>JAKWJD010001759.1:61211125-61649865 GCA_027705065.1 Solanum peruvianum
ATTATTATATTGTATTAAGTTATCTATATGGTCTTAATTCATTCAATCATTGTCTATTGTTCAGTTAAGGTTTGTTTCCCTTGTGTTTTTTTTTTTTTAAAAAATTAAAATAGAAAAATTGATATTAGTTTTTACCTTCATTTCTTGGAAATTTTTCTTACTATTTTGGCCAATAATTGGAACCTTTTTGTTTGATCTGTGTTATTTTTGTTTAATTTGTAATCTTTTTTTCTCTTTACTTGCTGCTTGTAGGTTTATAGAATTGATCAAGAAGTACTCCTCGCGATTCTGATCCAGAGTATGTTCCTATATACCGAGTAAGTTAACTATCAAGAACGAAGCGATCTTTTGCTAGAGATCTTAGTAGTTCAGTTGGTTGCTATCTGAACTTTAGTAGCTCAGTTGATTGATTATCTGAACTTTAATATCTCAATTTGACTATCTGAACTTTAGTAGCTCAGTTGATTGATTATCTGAATTTAACTCAGTTTGACTATCTGAACTTGAGTAGTTCTGTTGGTTGACTATCTGAACTTTAGTAGCTCAATTGGTTAATTATCTGAACTTTTACCTTATTGATGAGAGTTCGATTTCCCATTTTGTAATCTCCTTCCCCTGCTCGGGGTGAGAAAAAAATTAAATATTTTACTTAATTTTTGCTTTTGGCTTTATGAAAATCCACTAAATCATTGTAAAATTGACAGGAAGATTATAAGTTTTTGAAGTTTGAAGAAAATAGAGGATTCTTGATTTGGATATGGAAACTTTATATCCAACTTGTTTTGTACCAAATTCAAATTGGATTATGCAACAGAGTAAGAGTAATACAGAATGGACTAAAGAAGAGAACAAGAGATTTGAAAGTGCACTTGCAATATACGACGAGACTACACCAAATCGATGGTTTAAAGTAGCAGAAATTATCCCTGGGAAATCAGTTCTTGATGTGATAATGCAGTATAAAGAATTGGTTGCAGATGTTAGTAACATAGAGGCTGGATTGCTCCCAAATACGAGGCTTGGTTATACGTCTTCTTTTGCGTTGGAATTTGTTGATCATCGTAACATTCAAACGTTCAATAAGAGAGGCAAGTCTTATGATCACGAAAGAAAGAAAGGCGTACCATGGACAGAGGAAGAACATAGGTAATTCGTACAATTCATAAGTATTCTTGCTTTTTTTTTTAGTAGTAGTCAGTTATGTTGCTCAAACTCTTAGAAATGATGTCACACTTGTAAAGAGATCTGACATGCACGTATTGATATTTTGGAAGATATCAATACATGCATTTTCTATTTATCATCTAAGTTGATTCTTGATGTTTTAACATTAGTGTTGTTGTTGCATTATAGGCGATTTCTTATGGGGTTAGAGAAATATGGTAAAGGAGATTGGAGAAACATATCGAGGAATTTCGTGATTTCTAAAACTCCAACACAAGTGGCTAGTCATGCTCAGAAGTACTATTTGAGGCAACTTTCAAGGGAGAAAGAGAGGAAGAGACCTAGTATCCACGATATCACCACCGTCCATCTAACAAACGATGAGTTTCTCAACAATAACAACAACAATGACAAAAAATTGATGTGTGAAGAGAGGTTGTATATGTCCTCAACAAGCACAACAGACGTACTAATCGGCTGTTGGAACAACTCGATCGATGAAGACCTAATGGCATTTGGTCAATTTGTGTGACCACTCAACTCTACAGAACCAGAACAAATAGACTGATTGATTGTGGTCAGGTCAGAGCCCTCTATCATTCGTTGGAGGAAGTTGAACTAATGTTGCTATTATTGCCTCTATCGTTGATCGATTGAGATTTGAAGAAAAAAAATGTCAATCTTGAATTTTGTTTTCAATCTTAGTGTATTAATGTAAATCAAGGTTTAATTAGTTTGCCATATGCCTAGTTTCTTAGTTTCTTTGTTGTGCTTTCAAACTTCACACATTTAAATCTTCAATCAAATTTTCGTGAATTTATCCTTTCTTTTGTCCTATCTTATTATTTGTTGTTGTAACAGTTCTCGTTTTAATTGTTTTCAGTATACCTTCTTTGCTATTATATTTGCTTTAACATGCTTGATTTTTTATAAGAGTCTATCAAAAATTGTCTTAGAGGTAATTACATTAACATACTTAATTTTTGATAAATATCTATTAAAAATCGTCCTTGTGTCCTCTTCGGATTTCACTTATGGAATTACACTATTTATTTATATTATTGTTGTATTGTTTCATCTTATCAAGAATAGATGGTGTCTCTCTTGCATTCCATTAGTGAACTGACAATTACTTGGGCCCAACTCCCAAGGATTTTTTCATACATAGCCAATAGGTGTACCACTTTTACATTAGTGGCTTAGTGCATAGTATTTTCCTTTTACATAAAGGAAAAAAGTGAAGCTTTGTTAGGGAAGTATTTTCGCATTCTAACTCAATTTCAAAAATTAATTCATGAAATTCAAATTACGTAATTATATAAAGAGATTAATTGATCATTCTACAAACGATATAAGACTAGTAACAACCTTGTTTCGTTTCTACATGTATGTACCAAATGTTATTTTTTATTTTTTTTAAAAAGTTCAGCTTTATCGATAAAACAATCAAATTTACTTTTTACTATATTATATATGAAGTGCATATATGTTATTTTTTTCTAATCGATATACATAAATTATTATCTGAGAAGATTTAGCTTATTTAGGGTTGTGTCATTTAGCACTATTTGAAAAATCTGATTGGGAGGTGGTTCCTTTTCTTGTTCTTCTTTTTCTCAATTTATGTTTTTTTTTGGGATTGAGATGAGGGGAATTTGATAAAAAGGAAAAACACATGCAATTTGGCCAAGTTGTCTGATTTTTTAATCCTCATTTCATTTGCTTACCTATTTCCAGATTAGTGCTTACAATTGCTGAGTCTGCACTCCACTTATTTGAGAATCCTCCCCAACTCAAATAGTATATACGCGAAAAGATTTGATATATCCCTCAATTTTGTTATTTAGAAATGACATAGTCCTCGTTATAAAATAAAATAAAATAAAATATATATATATATATATATATATATATATATATATATATTATATATATATATAAAACAAATGGTAGACATATTCATGTAGGCATACTTTTAAGGAAAATTTACCTGAATATACAACGTATTTTATCATATATTTTAAAATTTTCTACCATTTGAAAAAAATATAAAAATCTCTACTATGTCCTATTCTTGGATATATCACTCGTAAGCAATGATATCAGTGTTCCTTGTATCAACAAAGGTAATGTATTGAGATGTGATCTATCGAGATATGAAGTGATATATTGTGACAAGTGTATCAGTATCAACAAAGATAATGTATCAGGACGAGATGTACCAGACATTGACTGATGTATACAAAACCAGGATGAGATGTATTGGAATATTGAATGATGTATCTAAAACTGAGATGCAATGTACCGAGAAGTTGAGTGATATATTTGAAATCCATAAATTTTAGGAGCTAATTACATCATTTTTCTATTTTTTTTTAAATTACAGAAATATCATAGTGTTAAGAACCAATTACATTATTTCCCTACTCTTTTTCAAATTGCAAAACTCTCATAAGATTGAGAGTTAATTACATTATTTTCGTTCTCTTTTTCAAGTTACAAAAGTCCCCTAAAATTTATGCATTTTGAATACATCACTGGACTCTAGATACACGAGGGAGGGATGTATCCAAGAGGGGATAAGACATCCAGATATATAGGAAAAAGATGTATCAACGAGGAGGAAAGGATGTAGTAGCGAGAGGAAGCAAAGAATAGAATGTATGTTCTAAAGAAGAAGGTTGCTTGATTATTCATTTCAGGAGCAAGCCATAAGGACTCTATAGATCGCGAGAATGCATGTTCTGATGCTTGTACGGGCTAGAATTTAAGGATTATGGTAAAATAAGATGTGTATTTAGGTAATTTTTCCTTTTCTAAATTCTAACGTTTTTTAAGGTAACAAGACATCACTCATAACCGAGATTCACCTCCTCACTTTATGACGAAGAGTAGTCAACATTATCATAGTCAGTATAGTCCCACAAATATAGATCTGGATAGAGTAGTGTGTTCTACACCTAACTGCTTTGAGAGGTAGAGGGGCTGACAAAGTCTACTCTAGTGAAAATCATATTAGAAGACACAAATATTTTCCTTCTCTGTGCAGTGTTCAGTCAAATAGAGAAAAAACAGTAAAACACTCCTAAAAAGAACACTTGATTCTATCTCCACTTGGGAAAAAACTTAATGCCTTCATCAATTATCATAGGCTAGCCTTAAAATCGAACAACAACAACAACAATGCCGAGTGTAATCCCTCAAGAGGGGTCCCGGGAGGTAGACCTTACCCCTACCTTAAAATCGAACAAGTGAAGACCAAATGTTAAAGCACAGAAGAAGATGAGATCAGGGGGGATTAGGAACGTAGATCAACCAAATGTTAGATTACAGATAACCCAAGGAAAGCAAATTTATTACAGAATGCATGTCTAAAAGAGAAGATCAAAATCAATGTGGAAAAAAACTCTCATCAAGGAAAAAGGGGAGGAAAAGAAGAGGCATACATATGGACAAGACACCTAAAAAGGAAGCAGATAGACCTCGAACAACTTCACTCAAGGAAAAGTTATATTTACAAACCTATTCAGCGAGAAGGTAAGTTGGGTCCAAAGGCTTGACAGTGTCTGGAAAATCTGTTCTTTGTCCGGCAAGAGAATAGTAGGCAAGTATATGGGCTGGATGCTCCGAGACTACAGTTTCTGCATTATTTCCATCGTTGGCAATAACTCGTCTTGCAGGAATCAATTCAATATTCCAGAATGGGCGAGCCATCGCTAAGAGATCACGACCAGCTGAAGATGCCCTGTATCCTTGTACCCATAGATACCTTAACGATTTTAGCTGCAAGGTAGCCAAGGCTAATGCACGTTCACTGAAACAGCAGCCTCTCACTTCTAGCTTTTGCAGGCTCGGACATCCTTTAGAGAACTCCAGAAGGCCATGATCGGATTCCCCAACGTATCCCAGAAGCATCCATCTCACGTTTGGGCTGTATTGCCCGACATAACTCAGACCTACATCAGTAAGGCCCCCAGGCCGGACATAGAGGGCAAATCTTCTAAGATTATGGCAACCTCTTAGTAAAGCACGCACACCATTATCAAGTGGCAGATCTGTTATTCTTTCTTCTCTGTCAAGCAAAACCAGCCGAAAATCACTCAGATTTTTCAGATATGTACCAATAACTTCCAAAGCTTCATTAGTAATATCTGACACATAAACAGCCATGTATTCTAGTTCAAGACATCCCTTTGCCAAATCAATCAATCCTCTGTGTGTAACTGCACCTTCTTCATCCTCCATCTCCTGATCATCAGCTCCTCTCTCAATCCTGAGCCGCTTTAACCTCTTACAGTACTGGCCAAGCACTTCCAATCCTCTATCCCCAACAACATTCCTAGTCTGTTTCAAACATGATAACAGAAAGAAGACTGAATTAGGTTATAAACTTCAGAGAAATCTTTTCTTCTCATCTACTAGTCTTCTTTTCACTCCAAATTCTGGAGTGGTATCATTCAGATGGAGAAACAAAAAATAGCAACTATACATGAATGCTCTCTATAGAATCAGCCATTTGATGCATTGAAGTATCAAGTTAGGGTATATATCAAATTATACAAGGTTTAAAAATACAGCTTGCCAAGCATAAAAACTGACACATGTTCCACAGAAAAATATTTTTTTTGTTAATGATAAGAAATGGAAATTGAGCCTGACTCATCCGCAAAAGCTAACTCGGGGGAGAATTGCCCAGACAAATTACCTATCCAACTACTTGATGTGGGACTTCTAACACTCCCAAGCATGCCCAGACCTAGTTAACTGGAGCATGGACTCTATAATATGGGGGTCCAACAGCGGTGAACAAAGAATTGGGATGGGCTTGGCTCTGATACTATGATAAAGAAATTACCCATCCCAACACTGATGTGGGACTTCTAACTGTAAATTTCATTAAACACTCAATTTCTGATATCAAAGTGATGCAATCACAACAAAATCAGAGTGAGTGTTGGTGTTATGCACCAATATAAGTGAGCCCGTTAAATATAAAATTGATATTGGCATAAAGAAAAGAGGGTGAGAAAAGCTTCCGAGACTTAACCTCAAGAATTTCCAAGTTGGGACACCTTTGCAGTAAGAAACAGTGGGCTGCTGTGTCAAGAAGTGCATAAAGAAGATCCAACTTCCTCAGACGAGACGCAATAGGAAAGAGAATGGACATCTCATTTCTCCCCAAGTATGTCAAGCCCAATTGACATAATCTTGGAGGGAAAACTAGTGCGGCATATTTTCCAGAATGCTCATTATAGCCATTTTCAACAACAAGTTCTGGTTGGTCATTAAATGCGCCACCACCAAACTCCTCCAATGCAGCCGCAGCTTTAAAGAAGCCAAGAAGATTCGTAATTTCACACTCGCTAATTTTCATAGAGACTAGAGATTTACAATTTCTTGCTATCAATTCAAGATCTTCAGCCCTAACTTGCAGAAGATCTGTCATGTAAAAGTTCAAATTCTCAAGAACAGTGTTGTTCAATGCTAGTTCATGTGCCCATTCTCCATCTTTCTCAATTATATAACTCTCTTCCATTAACAAAGTTCTTAAGTTCCTGCAGGACACAGACTACATGAGAACCCATTGAGATAAAACAGGCAACAGAATTCAATCGACTACTCAATTGTATTAAAACTTCCCAAAAAAGATAACTTAGTAAAACACAAAAACATAGCAAGTTGTGCAAATGATTAAAAAATGTCTTACATATTATAAATAATGCACAGAAGCATTGACTTTTTCAGACCCTATCATGTCATATGAATCCCATATAAGAAATTGTTCAGCGTAACAACTTCAACATCAATCAAGCTCAATTATCAAGACGAACTTCCAATCAACTAAACAATAATATAGGTTCATCACACACTACACTGCAGTGGTAATGGCAAAGTCACCATAGGACAATTAACCAAGTTAGGCCTACAGCTTCACCAGAATAACATTGAGATCACTTGACCATCCTACAAGACAAAAACAGGCAACTTTTTTCACATTCATCAGCTTTACCTTTCAGCATGACCTGTGACATCTGACCAGTTGTCTCCAACCATATTTAATAATTACCAGTTGTCTCCACCTTACAAGCTGACATCTAGTGAACACGTGTACACGTCTATCCGTTAGAGGATAACATGCTTACTACCCCTTGTGTCCTACTTTAGGTGAGCTAAGTAGACTCTAATGATCAACTTCACAAATTCTTGGAGTGATATGTTGACCGTAATGGTTGAAATTTAAGTAGGCATTTGGCCATGGATTCCAAATGTTTTCCACTTTATTTGGAACTTATAAGGATTGAGTTGGAAAACAGGTTTGGAGCACCTTTAAGTATGGAATCTAACTACAAGTTGGATTTGGAATTTTCTAACCTCTACACTGATTTTGAATCAAAGTGAAAAATTATTCATGGACAAACGGCTTAGACACTAGTAGTAGGCACCTTATAAACTAAAACCAAATGGATTGTCTACGGGGCTTTGGTCTAATGGTAAAAGTGCAGCGCTAGTTGTGTGGTTTAGGTGCATGTCCTGGGTTTGAGCCCCAGCGTAGACAAAAGCTTAGTATTTAACTGAAGAAAAATTAAAGGGCAGGCTCATTATCCACAGGGTTTCAGACTGTGCGCCATTAACCCTCGAGAATTTCATGATTATAAGAAAACAGGTTAAAAAAACAAAAACGGTATCAATTGATTTAATTTAAAAGCCACAGGATTAAATACATAAAAATATTGATAGTTGATTGATTTGGGACAAGAGATTAAGGACTAGACACTTGTTCTCCACCTTAAAGAGTGCTAATATTCCAATCAAATACAACATACACATGATTAATGACAAAAACTGCATGATCCAAGTGTGTCTATTCTAGAGAGAGTAGATCTTTTTTGTTAGACATGTGCTCATACTCTTATTTATGCAGCTGCTCTGACAATGAAGTTAAATAAGTACCTCTCATAAAACACAAATCTACAGCTCTAGGATACTCTGATCTTCACTAATGCTTATAGACAGATGAAGAAACCATTTCTTCTACTGACACAATTTTAGGAATCAGATATTCGTAAACCATGGAATCCATCACCTAAAAGTTACTCTCAACCTCAAAACAATTACTTGAGTTGCATCGCTCTAGGCAAAGTATAAAACATTAACTGCAAGGGGGATCAAGAAAAGAATAGGACTTAGTTGCTGCACTGTGTATATCAATAGCTTTTTGTTAACTACAAATCCCTGAATTTCTTGCATGCTTTCCGGTGTAATTGGCACAGTGGAAAAATATTTTTCCGAAACATTTTCTCAACATTGGTACCTTGAACAAAAAACTATTCCCTGGAAAAAAAAAATCTTTGCAAGTGGACAGTAACTGTACTTTTAGGTCCTGTTTGGATGGGCATATAAGAAGCAACATATAAGTCCAAAGCTAAGTCATTAGTAGATGATGATACTCTACTTTTGGCTTATGTTTAAACTTTTTTAGCCTAAAAGTAAGTGCTTAAAAATACTGTCTAATCTTTCCAAACACCTTCAAAATTTTAAAAAAAAAAAATCTTAAAAATCAAAAATACCTAAAAATAAGCTTAATCCAAACGGGCACTTAGTCTCAACATATCGTCTCCACTTCAAAAAAACACGGTGTGGAAACATTTTCATTAGATTATTAAATTATAGAAAATGTTTTTCCACTAAAAGGAGGAAGATGACATCCATCACTCATGAGTCTCATGATTTTTTTCAAAATCCACATATTGCCTCAATCAATACTTGCAAATTATAAAAGCTTTAGTACTCATGAATATCAAGAAAAAAAACTATTGAAACAAGTTATGCTATACCTCATACAATTGTCAGAATCACCCAAGTTGTTGGCCAAATGTCTCCATTAAATATAATGTGCAACCAACAGTGAAAGTTTATGTAAAAAGGATCTTAGGTCAAGCTCAATCCCAAATACTTGCTCATGAGGGGAAACAATAAACCTCAAACTTATGTGGTAATCTACACCCCCAAGAAAAAAAAATTGAACAAATCAGAATGAGAAGAAATTTCACTAGAATTACCAATAGCCTTGACAACTCAAACCGCCACAAACATTCAAAACTACAATAGTTAAAAGCAAACATGACAATATAAATTTTTTAAGCCACAGTAATAGAGCACTGCATAGCAATGAAATCTCAGAAAACATAACACCTTTTTTTTTAGAAATAGAAGCAATAAGTTCAAGACACGTCTCAAAGAAATGGATAATACAGGATAGCTTCAGTTCTTTTCTTTTCTTTTGATAAAAATGATAGCTTTTGAACCTACTGCAGCCCAGTAGCACAGCTGCCACGTTAACATAGCAAATGAGCTTATACTAAGCAGGGGAAAATGTAGTTAACAAGCTATATAAGTCAAAAACTCCGATATGGCGCTTAAAATATCACCAAAGTTTCAATAAATGCTATAGTATGACCCCCATAATTTTTGAAGCCGTCAGTAAAAGTCCTGGACCATCAAACAAGAACTCAGACCTCTCATGTGCCTCAAACAATCAATCATCCCTTAGGGATCTTAATTCAGAAAATTATCATAGACAAAAGCTAGTTAAAGTGAATAACAATATGAAACTCAAAAAAAAAAAAAAAAACGAAACTGAAAAGAGCTAAAACTTGCAATAGAAATAAATACATACTTGCAGGAACGAGAAATATGCAGAAGACCATCAGTAGAAAATCCAGAACACTTATCCAGCTTCAAAACTTGAAGAACTCTTCCACGACGATTCGCAAGTAATTCGAGATCCGAATCTCTAACAATCATTCTACGAAAATGAAGTGCTTTCAATTTACTAAACGACTTAGTTATCTCCATAACCCAAGGTGTAACATATCCTCCCCAATCTTCCGGTATCAAATTGAACATAGCAGCTCTTGGTTTCCCTTTCAGTTTAACCGATTCAAGATGTGGAAACCTTCTAGATAACTGCTCTGGTTTCGCTGTATAACACAACGCCATAGTTATATGCTTTCTAGTAATCGCATCGATCTGCCACCACCTCTTACATACCAACGATACCGCGTCTCTATCACGCGATTCCTGTATATACGGAATCACACACTCCCATACTGTATCGTTTGTTGAGCTACTCAATCTCGTTGAGTTCCGTTCCTCCATTAAAACCAAAACCAAAACCAAATCAAAACACAAATACTTCAAAATACTAACAACAAATTACACCATGACCATGACCAAAACTTCAACAACTTGACACTGATAATGGAAGAGAGGTTACAGTTGAAGAAGATGGAGGAGAGAGATTCAACGGAGAGATGTAGAGAGAGAAAGAAGATCGGACGGCGACAGTATGATAGTATTTTTTTTATTTTTATATTTTTATTTTTATTTTTTTTGGTACGTAAAAGATTACTTAGAGAGACCCTAATTGAGAGTGGTCCAAATATCATAAATTTCTTTATGAGGCTCAAAACGTAAGGAATGAAGTGTATGTATTCTAATTTTTTTATATATATTTTATTCTCATATACTATATGATATATTGGGACAATAAAAAGTTGAAAATATTTATCCCAAGAATATAGGCCCCTATCATAGCTTAGAGTTTGTTTTTAAGATCTTACAATAAAAGTAAATTATTTTTTTTTACATCCTTTATTTAAATTTAATTATTTTGTCTTCATATATTGTAGTTATAACTTGGTGAAGATTTGAGTTTAAACAAAAAAGCGTTGAAGACGTGGATCAGGATAAAAGGTTAATAAATAGGAGTATGTTATCTTGGTTAATTTTTTTTACTGCCCTCTTTTATTTTAATTTAATAAGACACGATGTATGTAGTTTGATTATAGTTTATTTAATTGTACTACTGTTGTTTTGTTACTATCTGTTGTCTCTAGCACTTTTATTACATATTTTCAGTTTATTTTGTCTTGAGCCGAGGGTCTATTTGTAAAAGGTAAAGGAGAACTCTGTGTACTTTCTACCCACTTCAAATCTCACCGTATAGAAATACACTGAACATATTATTGTTGTTATTGATTTTGACTTACTTTTTTTAGATTAACAATTGATTATTAGATAAAATCAAATGTATAAATTTATTGATATTTTATACTAATATTTTTATTAGTGAATACACTACCATATCCTAATATTTAGATTCACAATTAATCATTGCATATACTATAAGAATATAATATCTTTTTTCTTTTTTTCTCAAGAAATTATCCAACTTAAAACCAAATACATAATTTTTATTTTTATTTTTTGCTAATACATTTTGAATAATTATTTTCAATGCTTAAAAACAATTAAAAAATATATATATATATATGCATGGATAGACTCAAATACAAGTGGTATTAGAAAAATAATAATTAATGGTGGAGGAAAGAGAGATGAGAGGAAGACGAAAAAGATGCGAATAATAGTAATTGCATCTGTCCACTTGTCGTGCTACCAAAGGGAGAAAACTATGGATTTCATTGGTTGTTTGTACTTTATTATAAAAAAAAAATTAGTTAAAAAAATATTATGTCAAGAGTATTTATACGTTATGTAAAAACACACGGCAATATTAGGTTGGGGTGGGATGGGGTGGAGTGAGAAAGTGGGAGTTCGGATATATAGGAAGTTAATCATGTAAGATTGAGGAATTTGTGATCGATCTTATTTGAGATAAAATTATTT
Organism: Solanum peruvianum; assembly: GCA_027705065.1. Lineage (NCBI taxonomy): Eukaryota > Viridiplantae > Streptophyta > Magnoliopsida > Solanales > Solanaceae > Solanum > Solanum peruvianum. The sequence continues at coordinate 61,222,982 of JAKWJD010001759.1, forward strand.
ATCACCATGAATATTGTGAAAATTGAAAAACTATAGAAAAGAATTTAAGCGATAATTGCGTCTTGAATCACATTAATATATGTCTTAAAACATTACTAATACTATGGTTTCTAGTATTAGTTATAATAGTATAAATCAAAATAAAGTAGTATATAAAAAATGCTTAGTAGTATACAAGTTAATGTATGCATTTTTTTTTAATGCATCATAAGTTTTGATGTTGAATAATATCGATCAAAATTTAAATAATTAGTCTTTTTTTATAGTCTGACTATTACATATTATTTTCGTTTTTTAGTTTTCAAAGCGATTTAATGTTCTTTTTGAGTTAGTTAATAAAGAGAATTAATTGTACTTTTTTTCCAATATTTTTATATGTATATACTTAATTGAGACATTTTTTGAAAATTTAAAATTATATTTTTTTTATTACATAAATATATAAGTTAAAGAGGTGAAGTTGTTTACTATATCATAAAAATATCAAATCGAACTTTAAAATATCAATCATATCAAAATAATTTATTATGATAATAATATAATATTTTAAAAATCATAAATTAAATTTTATCGAATTAAAATTTTTAATACCGTACCATATCCATCCCTAATTCTATCTAGTTGGGAGTTGTAAAAAACGGTTTGTGTCATCTTTGAGTCTTTTGATACCAACGAACCGTTATGATGATGAAGAAAATGACAAATAATTTAGTCTGCCTCTTATCTAAATTAATCAAATAAGTACCAATAATAAAAGACAAAAAATAATCTCCTTATTTATCAAAAAAATACAAATTCATTAAATTAAAATTTCTCAAAGAATTTTAAAGTGCGTAATTTTATTTAATAATTCAATGATTGATTGATGATATATAATGAGGATTAAATACTTGTTATAATACATTATTGGTTAAATTACGTTGATAATTTAAATTTGTTTGAGATAAGATAAAATCTCTAGTTAAAGAGTTATATATGGTCAAATTTTGAATTTATACATATCTATATACGAGTGAAATCAGGGGCGGAGCCACCTTGGTCACCCACAGGGTTTATCCTAACCCCCTTCGATAGAAAATTATACTATTTATACATGGTCAAATAATATTTTATATAGTAGATGTCGAACCTCCTTCAGCTACGACGTATGTCTATTTCTACGAACTTTGAACCTTCTTATTGAAAATCCCGACTCCGCCACTAATTGATATGATGATGTAATAACAAAGATGGTTAAATAAATTAAGGGTGAATCTAAAATATAATTTACAAGTTTAGAAAACTAGAATATGTTTGAAAATTTTTCCTTTCAACAGAATTTGGTAGTTTTAATTCAAATCTTGTATTTATATTTAAAATTTTATTAAATATCTACATATATTATTAATTAGAATATAATAACTTAAAAATAACTAGAACACTAGGTGCATAAACTTTAAATTTGTAGAGTTCAAAGGTATAACTTTAAAAAACTATATTAGCATTTAATTATAGATTTTAAAATATTTATAAGGAATCAGATTTGAGTGAAGTTTGAATTAATTTAAGTTTTACAATTTGAATTCGCCGAAAAGCCATACATAAATAAATAAAATATTTTCGAATAAAAACCACTCTCATATTTAATAATATTCAAATAATCGAACGTAATATCTGTATCAAATACAAAAAATTATTTAGCGATCTATTATTATTCGATTATGATGATACTATTTGTAAAAAGGTTGTAGAACCTATTGTCCTATAAGAATATCAATACGTACTCCTAAGTTTTAACAAGAAGGAATCTTCCTAGAATTCTTTCATTTTGATCATTATATACTTTACTATAAAAAGAAAATTAAAAAAACCATGGAACTCTTGCAAAGAAAGGAAATAACAATTCGACTATTTATGCAGGATGTACAAAAATTAAATCGATAAATAAATTAAATCGAGAAAAAAGTTATTTAGTTATTAGGTTAACGGGCGTTTAATAATTTTATGAAAAAAAATTATTAGGTTATTAGGTAAAGAGATAAGCCATTAAGACAATACTAATATATATTATACCCTTTATAAATATCAAATATTAATAATTTAATATAACTAGACAATGTATCAGCACTCTAAATCACGGTCAACACACTTCACGAGGCACAATATTTCTATTTCACATTAGAAATTTCATATCATGTGTTTGGTTGTAACATGTAATTGTAGCCTTCGCATACTGCATCTAATCTTATTGATGCAATTTTTCATTATACTTCTTGTTTCACTACCATTTACAAGTGGTTTGGTTGTCTTACAGTGTCACGCCAAATTGTTAGAGAAGTGAAAAATAATAAAAATTTTAATCAATATTTTCTTATAAACCGAAAAACTGAACCATTAATGATCAAGAATCGATAAATCGAAATCAATACTTTATTGATTTGGTGTATTTAAAAATAAAAAATTAATAATACATAAAATCAAACCAAATCAACTTATATAACGCTCTAATAAATGTGGAGTGGAATTAAAAGGTCTTTGAATTAATTATAAAATTTACTACTACACATTTTATTGAAAATATCTTTACCTAACCTCTTATTAAGAACAAAAATTCTTAATAATCTTTATTAAATTTTTACCTTGACTTTCAAAATTTAAGCTTTAAGTATTATATTTCAAAGACTTTATTTAATTTTTTATTTATCTTGTTAAAATCATATGCTTGAAATAATAATAATAACAATAATAATAATAATAATAATAATATACGTGATATTATTTCATAAATAAAATCTGAAAAGTATAGATTATATATCTATATAAATTTTATGCCTACCTACCCGGTAAGAGAAAAAATTATTTTTGATAGATACACAGTTTAAATATGACCGCAAAATAATAATATATAAATTTAAAGAATCAAAGGGAATGTGTGGAGTATGTGATATTTTAGTTATCAAATATATAGTATATAGTATATATCGTATAATATGAACACCATGTACCAAAAATTTAATAATTTATATATAGCTGCAAATTTTAATCAATGCTACGCCTTCCATTATTAATGAATAATTTGAATATGATATACCCTACAAGTAATCTACTTCTAAAAAAAAAATTGAACTATGACTCATAAAAGTTTTAAGGCCTTAACTTTTACCTACCACCGAGACGATAATTATAATTCGATTAATTCAGATTAAATATGAAATTTTTGATTTTTTTAAATTCTGATAAGATTAATTTTGTTAAGTTTGATTTTAAATTAATTGATTTGGTTATTTCAAATTTTAGGCTATAATAAGTATATATGTTTGAGTTTTTTTTTTTTTCTTAAATAAATATATATTTCTAAAAAAAAAGATTCATCATGTAACCATAGTAATAAACCCCAATTTTCAGCAAAATAATTTAAATAAATTATTATTCGAGCATGAAACTATTATCAAAGAATTCCTATCGTATTAAGACCTATAATGAATTGAATTATAATAAAACCATGTCCTAATTTAAAATGGTTTTGAAAACTCAAAAATCTATAACTTTTCAAAATTTTCAAAGCAAAAATCTAAAACTTTGAATTTTGATTTCATATTAAATATGTCCATACGTACGGTATAGTAGCAAAATTCAAAATAAGTTTGGTAGCAATTAAAAAAAAAATTTGGGGAAAATGCACAAATACCTCTTCAGTCTATGCCCGAAATTTCAGAGGCACACTTATATTATACTAAGGTCCTATTATTCCACTGAACTGATTTTATAAGTAATTTTCTATCATTTTCGGCCTACTTGACACCAACTTGAAAAAAAAGTCAACCAACGTTAGGTCAAAAAGGAGTTGAAAATTATTAACAAAATAACTTCTGGGGGTAATAGGACCTTATAGTATAATATAAGCGTGTCTCTGAGATTTCGAACATAGGTTGAAAGTGTACTTATGCATTATTCCAAATATTTTTATACAACAATGTGTTTTGTCAAAATTCTAATGTGCTTCTAGAAATTTTTATTTTTTTTATATTATATGTATATATATTAACTTCTTAAAAATTTGATAAAACATACTATAAGTCAAATCATGCTAGTAGAATCATTATACTTTTTATCCCATATTTTTTTTAGAAAAAAAACGCATAGAATAAGTAATTAAAGAAAAAATATCTTTGACTTTTTAAAATGAAAAAATTAAATTAAGAGAATACGATTCTGATCTTTTAGCACACAAGTGGTCTTGAAAAGTTCATTAGCTAGTGGGGACGTTATTAACTTTATATAATAATATTATATTATACTAATTAATATGTATTAAATGTTGAGTAGTTATAGCCCCTAACCTAAATAAATTTTTTTTTCGAATTTTCATCTGATATTTAAAATTACATTTCGAGTTCAACTAAATTAATCTACTAGAATATTTTGTTTTTTTCAACTATATATTTCTTGTTGAAGATAAGTTTTGTTAATTTAATAGGAAATTTATATCTTTTTGTACTAATTCGAAAAAGTGAGAATTTAAAAAAGTTATACTTGATATATGTTGAATTTATTTGTTTCACTTTGTATCTATTTGCTTGAAATTATATTGATTCACTTCGTATCATTATTTTTATTCACGTGAATTCGTAATCAACCTTCTAGATCTGATCTAGGGTTAGTGATGTTTCTTGCATTAGCTAACAATTATTGATTAATTAATTGTGCATGACGATATCATATTTTGACTAATCAAATTAGTTGGTGCTTGGTGGAATGGAAATATTGAAGCTAATCCCTCTACCACTCAACCCTAATCCTAGATTAATGTGAAAGCTAATTCCATTTAATTAAATAGAAGAATATATTTTTATTCTGGTCATGACAAAGCATGATGGCATAAAAAAAGGGGTCTCAAGTGGGTGTATTATTAGTCAATTTAATTTATTCTTTGATAATATTATAATCGTTTCGTCTCATATTAATTGTTCTTTTTCTATTTACACGTTTAATGAATTAAAATAATTTACAAATTTATCCCCCGAGATTTTTTTAGAAAAAATTACAAACTTATTTACACTTTTTAAAAAAAAAAGAATTGATTGTAACAGTCAAAAAATACTAATCTAATCTTGATTTTGTAAATTAACCAGTAATTTGACTTTATAAATTTATCCCCCGAGATTTTTTTTAAAAAAAATTACAAACTTATTTACGCTTTTTTTTTAAAAAAAAAAAAAAGAAGAAGAATTGATTGTAGCAGTTTAAAAATACTAATCTAATCTTGATTTTGTAATTTGACAAGCAATTTGACTTTACAAATTTATCCCCCGAGATTTTTTAAAAAAATTACAAACTTATTTACAGTTTTTTTTTTAAAAAAAAAGAAGAATTGATTGTAACAGTAAAAAAATACTAATCTAATCTTGATTTTGTAAATTGACCAGTAATTTGAGATAACTAATATAGGAAGAAAGAAATATAAAGTAGAAGAAGTTGCTTTAATTTATACCCTTTCATTATTTTATTCGACTCTTATATAATAATCAATGTTTTTTTTTGTCTATTTTAGTAAATCAAGTTAATTTTTTTAATATTATCTTTAATATTAAATAACGTTATAATATAATAATAACTAATTTTAGAATTTCAAACCATTATTAATAAGGTTAATTTACTAAAACACAAATCTAATCATTTTTTTAAGGATATATCAGATCAATAAGGGATAAATAATATAAAACGGAGGGAGTAGGATATTAGTGAATAGCTTATCTTTATGAATGATTAATTAATCATTAATAATGCTAATTAGTTGACAATGGTCCTTTTAAGCAAATAAAGCCACTAATTTTAGTGCAACCACTCTGTAATGCGTAGATTTCTCTTTTTTTTTAAAAAAAAAAAATAAATAAAAAATAATGTTCGATATTTATATTAAAATTTAATCAAAAGTAAATATCATATAAAAAAAATTCATTTTTGAACGCTGTATTCTCAAGCTTAATATAAGTTTTTATTTTTAAAGACTTAGAATTCAAAATTTTTGTTTCCTCTATCTCATTTTATACGGCATATTTGATACCTTTTGTTTTAAGTCAAATAGTTTAAATTTGACTAGAAATATACACACGAAATCTTCAAATATTTTTTTAAATGAAATTTATATAATTATACTATAATTCATGATAATTTATACTTTCCCCATTCACTTTTATTTGTGATATTGCACTTTTCGAAAGTTAATTTGATTAATTTTCAATGTTAAATTAGATTACATTGATTCAATATTCTAGATAAAATTTTTAGATATTGAAAAGCCATACAAAAAATAGTATAAATTACAATATTTTGCATATACAATATGATGAAAATATATATCGTAAAATGATAGTCAATTTTTTTTATAATTTGACTCTAAAAAGGGAAACTATGACAATTAGAAGTGATCGTTGGTAGTATAGTAAAACCTCTTTAAATCAATATAGATGGGATCATGAAATATTATTATTTTGTAGAGGTATTATTTAACCGATAAATTAATATTTATTAATTTAAAGAGTGTCTATATACTGAAAAAATTATTCAGGGATGAAATATCAAAGAAGTTGAAAGAACCCATTTGCGACAACGTCATTCATGAACTGTAGGTCACGATTAATGAGATCCTTTACTACAATAAAGTGGACGGTAATAACCTATCGGATGGGTGAAAATAATAAATTTTCAGAGACCTAGAGCTTAGAACAAATTGTGGATATCATTGAAAAAATAATTTTGATGATAAAATTGAAGATGATACAATACAATTAAAACCAATTACACGTAAGAAAACACTTGCATCTAAAACTCTTCACAATTTTATCGTGCAATTAGAAAGATAACACCGAAATATTCGGATGCAATATGAAAAGGTAGAAATGAGCTTCAACTTGATTTATATTTTGACCAAAAACAGACATAATAAAATCATATTTCACTAAATTTTTTGAGATATATTTGTATTTTTTAAAACAATGTTTAGTTTATAATATATATGGGACCATATATTTATATAAAGATCTTTTTAAAATATATAATTTTATTATTTTATCGAAATAAGAGATTTTTTCCATTGGCCTAACAAGAACGTAGAAAATTATTATCTTAGAGAGATTATTAATTAATCAAGCACTAATTTAGTAAGGTTTTACTATAATTCAAAATGCTTAAAAATCTATAAAAAAACTTATCGTCAAAAATATATTTATTTAAATTTTAAAATTTAAAAAATATCATATAAAATAAGACGAAGGTGTAAATTATAGTTAGAGAAATTCATCACCATAGCTGGTGTACATCTTTCTCTATCAACTTGTTATATACGACACTTGTTACTTTTCACAAAATCACAAAGTTTTTATTAGAATAAAACTAAACTTTAAATAGCACTTCTAGTCTTTTAATTGTTAATGAATTTTAATCGAGTAACTTTTATATAGCAAAAATAAAATTTATATTTATATTTGTATGTTATAGTTATAGTGTATATAATTGTGCTTCATAGTAAATATGTTATGACTATTTCGCTATACATATATATAGAAGAAGTTAGGCTATTTCGCTATACATCTATACAAAAGAAGAATTGTATAATTCGCTGACTCCTCTTCAAATTTGTATAATTTTGCTGGCAGTTCGTTTGTAAAAAATTTTGGCAGCCTCTCAATTCAATTTTATGTGTTTGTATATCTGTATAAAATTTGAATTTGTATACAATTGAATCGAAATAAAACGTTTGTATATCAAATATCGCTCTCTCTCTCTCTCTCGCTTTATACAAATATAAAATACATTGTATTGTATAATATGTGTTTGCATAAAGCGAGAAAGAGAGAAAGACAAAAGAGAACTGCGCAGGAGAATATTTGTATTGTATAATTATAAGTGTATAGGACGAAGATATATGTATTTGCATGTGTATATATACAATTTTCTCTCGCTTATACAAACAGAAACACAATTTTTACATTTCTGATTGTATAAAGCGAGAGAGGCGAGCAACAGAAGGAGCGAACGAGAGAGGGAGAGTAGTGAGCGAGAGTTTGAGGGAGAGAGACGATCGACAGTTTGCTACATGGTACAATTGAATCAAAGTGTGATTATACCATTTAATTTAAATTAATAGTTTGTTATTATATACAATCTTCCAACTTTAATTTGATATTAAAATAGTTGATTAAGCGTATTTTATTTTTAATTTACTCAAATGTGTGTTTTAAATTTAAATTACTTTTCAAAGTATATTAATTTCGAATATGGAAATACATGAACAATCGATAATTGAATGTAACACTTCATAATTCATTAAAGTTGTGAAAATTCACAACAAAATGGACATATAAACTTATTAAAAGCTATATATACTTTACCAAAAATACTTAATAAGAATCAAAATTATTTATCATTAAGGAACTAAAAGTGTTAATTTCCCATTTTATAAATAATTTGAAGTTTCAACTAAAAATTCATTATGATAATTTAGGATTCATGTCATAGGTGCATCTCCATTAATCACTTTCATCTCGAACTATGTATACATATATTAATGAGGAAAAAATTATTAAATATATGTGTATATAATAATTGAAAATTTGTAATTCAAACACCATCATTATTATTTTTTATTGGAAAGAAAGGACTAATTATTATTATAATTATTAATAAGGACTAATGATCAAAATGTAATCACTAGTAGTTATCAATGGAAGTTTTTGTCAAAAAGTATGTTGGCTTTTCTCATGATTTATTTTCTCAAGAATATACTCCTCCTCCAATTAAAATAATTAACAAGTCTTTAAAATGGGTAAAAAAAAAAGAGGAAAAATTCCTTAAAATGTAACAATTGTTCATGTTCATTTAGTACTCCAATTATATGCTTTTTTTAAAAAATGAATAATAAATAATTGTAACTTTTTTTTACCCATTATTTCTTTTGGTTGGAAAGACGATGACGATGATGATAATAACATATCAAGTAAAATTTTATAAAGTGGTGTCTAAGGAAGATAGAATGTACGTAAGTTTTATTACTATCCTTTTTTCAAGATAAAAATATTATTTCTGAAAGACCCTTAGTTCAGACAAATTAAAGTAATCAAAAAAATAACAGTAAAATAATACATGATAACTAATTCTAAAGTAGAGCGAGATATTTATGCGAAAAAAATCGTAACAACAACATAAGGTACAATTACCTAAATACAGTAAATCACAATGATATAAGATATATTTTCTTTGGTTAGAAAGAAAAAAGTAATAATTATTTTTAATAAGGTCTTATAATGATCAAAATGCACTCATTATTAGTATAATCTTCCGCACTTAAAAATGGAAGATTTTTTATTTTTTATTTTCTTTTTGACAAAAAAGAGTCTTGACTTTCTTTATTGTATAAAAAAAATATTTTTCCACTACAAATAAGCCACAAATTTTGAAATAGGGAGCAATTGACCATTTTGAACATCTACTATTTGCTTATTTTTCAATTTCACTTTTAATTATTAGGTATTCGATTTTGAAACAGGGGTGGCTCGATTGTGTTAAAAAAAGATATGTATTTTAGGCTTTTAAATTTGAAAGGCCTTATTTTTAATAATAATAGGTTATAAGTTCTTGTTTTTTAACAAATATTGAATACTATTTTTAGAAAAAATAAACTTTTCATGAAAATGAAGGAATTATTAGAAGAAATTTGACATATTTGGAGTACTATATCTAGTGAAAAATAACTTAAAATAAGAATGGTTATATTATCAATTGAAAACTAGAAGAAATCAATTATATAAATGTTATTAACAATTCAAGTTTAAAGTCCCGTTTGATTTTTGCCTTATGCCACTAATATGCTTGAGCCGCTCCTGTTTTGAAGTTGGACTAATTTAGAACGTGACAAAAGGTTTCATTTAATTCGAAAATAAAATGCTTCTGTTAAAGATGATTTTATTTTAAAGCATCCATATGAGACTTCATAAAAAGAAACTTTGATTAGATATTGAAAATTGTACATTCGATTATTTATGATTTAATTGATTAGTTTCAAAAGTGAAACTAACGAAGATACTTATTATTATTTTTTATTTTGAGATTTCATGCCTAAATATAGTTTTTATAAAATATTTTTATAGTTTTTTTCATATATGATTCCTATATGTTAAATATTTATAACTTTTTTCCCACTTCCAAAGGTTTGGCTAAATGTAACTTGTAAAGTTATATTGATTGCTTTACAAAAAAAACTTTGATTATTGTTCAAATTAAACGGGTCATGATACAATTCAATTTTTAATTTGATCTATTTTAGTCTAAATAGTAACCTGCTCGAATTTAATTGTCTATTTTAATCTTTCAATTTCAGTTCAACGCAGTCATATTACATTTTTTATGTGCATAATATAATATTCATTCTCTGTTGAGATTATCTGCATCTAAGTAATCTCCTTTATTTCAACTCTTTAATTCTAACTTTCGATATAGCATAATTAAGAACACATATCATTCATTTTTTTCGACAACTCCTTTAATTCTAATTTTCCAACATATCATATTTAAAAACACCATATTAAAAGTTACTTTTAATCTATTCAACATCTCTTTAGTTTAAGAAAGATAGTACACCGCCCGTTAATTCAATCATACTATATCTGTCTACCATATCTTTCCAGGTAAATGGATAGCGTTCATTCAACGAATATCATCCTAAAAGAGAATCAGTACTTGAAAATACAAGAACAATCACAAGTTTTAAAAGTCATTTTATTTAAAGTCAAATCTAAACTGTAACGGCCCAACCCGCTAGTTATGTTGTCCACTTTGGATGCCTTTAAAATCACGTCACTAGCGTATAACACCTGCTTACTTATATACTCCATATCTCTCATGTATTTTATAAATATAAGACTACTTACTTTAAATCGGAATATTACACAAATAAACAAACTAAAATTGAATAACCCCCACCCCCACCCCCCCACCCCCCTACCCCCAAAATTATATGGTGTTTTCTTTTTCAGGTTTTCTATGATATAGTATTATTGTTATTTAGTTGGTCTAGGAAATGATAAAGAAAGCACAACATTAGGTGGTCCTCCAATTGTCCACTTTATAAAAACACAATATGGCCCCTTTCCCACCTCTTTAATAAGACTAAGAAAACACCACAAAAGGTCAATTACTTGTGCATAAATACACTACTCGTTGCTCGTTACGTATCAGATGAGATTGCTTCTCTCTTAATCAAAAGTATCGTATTTCATCCTTATGTATGAAATTTTTTCGTAGAAAGCGCTTTCTCTCGAATGAGCCCCAATACCGTGCAAATCCGAAATAAAACTCAAAAAAATAAATTTATATACACTATATGCTTAATTTTTCAATAAATAAATAAAAATATTTTTTTAACTTATAATAACTCTACCTTAATCAACTAAAAAGTGGTTACCATAATATACTTAAAAGTCTAGAAAACTTATTAGACGCAACATGTTGGTGACAGCATAAAAAACAAAGTACAAAAGTTTAAAATAATTAATAAGGCCAAAACAGGTTGGGTGGGGTTCGGGTGGGTAGCGTGGGTTAGTGACAGAACTAAAATTTTTATGAAAAGAATTTATAATATATATATAAATAAATACGTGATAAGGTTAAGAAAATTCAATATCTATTATATTTATGTAAAAAGTAATTTCAATAATATATATAAATGATATAATTTTCGTAAAAGAAATTCAAATGAACCCCTCGATCTACATCGTAGTGTTCCAAATAGTTATGATGAGAAATGGGAATATTTTCATGTAGATGTTGAAAACTTTGTTGCAGTAATATTACTATGAGTTTATGTGGACTTATACTTTATCATATTTAAATCTGATATTTTTTTTTAAAAAAAAATTAACATGAGTTTATCTTATTAGTTGACGTATAATTAATGATTTAGAGAAAAAGTAATTAGTGTTATGAATATAATATGATAAAATTATTTTTCTTGATCGGTTAAAAAATGAGTGATATTTAAAAAAAATAATGTATAAGTAAAAGTGAATAAAGAAGTAAATCATTATAAGTAAATTTATTAATAAATATTTATTTGTTAATTTGATAAAAGAAATAACTAATACGCTATACAAATTTATATACAATAGTGTAATCCAAACTATTCTCACTGTTATATATTTATGAAGTATACATTTATGTGAATTATACACTTCGAATGTATACAATGTGCAAAATTATGATGTGTAATTCTTAAGAAGCAAAATTTATAAATTAATGTTTGCGGGTAGTTTCTTAAATCCGCGCTACGTAATTATGTGAAAAGTCCTTTTTTTTGTAAGTTAGCGTAATAATTTAGCACCCAAATTTTTATAACGTGACTAATTCAAATTTGTAGCAGATCAAACATATTTAAGGAAAACCGCTTCATGCCAGAAGGTTATCCATTCACATGTATAGTTAAATCCGAGACTTCTGATTTTACCTATTCAACGACAATCACATCTTGACATGGTGGTAAAATTTTTATTTATTATTTATTTACGAATAGGGAATAATTATATATGTTCTTTTGGATATTTTTAATAAAGACACAAAAAAGATTTGGATGCTCAACCAATATTGGTTCCCTATTTGTTTTTTCTAAATGTTTATCTTTTTTCCTTCTATTAATAGTTAGACGTACAAAGATTCTCAGACATATTTTGTTGGTTTGCTTTATAGTCATTATAGTGTGGAAAGTAACTTTTATTTAATTGCTTTAATTTTGAGTCCTTAATTTTTCTCCATTAATAATTAAACTTATATATATATATATATATATATATATATAACGCATATAAAAACCACACAAAAGAGCTAAATGTCAAGAAAAAATTACATAAATTAATACGTTTTAAAAAAATAATTACTGATTTTAGCGATACTTTTTTTTTTATTACCATTTGTAGCAGTCCTTTGTTAAATCTGTAATATATATTAAAAGTGAATTACGTATGCAATATATATGAATAATAATTATTTTTTGAAATGTATTATGTTTGTTTGATAAAAAATTGCCACATTGTATTATAAGTTTATTAAAATGTGTGATAAGCGTATTATTCATCATTAAAATTTGTATTATATGTGAATAATAAATTGTTCTTCGTAATATGTATTGAACTTGTATATAAATAAATTAAAAGTGATCAAGTGAAAAAAATATTATCACTATTAATCGTAAATATTTTTTACTATACTAATTTATGTAAGTTTCTCAATGTCAATGTCCCATTATATACGTATATGTGGGCCTTGTGGGCTTCAAAGATGCTTTTAATCTTAGAATTGACTTATTTAATTTGGAATAATTGAATATTTAATAATTTAAAAACTAATATAACTTCTATAACAATCATCTCCTATAATAAAGTAATATTTTACTGTAACAAATAACTTATTGTAACGACCTGTTTAGTCGTTTTGAGCAGCAGAACAAATTCTGGAAAAACTGGCTGAAACCACGGACCCAACGACGGACCGTCACAGGCTCGACGGACCGTCGTGGGTGTTCCGTTCCATGACACTTAGAGTTTGAAAATCGGGTACTGAAAATCGACTCTCTGTAAATTGTGACGGACCTGCAGGACGTGCCGTCACATCCACGACGAACCGCGTGAGTCCCGTTGCAAAACACTTCAACTTTTGAGAAATTGGTGCAAGAAAACGAGTTTCTGACCGTCATGACGGAGGGGCCAGGACGGACCGTCACAGGGGTGACGGGCCGTCGCAGCCATCTGGAGTCTGGGGAGGACACGACGGCCGGTGTGACGGACCGTCGCAGGCATGACGGCCCGTCACAGGCTGCACAATCCCAGGCAGTTTGGGATTTCTCCACACGTTTTAAGGGTCGTTTTTGATTATTCTTTCCTTAATTACAAAGATTGAGGGGTAACATTAATAAGTCTAATTACTTAGGGGTTAAAAGGGGTAACCTTAAGTGAATTAGAGGGGTTTATTGTCCTTTTTCACACTTAATTATATGATTAATTAGGGTAAAGGAAAGAGGGTTTGAGTAAAACAAAAGGGAAAGAACAGAAAGAGAGAGAGCAGATCGATCGAATGGTTGAGGAGAATAGCAAGCTTGGAAATTTCTTGTTGATCCAATTCCAATTCTTCGGTGGAGGTAGGTTATGGTTTTGTATTACGATATTCGTAGTGAACTCTTGATAGTGAATAATATGTTGTTGATGATATTGTAAACCTGTCTATATACTTATTGTATGTTTGTATGAATATGATTATGTGATGTTAATAATACAAGCATGATGAAAACCATTGAATCCCAAATCTTGAAAGAAACTTTAATCTACGATATTAATGATAATGCCTTGGTATAAAGGAAGGCTTGATGAATTAAAGTGATTGGGATTGATGATGCCTTGGTTAGAGAAGGCTGAGGAACGGATATAATGAGATTAGTGGATCGGAGTGTCACGTTCCGACACATAGAATTAGTGGATCGGAGTGTCACGTTCCGACACATAGAATTAGTGGATCGGAGTGTCACGTTCCGACACATAGTATTAGTGGGACGGGTGTCACGAACCGACACGTAGATATAGGGGATCGGAGTGTCACGTACCGACACATGTAGGGGATCGGAGTGTCACGTTCCGACACATATAGGGGATCGGAGTGTCACGTTCCGACACCTATAGGGGATCGGAGTGTCACGTTCCGACACATAGTAGTAGGGGATCGGAGTGTCACGTACCGACACAAGAGGAAGAAATAATGAATCTCGAAAGATGATAATATATTCAACATAATGAACTTAATTCCCAAATGAGTATGGTGATGAGGCTTGAGCCCTCATGAATGAACTTGATGGTGTTATTGACGATTATGATACTTGTTGTTGCTACATGTTGAGTTTATAGTTGATTTATATATTTAATATATATTGTTCCCTATTTTGAGTTAACCGATGATATCTACTCAGTACGTGTGGTTGTACTGACCCCCTACTTTTATGTTTTCCTTTGTTATTTGTGTTATGCAGCAAACGTTCCGTCAACTTCGACTCAGCAGTAGATCAAGCCGTCTTCACTCCATCGAAATTCAGGGTGAGCTAATGCGTCTAGCTTGGACTGGGTCTCCTTCTTCAAGTCTTGATGCCTTGAACTTCCGGCATGGACTAGTTTTTAATTGTTTTTTCTTTTTTAGACATTCTTAGATTAGTAGTTTGAGATAGATGTTCTTGTGGTGATGACTTCCAGATTTTGGTGGATATTAATAATAGTTTTGAGTTGTTTTTTATTAATGAGTTTAAGTCTTCCGCATTATTTTCTGTTGAAATATCTTGAAAGTTAAGGTTTAGATGGGTTGGTTCGCTCACATCGGATGGTAAATGTGGGTGCCAGTCGCGTCCCCGATTTGGGTCGTGACAGACTTGGTATCAGAGCATTAGGTTCATTGGTCTCATCACACAAGAACAGGTCTAGTAGAGTCTTAAAGAACGGTAGGGGGACGCCTTTACTTTTCTTTGAGAGGCTATAAGACTTTAGGAAAATTCCATTCTTTCATTCTTTCTTTCGTGCTACTACTTGAGTCCAATTGGTATCTAGGTGATACAAATTGGTATCTGACCATCTTCATTCTATTTCGCAGATGGTTAGAACTAGAGCCGACCGCACCAGCACGACAACGGAAAGACAGGAAACTACTGAGCCAGCCACTGGGGCTGTGGCTCGAGGAAGAACAACGGCAAGAGGCCGTGGGAGAGGTCGTGGGAGGACGTCCTCTAGAGGAAGAGGACGAGCCCCTAGCCCATCTGATGCTAGGGCGGTGACTCCTCCACCGACTGAGGAGGTAGTTAGAGAGGGTGAGAAGGGGAAACTGAACAAGGGCAGAATGAGGAAATGCCACCCCAACCTACCCCAGAGATGATCAACCAAGTACTTGCTTATCTTAGCGGGTTGTCTGATCAGGGTCAAGCACCTCCAGTGGTTTCTGCACCAACACCTCCGGTTTCAGAGATACGACATGCGGCTACCATGGCTCCCCGCATGGATGCAACATTGGGAATAGGCACATTTCCACGTCTGACTACTGGGCCTATTATGACAAACGATCAACACGAACTTTTCAGTAAGTTCTTGAAATTGAAACCCCCAGTCTTCAAGGGTGCAGAATCTGAGGATGCTTATGATTTTCTGGTTGATTGTCATGAGCTACTACACAAGATGGGGATAGTAGAGAGGTTTGGTGTCGAGTTCGTGAGCTATCAGTTCCAAGGGAACGCCAAAATGTGGTGGCGTTCACATGTTGAGTGTCAACCAACAGAGGCACCACCTATGACTTGGGAATCATTCTCTACCCTATTTATGGAGAATATATCCCAAGGACTTTGAGAGATAGAAAGAGGGATGAGTTCTTCTTGAGTCTTGAACAGGAAGGATGACAGTAAACGCGTATGAGGCTAAATTTCGCGCGCTATCCAGATATGCACACGCAACTTTGTTTCAGTCCACAAGAACGGATCCGCCGTTTTGTGAAGGGGTTGAGGTCAGAATTGCGGATTTCACAGCCTTACAGATAGCGGCAACAGGCAACATCCTTCCAAGAGGTGGTAGACTTTGTGATTGAGGTGGAAGGAGTGAAACCAGATGACTTCACCACGACATCGACATCAAAGAGGTTTCGTAGGGGAGGTGAGTATAATGGTTCTTATTCTAGAGGACAGAACTCTGGAGGTCACTCAAATCGACCAATACAGTCTTCACTACAGACTGTAGTTGGGGGTCCACCTCAGAACGGTCAACACTACTCCGAGACCCATGCCTGACTCCAGAGAGTGCTATGGATGTGGGGAGATTGGACATATTAGGAGGAATTGTCCAAAACAGAGTTACAGAGCCCCAATGGCTAGAGGAAGAGGTGGTAATGGTAGAGGTCGTTATTCTGGAGGGCGTGGCGGCCGAGGTAATGGTGGTCACCAAACGGCAGAGGCGAAGGGCAAAACGGAGCCACTACTACACAACATGGTAGGGGCAACGGACAGACAAATGATAGGGCCCATTGTTATGCTTTCCCTGGGAGGTCTGAAGCGGAGGCGTCTGATGCTGTTATCACAGGTAATCTCTTGGTTTGTGATTGCATGGCATCTGTATTATTTGACCCTGGATCCACGTTTTCTTATGTATCTTCATCATTTGCTAACGGTCTAAATTTACGTTGTGAATTACTTGACATGCCTATTCGTGTTTCTACTCCGGTGGGTGAGTCTGTGATAGTCGAAAAAGTGTATAGGTCTTGTTTGGTGAATTTTGTGGGGAGCAACACTTATGTAGATTTGGTTATTTTAGAAATGGGTGATTTTGATGTAATTCTGGGTATGACTTGGCTTTCTCCAAACTTTGCGATTCTGGATTGTAATGCTAAAACAGTGACGCTAGCCAAGCCTGGGGCAGATCCGTTAGTGTGGGAGGGTGACTACACTTCCAATCCGGTGCGTATCATCTCATTTATTCGTGCTCAGAAGATGGTTAGTAAGGGTTGTCTAGCTTTCTTGGCACATCTCAAGGATGACACTATCCAAGTACCCCCATTGAATCAGTTTCGGTAGTTCGAGAATTTTGGATGTGTTCCCTGCAGATCTTCTGGTATGCCACCAGATAGGGATATAGACTTCTGCATTGATTTGGAACCCGGTACTCGCCCCATTTATATACCCCCGTATAGAATGGCTCCCGCGGAGTTAAGAGAATTAAAGGCTCAACTTCAAGAGTTGTTGAGCAAAGGCTTCATTAGACCAAGTGCATCTCCTTGGGGTGCTCCGGTTTTGTTTTTGTAAAGAAGAAAGATGGGAGTTTCCGAATGTGCATAGATTACCGACAGTTGAACAAGGTAACTATTAAGAACAAGTACCACCCCATTCCTCGCATTGATGACTTGTTCGATCAGTTACAAGGTGCTTGTGTCTTCTCGAAGATCGACTTGAGATCCGGTTATCACCAACTGAAAATACGAGCAACGGATGTGCCAAAGACTGCTTTTCGAACTAGGTATGGGCATTATGAATTTGTGGTAATGTCTTTTGGTCTTACGAATGCCCCCGCCGCCTTCATGAGCTTGATGAACGGGATTTTCAAGCCATACTTGGATCTCTTTGTGATTGTGTTTATTGATGATATACTGATATACTCCAAGAGTAAGAAGGAACATGAAGAGCATTTGAAAATGGTGTTAGAGTTGTTGAGAAAGAAAAAGCTTTATGCGAAATTCTCCAAGTGTGAGTTTTGGCTAGATTCAGTGTCCTTCTTGGGGCACGTGGTTTCTAAGGATGGAGTGATGGTAGATCCATCTAAGATTGAGACGGTAAAGAATTGGGTAAGACCTACAAACGTGTCAGAAATAAGGAGTTTTGTGGGGTTAGCTAGCTACTACCCCGCCGATTCGTCAAGGATTCTCTTCCATTGCTTCCCAATTGACGAACTTGACTAAGCAGAATGTTCCATTTGTATGGTCGGATGAGTGTGAGGAGAGCTTTCAGAAGCTTAAGACTTTGTTGACTACCGCGCCTATCCTCACCTTGCCGGTAGAGGGAAAAAACTTTATTGTCTATTGTGATGCATCCTATTCGGGTTTGGGTGCAGTGCTAATGCAAGAGAAGAATGTGATTGCTTATGCTTCGAGACAATTAAAGGTGCATGAACGTAACTATCCGACCCACTCATGACTTGGAATTGGCCGCGGTAGTGTTTGCACTAAAGCAATGGAGACACTATTTGTATGGGGTTAAGTGTGAAGTCTATACGGACCATCGTAGCCTACAGTATGTCTTCACTCAGAAAGACTTGAACTTGAGACAGAGGAGATGGATGGAACTACTAAAGGACTACGACATCACTATTTTGTATCATCCGGGGAAGGCTAATGTTGTGGCAGATGCCTTGAGTAGAAAGGCCGGAAGCATGGGAAGTCTAGCTCATTTGCAAGCTTCTAGACGCCCATTGGCTAGAGAAGTGCAGATTTTGGCTAATGACCTTATGAGGTTAGAAATAAATGAGAAGGGAGGATTGTTAGCTTGTGTAGAGGCAAAATCTTCTTTCCTTGATCAGATTAAGGGGAGACAGTTTGACGATGAGAAACTAAGGCGAATTCGAGATAAAGTGTTGCAAGGAGAGGCTAAGGAAGCGATAATCGATGGGGAAGGTGTTTTGAGGATCAAGGGAAGAGTATGTGTACCCCGCATCGATGATTTGATCACCACTATTCTTACAGAAGCTCATAGTTCCGGATATTCTATACATCCTGGTGCAACCAAGATGTATCGCGACCTAAAGCAACACTTCTGGTGGAGTAGAATGAAGCGAGATATTGTTGAGTTTGTTGCCAAGTGTCCAAATTGTCAACAAGTAAAGTATGAACAAACACCAAAGGCCCGGAGGAACACTTCAGAGAATGCCCATTCCTGAATGGAAGTGGGAGAGATCGCGATGGACTTCGTGGTTGGTCTTCCAAAGACATTGGGTAAGTACGACTCTATTTGGGTGATTGTGGATAGGTTAACTAAGTCTGCTCACTTCATTCCTGTCAAGGTGACCTACAATGCAGAGAAGTTAGCCAAGATCTACATCTCAGAAATCGTTCGGTTGCATGGAGTTCCACTCTCAATCATATCAGATAGAGGTACGCAGTTTACTTCTAAGTTTTGGAGAACATTGCATGCTGAATTAGGTACTAGGTTGGACCTTAGTACTGCATTTCATCCTCAGACCGATGGTCAGTCTGAGCGAACGATTCAAGTTTTGGAGGATATGCTTCGCGCATGTGTGATAGAGTTTGGTGGCCATTGGGATATTTTCTTACCTTTGGCAGAGTTTTCATACAATAATAGTTATCACTCTAGTATCGACATGGCCCCATTTGAAGCATTGTATGGGAGGAGGTGTAGGTCTCCCATTGGTTGGTTTGATGCCTTCGAGGTTAGACCTTGGGGGACTGACCTGTTGAGAGATTCTATGGAGAAGGTGAAAGCTATTCAAGAAAAGCTTTTGGCGGCTCAAAGTAGACAAAAGGAGTATGCAGACCGAAAGGTTAGAGACTTGGAGTTCATGGAAGGTGAACAAGTCTTGTTGAAGGTTTCGCCCATGAAAGGGTGATGCGGTTTGGAAAAAAGGTAAGTTAAGTCCAAGGTATATTGGACCATTTGAAGTGCTTAAGAGAATAGGGGAGGTGGCTTACGAATTAGCCTTACCCCCAGGGCTGTCCGGAGTGCATCCAGTGTTTCATGTATCCATGTTGAAGAGATACCACGGAGATGGAAACTACATCATCCGTTGGGATTCAGTTTTGTTGGATGAGAACTTGACTTATGAAGAGGAACCGGTTGCTATATTAGATAGAGAAGTTCGCAAGTTGAGGTCGAGAGAGATTGCATCCATCAAAGTTCAATGGAAGAATCGACCGGTTGAAGAAGCTACTTGGGAGAGGAGGCAGATATGCAAGAAAAATACCCACATCTGTTCACAGATTCAGGTACTCCTTTTCGCCATGGTCTTTCTTCTTCTTTTGATCGTTCGGGGACGAACGATGGGTAAATTGGTATCTATTGTAACGACCTGTTTAGTCGTTTTGAGCAGCAGAACAAATTCTGGAAAAACTGGCTGAAACCACGGACCCAACGACGGACCGTCACAGGCTCGACGGACCGTCGTGGGTGTTCCGTTCCATGACACTTAGAGTTTGAAAATCGGGTACTGAAAATCGACTCTCTGTAAATTGTGACGGACCTGCAGGACGTGCCGTCACATCCACGACGAACCGTCGTGAGTCCCGTTGCAAAACACTTCAACTTTTGAGAATTTGGTGCAAGAAAACGAGTTTCTGACCGTCATGACGGAGGGGCCAGGACGGACCGTCACAGGGGTGACGGGCCGTCGCAGCCATCTGGAGTCTGGGGAGGACACGACGGCCTGTTGACGGACCGTCGCAGGCATGACGGCCCGTCACAGGCTGCACAATCCCAGGCAGTTTGGGATTTCTCCACACGTTTTAAGGGTCGTTTTTGATTATTCTTTCCTTAATTACAAAGATTGAGGGGTAACATTAATAAGTCTAATTACTTAGGGGTTAAAAGGGTAACCTTAAGTGAATTAGAGGGGTTTATTGTCCTTTTTCACACTTAATTATATGATTAATTAGGGTAAAGGAAAGAGGGTTTGAGTAAAACAAAAGGGAAAGAACAGAAAGAGAGAGCAGATCGATCGAATTGGTTGAGGAGAATAGCAAGCTTGGGAAATTTCTTGTTGATTCCAATTCTTCGGTGGAGGTAGGTTATGGTTTTGTATTACGATATTCGTAGTGAACTCTTGATAGTGAATAATATGTGTTGATGATATTGTAAACCTGTCTATATACTTATTGTATGTTTGTATGAATATGATTATGTGATGTTAATAATACAAGCATGATGAAAACCATTGAATCCCAAATCTTGAAAGAAACTTTAATCTACGATATTAATGATAATGCCTTGGTATAAAGGAAGGCTTGATGAATTAAAGTGATTGGGATTGATGATGCCTTGGTTAGAGAAGGCTTGAGGAACGGATATAATGAGATTAGTGGATCGGAGTGTCACGTTCCGACACATAGAATTAGTGGATCGGAGTGTCACGTTCCGACACATAGAATTAGTGGATCGGAGTGTCACGTTCCGACACATAGTATTAGTGGGACGGGTGTCACGAACCGACACGTAGATATAGGGGATCGGAGTGTCACGTACCGACACATGTAGGGGATCGGAGTGTCACGTTCCGACACATATAGGGGATCGGAGTGTCACGTTCCGACACCTATAGGGGATCGGAGTGTCACGTTCCGACACATAGTAGTAGGGGATCGGAGTGTCACGTACCGACACAAGAGGAAGAAAGATAATGAATCTCGAAAGATGATAATATATTCATAATGAACTTAATTCCCAATGAGTATGGTGATGAGGCTTGAGCCCTCATGAATGAACTTGATGGTGTTATTGACGATTATGATACTTGTTGTTGCTACATGTTGAGTTTATAGTTGATTTATAATATTAATTGATATATATTGTTCCCTATTTTGAGTTAACCGATGATATCTACTCAGTACGTGTGGTTGTACTGACCCCCTACTTTTATGTTTTCCTTTTGTTATTTGTGTTATGCAGCAAACGTTCCGTCAACTTCGACTCAGCAGTAGATCAAGCCGTCTTCACTCCATCGGAAATTCAGGGTGAGCTAATGCGTCTAGCTTGGACTGGGTCTCCTTCTTCAAGTCTTGATGCCTTGAACTTCCGGCATGGACTAGTTTTTAATTGTTTTTAGCTTTTTAGACATTCTTAGATTAGTAGTTTGAGATAGATGTTCTTGTGGTGATGACTTCCAGATTTTGGGAATATTAATAATAGTTTTGAGTTGTTTTTATTAATGAGTTTAAGTCTTCCGCATTATTTTCTGTTGAAATATCTTGAAAGTTAAGGTTTAGATGGGTTGGTTCGCTCACATCGGATGGTAAATGTGGGTGCCAGTCGCGTCCCCGATTTGGGTCGTGACACTTATCTTTAGAGCCAACTTCCATATTATGTAAAGTAGCATTGCATTATAGTTTAACTAAAAAATATTTAGACAAACAACATTATTATAAAGAAGTTTTGATATATATATATATATATATATATATTATATATATATATATATATATATATATATATATATATATATATATATATATATATATATATATATATATCAAACTATTGGATTTTGTTCAACTCATGATTAGATATGCTAACTATTTTATTGCAAATTATGAGCTTACATATTTAGTAATATATCAATTAGGTGCTTTGTTTTAGCTTAAAGATGAAGCTATAAATTATTTATATAGGAAGAGTATATTTTATCCATAGTTTGATTCAAAGTAGTGACATTGTACAAAAAGTATTTAAAAGAAATATTAATAAAGAAACTAAACATAATTTTATATAAAATCTTAAAATAAAAGCAATTACCAGTTCACATTTTATACAACGAAATAACACTCATACACTTCATTAAAAACAAACAATGAATTTTAGGGATGAATTATTTTTCATTTACTAAAATAATGACAGATTATCTATGAAATCGTATCAAATTAAACATAAAATAGCGACGTATCAAAATGAACAAGAAGACAAAAATAGACATCCAAATGATCTTAATTGCCTTTTTCCATTGTTGACGTGGACTTACAACTAAAAAGAGCGTTGGCCATTTGAATTAATTCCACAAAAGATATAATTGGCCATTCGATTAT
Source organism: Solanum peruvianum (assembly GCA_027705065.1). Classification (NCBI taxonomy): domain Eukaryota; kingdom Viridiplantae; phylum Streptophyta; class Magnoliopsida; order Solanales; family Solanaceae; genus Solanum; species Solanum peruvianum. The sequence goes on from JAKWJD010001759.1 coordinate 61,246,304, forward strand.
GATCATTCGTTTTCATATAGATGTTAATATATTTTAATTTTTGTGTGTGTGGGGGAGTTGTAGAGTAGATCCAAAGAAAACAAGAAAAGACAAATGTATGAATATCAAATACTAAATGAATAAATAAATAAATAAAATATTTGGTGAAATTTAATAATTACACAATTGTTATGAATGGTTGAAATTGTATGAATTACTACTATTAAAAATAAAATTGATTTCCACAGTGTCACAAATGACTAGGCTTGTGTGGTGGATGAAGAGATAGGACTATTCAATCGCTGATTAAGATATCTAGTGTACGGATTCTCTATTTAATGAAATGTAATTTTGTGGGTTGTGACACTCACTATCCGAATATATAATTTTAGCACTACACTCTAGTATAATGTGAAACATCATCATTAACCTCTCCATTTTTGTAAATTATAGACCCAACGTAAAGATAGCCATATAAAGGTAATATTGAATGGACTTGAGATTAGTTACATTTGACAATATAAAGCTACAAACAAAAATATTCACAGTTTTTTGCGGTACAACTTGAAAAACACAAGAGCAAATAAGAGCACTCAGTTTATCATTTCTTTGTTTCTTTTTCAAAATCTATAAAACCACAATCATCATCCATTGAAGATTCACCAGAAATACCTGGTTTCTCCGGTGGAACAAACATCTCTTGTATACGAAGTTTCTTCATATCGAGCCATCCACCAACAGGCTTTTCAGATAATGAAGCCATACCCTTGAACGCAAAATCATTTGCTATTGTGGTATCAACACCTATGGTTCTAGAGTAAAGTCCTCTGCTTCCAGTAACCACCATATTGCGGGTCTCTTCACCACTACGAGAAAGCACAGGAGGCAATAGATCAATCAGCTGTGGGCTGGGCTGGTTGGAGTTATTTATGAGCAACCGAAGTGTCTCCCTGGCACTTTTCTCAGCCATGGATTCTGTTTCTGGGGGAATCAAAGTATTCACTAAATTTGGGTGTAACTGTGGAATACTGCCAGAGATAGCAGGACCTGCACTGACAAAGTAACCTTGACCAGAAGAGCACACGTCAATAACAGGAATATGGACTATGGAGTCACCTACTAAAGGTGTGAAAGTAGGTATTTGCTGTGAAGGACCCAAAGAAAATGGCAACCTGATCAATTGCTCGGGCAGAAGAGGTGGGAAATCTAAAGCGGAGACATCAGTGACAAGAGACGGGTTTGGTGTCAAAATACTAGATGAACAAGCAGAAGGTGCTATTGATGAAAGTAGTGGTATTGAAGTGTCTGTGGATAAAATAGGCAAATGTGGAGTTCCAACTGAGTACTGCAGAGTGGATACAGCAGGAGGACACCAACAGTAATAAGGAGAGAAAACTGTTGAATCCATAGAATGAACAGTAGCTGCAGAGCCTCGAAAAGGAAGGGCAGCAACAAACGGCTCAAAAGCATTTGAAGGACGAGTTTCTCTTCCAATTTTATTGTCTTCAACATTTGTTGAACCAAGTGCATCTGTGCTACTTATGCCTGCAATCTGGCTATCTACACATGAAAGATAGCTATCACCATGCTGCCTCAGCCCGTCTCCAGAAACACATACAGATGATGAGTTCCTGAGCATGCCATCTTTAAAAGCATTAGACATAGGACTAAGGCTGCTCATCAGGCTGGTGTTTGATCCCATGCTACTGACGTGCTCAGGCCGCAGAGGTTTCTGAGATGCAACTGATATCTGGGCATCAAGACCAAGTTCTGAAGAATCAACAAAGCCAGCAACAGGAGGATCTCTTGACATCATGGAACTTGCTTGAGGATTTATAGCTGCTGAACCGTGAAGATAAGCTCGAAGATGAATGGCGAAACAGTCAATCCGCGATTCATTGATTCCAGTTAACTCAGCCAAGGAAGGCTTCATCTTAATCAAATCCCTCATCTAAAACAACCATAATCAATAATGATATTAGTCATCCACATATGCAAGTACAATATAACAAATATTCAGTAGTTCATCACACACAGTAAACATAAGAAATATACCTTTCTCCGCAACTCATCTCCAAGGAGCTTAGACTTCTCTGAACACCAAAAGTAGAACGTCTCACCATCAGGGATACTAATAAGGAACGAGCGTCCAGAATCATCTGCCACAATATCTTTTATCTCTATGGCAGAACAATCAGATTCACTGCAAAATGTTCCAACTCTCTGTGTGCTGCCGTCATCCCCAATGAATGAGATGCGCAAGTCTGATGTTGGCAATATTGCAAGGTTTAAGTTCCCCCTGTTACAACAACACAAGAAAAGTAATGTTTAAGATGAGATAGATTGTCAACAAGTAACATACTAAATCAAATGTAACCAAATACAGACACACTTATGACTTGCGCATCCTAAATCTAACACCCTTGGCTGAGGAATGATATTATGAGTTCCCAAAAGTTTCTCCAAAATTTCCAAAAACTAAGGCAGCTACACAAATCCTCAAAGTCCTACTTTATTGTATTTTTCCTCCTTTCCATAAAAATTTGTACTGGACAAGCTAGCCTATAAAAACAAGGATAACAACATGTACAATTGAACAGCATTACCAACATAAATAATTATCATTTAGGTGAACCTTAAACTTTTAGAGACAAAGTGCTAGATAAAATAGACTATACATTAACATGCCAAGTTTTCAACTCGTTAACTAGAAGTTCACTTAAGACGCAGACGAGATATATATTTCTTATAGACACTAAATTACAGTTTTCACTATAGAAGATTTTGGTTTGGTGAGATAAGGAGCCAGTCGCTCCTCCATTCACATAAAACATTATGCGCAAAAGAGACAAAACAGGAAGTTAGAATCTAATATTTAGAAATCTCTTTGCTTACAGGGTGTCATCAAAGAATAAAAGGGCAAATTAAGCAGAATATAGCAATGTAAAGGTACATACTGAGATATGAGAAAGGCAGGACAGCATGAAAGATAGAAATAACAAACTGAACAGTATTAAAACTTCTAGGATGGTTCAGACAAAAGACAAACAAACCACATTTATTAAATAAATAAAAAAGCACCAAAGAGTTACCAGTCAAGACTTCTAGATAATTCAGAGAAGTAATTGAATCATGTAATATAAGAGCATGAAACTACCTTGACTTCTCCTTAATTCAGAGATCATAATAGTAAACGCCCAATTTTACCTACAAGTCAAAAGATATTTTCACGTGGAAGCATGAACATTTGTCACCATCAATAAACAATACAGCATCTGGCAACTTCTAGCCACGATGAACTAAGGTTATCGACAGTTTAAACTGGATTGAGCTATATAGTATTAAACAAGCAGAGAAAGCTATTGCAACTTCTATGGTGAAATAATCAATAATGAAAAAGAGAAACACAAGAGAATAATGTAACACTAATATTGCCCATATGCAGCAGTAGAACGAAATAGAAAGCATAACACTCACTGATTGATCAGTGCAAACACACTTCTCCAGTCTGATGGGACTTGTTGCCCTAAATACCAAATTCAAAACCTATTCTTTCATCTCCATTCATGCAAAACTGACAAAGGTACCATATGTAGCAAGATTATGAAGGAAACAATGCTGCAATGATACTATAAAACAGGGTGATAAGACAATAACACAATCACTAATACATCAAGGGGAACACACTTCTACAAGTATAAAAGGAATTAGTATTTAGGATTACCAAATTAACGATACTATAAAACAGCGTGATAAGACAACAACACAATCACTAATACATCAAGGGTAACACACTTCTACAAGCATAAAAGGAATTAGTATTTAGGATTACCAAATTAACAACTTATTTTCTCATCTCCATTCAGACAAAATCACAATATATACGAACCTTTACGGTGTTTCCACATGTCAACATGCACCTCCTAGCAATAAGCAGTCTCATATCAAGATACAGAGATTTATGATAGTATCCAGAGAGCAGTATTGATCATGAGATGATATGATTTGTCTGCAATTCATGTACTATATACTCAAAATTTGAACCCTAAACGAGTTTAGGGATCAGGAAATAAGAAATTCTTCGGAGTATAACCTAATGTGAGCATATCACCTCTAGGAACAAATAATTTCACTGGATTCCAAGTACTATACGTTCACCAGCACAAAGCATGCAGCAGTCACAAGCAACAAAGGGTGAATGAGCAGCAACACATTCCCCAGCATCTTACAACTGAACATCATAACTCAAAATGGCCATTGGAAAGAAAAAACCCCTTTTCCAGCAAAATATAACTAGGTATATGCTTGAAGCACCAAATACTGCTAATGAACCCGACCAACCAACTATCTAGCCTCTCCTCAGAATCCATTGGCCCATTTCCTAATTCCTAACTACTATTGAACGGTCATACTGCTACACCTGTAAATTTACAACATCGCTTCTCTCTTTTCTCTTTTTTGTTTCTTAAAACAAATCATCTTCTGCTCTAATCCTCTTTCTGTTCTGTTAAATGTAATTTACTTTAATTGACCAAGATCCAATCAAAAGAGTATTACTACCATTTTGAATTCAACTAATCTCTGTTCAACTATTTCAAACATAAGAACATGACATGAAAAGTTAAAGTTATCTTCAAAGGAAGCAAATGAGATGTTAACTTTAGAACTATATTTCTTCTATCAACAGGCAACACTAACTACATATAACACATCGAAAGTTCACTGTTAATAAAGACGCCTTTTCAAAATGAACCAGTGGTAACTAAATTCTATCCATGAATACAGAATGCCAGTTATCTAAGTACTACAGAATGAAGTTCTCATTTGCTTGTACTAGTACTAGATATGAATCCACCAGGATACAAAAATCGCAAAATTCTATTGTTTTCAGCATCCTGACTAGATGGGCTTGTGAGCAAGCCACTGATCCAAAATGATTGCTAAGACACTATGTTTGATAAAGATGCAAATCTTAGCTTCAAGTAATATAGCAATCTAATCTATTCAGAGACAAGATTACGTACATAATAATCGCAAAATAAACGTATCAAGTTCCGTAAAATGCAGATAGAAGTGAGGATATGAAGAACACAATCTAAGTCCACCAATAAATCAGGAAGGAACTGATTATTAGAATGCCCAAAAAAACTACAAGTCACAATCAAATATGCTGAAGCCAAGCACCACACACATGGAAAACGCCATATAATGCATATGAAAGGTATAAAGTTCACTGCCACTACCTTGTAGTTGTTGGACACAACAGCGTCCCTTGCTTCCTGATCTTCCCAACCCGCATTGTAACAAGTGGAATGCACAAACACCTCGCGAGCATTCCAACCTCTGATGGCTCAAAGTTCTGTCAATAGAATCAGATTCAATTCCAATTACAAATTACACATCCAACGAACCTCAAAATCAAAAATCTAAACCTAATTCATAAAATTTACAACATACTTGACTAAGATGAGCGAGCAATCGATCTTCAGCAGCACCAGCAGAAACATTAAGCTTCAACAAAGGCTTTAACCTCTCATCCACTCTACAAGCTCCCATAACCTGCAAATCCAGTGCCAGAAGCCACTGAAGAACGTTCGTTTCTCCTGATGCAAACATACCACTCGATAAAACGTCGTCGTACAAAGCTTCCTCCGACGATGAATCATCCAATTCCTCCTGGACATTTGAATTCTCAACCTCATCATCGATTTCCAGATTGTTCATAGATTGTTGTTTCACCATTTTTTTTAGAAAAATTCAATGAATTAAGGTTTAAATTTGTTCGTAAATCAGCAAATCGATTGAAATCTATGAATGAAAATATAACAAATCCAACAAATTGAGAGAGATTTGAGAGAGAATCACGGGAGCCACACGACGAACAGTTACAAATAGAGAAAGATAATGGTAATCCAGTTTATTATAAATAAGATTGATGCACGGATTTGAAATGTGGTAATTAAATGTGATTTTGGGGATTAATTTGGAATCCGGGCAATCATGGCATTTGCTTACGCCAAGCTGACTTTTAATAGGCCCAGGTTGTTTATAGTGGGACCCACGTGGGGACAAAGGCGGTGACCATGACCAACGCCACGTCAACTTCACACGACCAGATATTTATCAATTGGCCAATCAGATATTTATTTTAAATTTTAAACCCCACCCAACCCGGCTTGTAGGACCCGCTTCGAGTCTGTCCCGTTTCCTAAGTACTTTTTATATATCGATACATATATATGAGATTAAAATTAGATATAATCTATTTTTAATGTATTTTATTTAATTAAATTCATAAATATCATATCTTTGATTTTCATTTTTTTTTATCAATCTTCACCAGCATAATTTTTTCGAATAATACAATCCATTCAAACATTATATTACATGAAGTTACATTATAATATGAACCATGGGTTAAAACCACCAAAACAAGCTGTAAAAAAATAGGTTCACCAATAGACTAAAAACCATCACGCTGTACTAAGTGAACTGATTTATAAAGAAGCTCAACTATTTTGATATACTAATTAGTAAGAAATACAACAATAATTCACTTTTTGTCCAGAAGTGAGATATTACCATTATGTGGAGACAATAAACAAATAGTGGAGCAATGATTAATGTTCTTCAAATGGGAGTTGTGTCCAATTACTACCAGGTATTTGCACTGGAGAAGGTAGCAGATATCCAGTTGAATAATCGAGGAGTCCGCCACTAGTTACACAGCTCCAATAAGGTATCGAGAGGGCTAGCACAGTCAGGTGCGAGCTGGTTTTGACACCAAAAAACCACTATCAAACGAAAACTATATTTGAGTGATCCATCCTAATTCTGAAGGTATATCTTGTGCTTAAGACGTAAATGGAAGAAATCTGACTTGTAATGAGGCTTTCAACTGATAGCGTTAGCAACATTCCTCCCTGTTAATAACCATCTTGCACACCTCACAAGTTCCTCCTTGACCATGAAAAGAATAGCAGCAGCAAGAACACTTTGTACGATTTTCGTGCCCATCCCCTTGTAAAATCCATGAAAGCCTTCATAGCGTATAATCTTCATCAGAGCATCAAGTGTACCTAAATTGCATTGAGAAACTTCACTACATGCATTTTTTACCCAAAACTTGACATGGAAAACCTAATGTGTTTGATCAAACCTTTAAATGATGCTAGTATATAAACAGAGTAACTCAAGTCCACTGACCTTTATATTGATGTCTTTTATCTGCACCAACGTCCTGCTTTGCCTGGAGTCTTGACTGCAAGATAGAAAAACACTACTATGAAGAAGAGCTAAAATGTTGGACAGTGGTCCAAACTCTGCATGGACAAAACTTAATTGGACCCGATTGCAGCCACATACATTTCAACTGTTTCAATCAGCAGTTGCAAAAGAAGTTAAAACTGGGAATGTGGTACTAAATATTGTATGGTGTTTTTTTGAAGTACATACAGCTAAAAAGCAATAATGAAACCATTTCAAATTATGCTGGCTGCAATTACTAATGGGAGCAAATGAAACTGAAATTGAAAAGGCTGCACTGAACAAAATCTGATAGTAAAAGAAAAATTTATCTCTCAGCAACAGGCTTTAGTTAAACAGTAGGTTGTCTAAATTAAGCAAAAGGTGAAATGGAGCTCAGAAAATCAATAGATCAAGATGAATATGTGAGCCAGAGTTTAGGGGGCTGATACGTGCATCAACTATATTTGCCACATCAATCCGAAAGATGTGAAACTTTGATAAAAGAGCAACGGGAAATGAACTTTCTCCATACAGAACACTCGTATACCTTGATAACCAGAAGAGGATATGTTACTACTGTAGCTCCAAGTTTTGCCACAGCTCCAAGTAGAAATATCTAGCAAAAATACAAAACATATAACCTCCAACAGTTGACATGTCAAAAGCTAAAAATTCTAAAATGAAAAGACAAGTCTAGAGAAGAATCTAGCCGAACAGGAGAAAGGGACAAAGGTTTACTTCCAAAGCAGTGACATCATTGGCACCTTTGTTGCTAGAGGCACGTCGTTTTCTAATCTTCTTCAGCAAGGTTTCATATAGCATAAATTGTATGGAAGGATTGCTGACCTGTATTTAGCAATGAGAAGGATCAGGAGCCATTAGTTAGTATGTACTGCTTACTAGATTAAGTTCTCACATACCATGAATAATGTTGGGAAAACACCATTCCAGAAACCTGAAATTCCATCTTCACCATAAACTTCTTGAATCTGACAGATACAAGTGTTACCTATTAGAAAATTACAGGTATAGGCTGAATAGTTTATACCATGACTGCGAGACATGTTCAAAAAAAGTCAATCACTTGTCAAGGAAAAGAAACTTGGGGAAAGAATTTATGCTTCTGGCGAGGTTTTTAGTCCAGTAGTTAGAAGCACAGCATGCAATGTGTGGGTAAGTCACATGTCATGTTTTTTGTTTTTTTGATGAAGTAAGTTGTTTCATTACCGGCATCAAGAAGATGCAAAGAGTACAAAAGTAGATATGCTAGCTCTGTTACATGATAGCAGTAAGACACGGGAGCCAGCCTGTCGTAGACAAAAGCCTGGCATTTAAGTGGAGAAAAGTATAGGGTGGACACATTATCCACATCAAGAATCGTGCACTTAGCTCTCAAGGAATTATCAATTGTAAAAAGAAAAGTGTGTGCTTCTGTTTGATCGGCAGCCTTTACGTTGTATGTTTTATCAGAGAGGACTAGGTGAGTACCATCATAGGTTCTCACAGACATCCTAGAGCCAAAGAGACATTTTCTGTTTCTGATTTTACAAAAAATTATTTTAAAAAAAGAATGTGAATCTTTCAGAAACCATCACTTCCCACAATGATACTATGCACCAATTATTTAGTTAAAAAAAAAAAACGAACACCGAAGTGTCAACTGATACCATATTGCCAGTTAAAACATTGAAGAAACAAAAGAGTCGTTTAAAAAGATATATGTTGGATCCATGAATCAGCTTTCATCTAGAGAACAGATAATGATAAGTACAATGTTCAGGGTTACTCCAACTGGATTAAGTATGTGAATATAACGGTCCTAGACCCAAGGTATGCAAATTAAGTTTGAATGCATCATACATCACATCTTCTAATTGGAAAAATTTAGTACATACTGTGTGGCTTGTCCCGTAGGGGGGAGGTTCAACGACAACAGAGATTTCATCATGTGATGCTTCAAGTTTTGGGTGGTTATCTTTATCCTTTCTTGAATGAGTCTGCACAATAGTTGTGAGACGTACATGTAAGAAAATCAAGTATACAAAACATATTAGGGAGAATTTCTTCTGAAGAAACAAGAATGTATTAACTAGTAAAAATATTTAAGCGAAGCATTTTAACATCTAACTAAGGCAATGAGTAATACATTAAAAGCATTTTCACATCAAAGTAATACGTTGAAACAAATACTACACCACCCATAACTCAGATGCTTCTTCTACTTATTTGATCAATGCACAACAGCTTTCAAACTGACATTGTTCCATCCTTTGAAGCAGAAAATGCAGAGGAAAATGTCAGTAACTGAATCCGAAAGAGCACTTCCCTTCCGCTCACAATAGTCAACAATACAATCAATAATGGCCCAATTACGTCCATTACAAATGACACAAATCCAAACTCGACAATTGTATAACAGATATGACAACAGTACTAATGTACTATAATTGCAACACCAACAGGGAACAAACTACAGAGTTCCCAATTTGGTCAAAGTATACAATTTGAAAAGCAAGGTTGTCATGGTAATTGACATGAGGTAGGTGACTAACCATATATATCTTGTAATTCTATGTTTAATAGACAAATGACTTGCACTATTAAGGTTGAAACTGCAGCTTTTCAGCAATAACAACAATAATGTCACAATCTCAAACTAATTGGAGTCATCTATAAATCTTCTATATCCTTTCTTCTCTATCTGAGCCAATACTCGATTTGTATGTATTTATTTTGCATCTTATTCTTCTAATTCTCAAAGATGTCCATCTGATGTTTGTTTCCCTAACAAACAAATATATCCGGGTAGCTTATAGGACGACTTTGGTTTCTTTATACATTCATAATCAGTACTGTACTTGCAACAGTTCCACTATGTAACATGAAATTTTGACCTCAATTTCACATACCTATTTGATATAACATGAAGAAACCTCATTAATGCTGCACAATCAACCATGACGCTTTGATCTCCTCAAAAGAGAAGCATCTTTATGTAGCAACTAACAAAAGATTTTTTATGTGGCTCCTGCAAGCTTTGCACATCCTCCACTCTTTTTCAGTCCATGATTACCAGCCAGACTAGTGTAAGGTTTGCTAATTCATAGGCACCCCATTTAATATTTCCGGGACATTTATTTGACGTTGAATTAATAAGTCTTAGCAGAAATCCCTCGCAAAGATCAGCATACTCGGCATATTCCTGCCGGAAACCAAACGTCTGATTACCCTTCTGGATATTGTTTGATAGATAGTAAGCAACATTGTTGTCATTCTTGACCAATAAATGGTACCACATCTTGCAATCCTCTATTTTTGGTGATTTCCGTTAATTATCTTTTAGTGAATCCCCTTCTTCTGCTCCCAAAAACAACAACGTCGTTGTTCATCTTCTTCCTTTTCTTCAATATGTCACTCAACATAATCCCGTCAAAAGATGGTTTTAGGTAGAGCTCATTTATCTAAACTCACGAGCCTTCATCTTAGGCAGTTAAGAACTTCTATCAACTCCAGAAGAAATACATTATAGCTCTATATTCGTATTGCCTCCTCATGAGATGAGTTAAAGCAAAAAGCTCACAGAAGAGAGTGTTGAAACTGGTAGGAACATATCTTAAAAGAAAAAGGCATCATAGACTAAACTACATCAATAAACTTGGTGCTGTGCTAAGTTCACCAAGACATTAAGCAAATACACCAAATTCATAACCTTTTTCATAGGAGGGTAAAGGAGAACCCCAGAGTATTTACCTGCATGCGTGTAACAACTACCCATATCGGATTGGTCAGCAGTACATTAACACATCTGTAATAAAGAAAAAATCAAAACATTCATGATTAACAAAAAAAGTACAATATTTCAAAAGGCATATTAACCAAATAAATGTATTCATCAGTGCTTTACAAGTTTTGGCTATATAAAATAAGAATATCAATATTATGCACAGAAGACCACCGACTGAAATTTTGAATAAAAAAGAGTATTATGCCATAAAGACAGGAATCCAAGTTTTTTAATAAGGTATAATATGACAAAAACCAAGTTTATTGTGGCAGAATACCATTGATTCATGAATTGTCAATACAGCAAATTAACAAGCTACCAAAAGGAAACATGAAAACTTAATATCCAACAGAAAAGAAAATTACCCCGATAAAGCAGCGACCAGAAGTGATGAGAACATCCCGACTGATCCATCACCAATTCCATTCTTCTTACGTACAAGTGCATCGGTCTCTGCTCTATTCCTCAATATTTGGTAGAAATAATAATAAACACCCTGTATCAAGAAAAGTACAGATACATAAGAGATCAGAAATTTCACTGGGAAACAACAAAGAAAAGCCATTTAAAGAAAAGAATACATTAACAGAAGATGAAAGTTAGTGAAGTATTTGTCAATGGATTATTCATATTTCATTTGCACATTTGTCAATTGAATATAAGAAGACTACTAAAGTAAACATACTCACTTATGCAACGGTTAACTTGGACCAACACATATGGGTTCCCCATATTATACAAATAAAATCTTGATAGATAGACCAGATCTTGCATCAATAGACTGTAACTGAACAGAGCATTGGATGGGGCAGGGGTCAATTTAAAAGATCATCAATGATATACCAAAAGCTCAATTGAGGTTTGAGCCACCCAACAGGGCAAAAGAGTTTGGTAAACTGAGCACCGTGTTTCCCTGAACTATTACCCAAGGAATTCTTTTCCAAAACACAGTGTGTTAACACTTGGTCAGCAAGCGAAACTAAAGAAGACCTGATTTTCGTTTGTACAAGGTAAAGCATCTTCAGCCCAGTTCATGATCAATGCTCAACTAGACAAACACTAGGTGATCTGGAGAGTTTTTGACACGTTTGGTCCATTAACTGTCACCCTAAATATAAGTTGATCCCTTTGTATAATCTGTTTTAAATCCTTAAATATAAGTTAATCCCTTTGTATAATCTGTTAAACATTTTAAATTCCTTTTAGTATGAACAAATCTAACACACCCATCAAAAACAAAATGCATGTCCGCATCTAACACCTTCTCCACCCAAAAGAGCTGTCAAAGCAAGATGAATCTCCCACTTGCTGGCTGTTAGACCAGCCAACACAATAATAGGGAAAAGTAATCCAGCATAATTAACTCGGTTTCCCCAGATTGAAAACCTCAAAAGAGTTGTTCAATGCAAGGAGAACATACACAGAGCTACCACTGTAATACTCTTCAATGCGAAGCCATCAAGAGACGAATTTGACACAATACTACTGGCACATGGGGAAGAGGGAGGGGAGCTTCAACAGAATAAAGAGAATAAGACAGTTACTATACAAATTCACAGAGAGACTTGACAGGGATAACAGATTGAAAGGCAAATTTTATTTTATTTTTCGATCTAGTGGCATATTTTGATCAGATTATCAAAAATGAGCAAGTGGCAGTTCGTGTATGTGAGGAGCAAAAACTGACCTGAAGCTGGTAGGTGATGTTGTCAAATATATAGTAATAGAAGAAAAGTTAGCAAAGTTTGAGGAAAGTATAAGGCGGTGAAAGCCCAAACAGCACAAACAGAAAGCTAGCAGGAAGTTGAATTGCTTGTTTGTTGGATATGCTGAAATTAATGGCAACAGAAAGCATGAGGTGATGCAAAATTGATGAACACTTGGGGGTCATTTGGTTTGAGTTCAAGTTATACTGGGATTAGAAGGGTGGCAGAGTGGAGTAGTAGGGATGAAATCACTTTGATAGAAGCATGTTGTATGACAGAACTTTGACTTATCAAGTCATCAACGGAAAGAGAGGGATTTGAACCCTCTGTACGATGAACTCGTACAACGGATTAACAATCCGCCGCTTTAATCCACTCAGCCATCTCTCCCGATTGAAAAGCATAATTAAGATGTCTCTCAGAATGGATAAGATTACTGCATTTTGGATTCACCATCTCTTGCAATGATCGACAGTATTCCTGCCATACCAGAATCCCATTTTTATGGTATATCAGTTTATCGAGATGTCAATCTAAGATCTTATTCCAGTTCGATACTTAGCGGCAACCGTGAGTTTTTCCAGCTTGAGTTCTCTCTGCAAAGCTCAAGGATATTCATATTTGGTGAAAGGAGGCCCTAGAGAAAGAATCTTTATACGAGTTCGAGGCGTGTAGCTTATAGTTACAGTTAGCCGACTCAATAGAAGAATGAAATTGGTGGGATCAGTCAGAGAGGGAAGTGACATCCAACTTGGGAAGCTCAGTACCACTAGTTAGAGGAGTGGCCAAAGGACGAGAATCAAACATGTCCGCATGAGGCAAGAGATCTAGGCATATATCTGCTGACGAAGGATAAGAGTTGTGCCCCTGCTGTTACCCTTCCATACCAAGAAAGTAGTGGAGAAGGCCCAAGTCTTTCATATTTTAATGAGCATGCAAGAACGAAAAAAAAAGAAAGTATTCCCACCGAGACACCCAAAGGGCCAGCCATATGTACCTCGGGAGACCCGGCCCATTCACATCAAAATAGAACGAGCACCTACGACTAAGGGGAATGGAATGTCGGAAGGAAAGGGGAGTCACATAAAGTATGCAGATTGAAGAAAGCCCTGTATGGATTGAAGCTGGCTGGGGTCTGCCACTAATTAATTAGTTTTCTCAGGAAGGAAAAAGGCCCCGGTGAACCGTCATAATTAGTGAACAAGTGTAAGTTTCGCTGCCCGACACAAATCTCTATAGTCAAATTTATTTAACTCATGGAAATAAGAACTGCCCATTTATCATATATACTCAGTTTGCATAGAAGCTTCACTGCCCACTGCTGCATCATCTGTTTGGCTATGTTGCCGGACAAGTTTCATGTAACTTGCAACTGTTACTATCAAAATACATATCCAAACCTCAAAATAGACCCCGGTTACTTTATTTGCAGGAACGCGTTTTGCATTTAGTACTCTTGCAGCTCCACTATTACTACCTACTATCTTACCTATTAAGATTTAACCCATTGCCAGTCTGCTCGGTCATGCTTCTAAAATCAGATAACTTTGTTACAATCCACTTCGTCGAGTAACCTACTGTCTACCTACATACTCCCTAACTGGCTATGAAAAATAATTTTGGGAAGTTTCTACTCAGTCGACTACTCTTGCTTCTTGCCAACTTCTTCATTAAGTACTTTTGTTTTTTACTTCAATACCTTCAGACAATTGTTCAGATTTTCACAATAAGTGAAAGAGGGAGAGTTAGATAAAAGCTTGGTGCCAAATAAAGCATTGCCTTTTTCGCTACTCATTGTATAAACAAAAAGATTCCCTCCTAATTGTGTTGTCCTCATTTGTTTCATTCCCTAACAGGCCAGACACATAATCAACATGGTAAGTCCAATCACCTCTGGCAGTTGTTAATGAAGACCAAAAATGTTGAATTTGATCATATTTAAAGGATTACAAAGTTAAGAGTATCTACCTCAACTATTCCCGAGGAATGTTATAAGGTGTTATACTAAGGACAAACTCAAGTTTTGGAAGCTATATTCTCCAGCTAAAAGCCAGAATTATCACACTTTTATCAAGTTTAATTCTATTTGAACTATTCCACCTATAGAACTCTTAATGATGATTGTATTTAGATTTTTGAGAAGGGGTGATGATATACTACGGACCTACTATGTCAGGAACTCATAAGCAGGACAAGGACGAATAACTAGGTGAAGGACTGTGGATAACCCATCACATCAATAATGCATTATTGGCACACATTTCCAGTCATGGGACCACATATCACCAGATTTAGTTTCCCAACACTTGAACACAAGGCGGCCTACTGCCAATATGTTACCTACTTTACGACTCAAAATACAAATCAGTGTATGTATGCACGGATTAATTCAAGTATTTTCTCAGTAATGTGCTGTTTGATGTGCCCAAATTCCGCATCAAACTTAGTAAGAGGAACTTCACCAAAATTCAATAATCATTCTACACTCCTCCATTTATTTTCTCTTTTTAATTTCATAATTAGTACTCAGATCATGCAAACTTTTAAAGTCTAAATATATTCCTTACTAATCTCTATTTTCCCTTTTTTTTTCAAAGATAAAGCATATAAAATTGCTAGCACAACATCTGGAGCTGCAGTAAACGTCAATCTCAATTCCCAACTAGGTTGGATTAAGCAAGCACACAATGCACATTAGCATAGTTGATGTTCTCAGTAAAGGTGATATTCATAGTTGATGATCAAGCAAGCACACGCATCAAAAAACCGAATATTCCAAACAAATATACTTTTCTACAGGATTACTACGCACACGGCGCACATTAGCATAAAGGAAAAAATCAAAATCAAGCCTCACCTGCGATGCAGCGGTACCAACTAGCGACGGAGCTAAACCTCCATATAGCTTATCCCACCCTTCCTGCTTTACAACCTGTAGATCAACCAAAACATTACAAAAAAAAAATGAGAAATTGAAAAGTAAATAAAGTCAATTTTGACATAAAAACGGAGCCAAAAACAAAAAACAAAAACCTGGCACATATGTTCAATAGTTCCAAGCGTTTTCTTCATCTTCTTCGAATTTCTATCTGTTCGCTGCCGAGTATTTACCTGACATCACAGAAGTCAAACAAAGCAAAAAAAAAAAAAAATTGTACTAGTAAAATTAATGTTTAAAATAGTGAAAAATAACATCATACTGTGTCAAGAGGATAGGTGATGAGTTGAGCTATGATGCCGGCTCCGGCACCGGCGATGCCACAGATCAAAGCATCCGACATAACTTTCGTCAAAAAAAAAATTGGGAGAAGTAGCAGAAAATAGAAGAAATTGGAAATTTGATTATGAAAATATAAATAATAACACGCGAGCGGAATGGAGACTAATAAATCGCTCGCTATCGATTTTTCACTTTGTTCTTCCGTTTAAATTAGTGTCACGTGCTAGTTTGAAACATTTCATTATGATACATTGACAAATGAATTTGGAAGTTGATATTTTTGTTTATTTATCGATGGTAAAAAAAAATAATTGTAATCGGAAAAAATATGATTGTATTTCTTAAAATGATTTAAGATATACAAGTTTGATTTATCTTGAAAAACGAAAATGAAATGAATTATAGAAGTAAAATAATATTATATAATGAATAAATAAAAAGGAAAGTAATCGAGTTGTATCGGATTACGAGAATTGAAACTTGGTTAGTTCGGAATACCTTGAGGATAGAATAGTAAAAAAGTTTTATTTAAAGAAAATATGTGTGATTGAACAAGTGTGTGAATAGAAAAGATGGAATTTCGTAATATTATTGATGTCTAACGAAAACTCGTAGAGAACAGATTAAATAATTGATTATGTAATTTGATATTGCTTTTTTTTCGTTGGACATCAATAGGAGTGTGCAAAAATCAAATCAAAAAAATATTTTTGGGTTGTTGGGTTTTTAAAAAAATTATTGGGTTGTTGATTTGATAACAATTTTTACTATTGGATTATTGGATAAACCGATAACACAATAAGACGGTAATAATTTATTATTTTACCTTTCCTAATTATTAAATAAAATAATTTAATATGTAATTAGACACTATAACTATGTTAAATTATTAGTACTCTACCAACTTCACACTAGACCACTTTATTAATTTTTACTATTTACTCAAAAGTCAAAACCTAAAGATTAAACTAAGGGGTTCATAATTGCAGTTATTTGATTTTAATTTTAGTCTTGTTAAACTATTTATTTTGAGGAAATACATAATTACCCTATCAAAGTAAACACCCCTAGACACTAATTCTTTGGTTGTATATTAAATAAAGAGAATCTTGACCTCTTTCGTAGATGAACAAACTTATGTTATAGTTATCGTTAGTTATTGCCTTCTTAATTCAGATATTATTCTTTTGGATCAACGAACGTGTTTTATGAGTAAAATTTTATGTCTTGATTGTTGAAATTACTATATTACCCCTTTTGTTTAATTTTATTTGTTTACTATTTTAAATATATATTTATTTACTTTATTTATTACTTTTATAATAACAAGAAAAGATAAATATTTTATCTTTAAAAAAATATATCATGCCGATCAAAACTTGAAAAATCGCTTCTCAGATACGAAAATAGAAGAGCTGAGAATATAAGGGTAAAACACATTCAACGAATGTGATTTATGAGTAAAATTCTATGTCTCTTATTTATTGTTGAAATTACTACATTACCACTTCACTCTAATTTTATTTGTTCAGTATTTTTAAAATTTATTCATTTATATCTTTTATATATCAAGAAAAGACAAATGTGTCATCTTTTAAAAAATGACATGCCATTGCAAAGTTGAAAAAAATAGAAACACAATATATACAATTCTGTTGTATAAAGGTAGAGAAAATAGTATTTCACTGCAATTGTATAATTCACAATTGTATAATTCGTTGGCCTTTTTCTCTACAATATTTGAAGAAAAATGTTTGTAAATTGTATAATTAAGTGTATAACGCAAAGATATATATTTTTGCATGTGTATATACAATTTTCTCTCGCTTTATACAAAACAGAAACAAAATTATACACTTCTGTGTATCAAGCGAGAGAGGCGAGAGAGGCGAGCGAGAATGGAGAGTGGCGAGCTAGATTTTTGGGAGAGAGATGCTGGCAAATTTTAGCTAACGTTTGCTATGGAGCACAATTAAATCAAACCCTAGCTATTTCATTTATTTTAAATTATTAATTTGCTATTATATATAATTATTTAATCTAAATAATACATGCCCCTATACACAGCGATAGACAGCCCAATTTTTTTGGGCTTTTCCTTTCAATTCTATAACATTCGAGCCTACATCGGCGTATGGGGCTTTGGGAAAAAAATGAAAAAAGAATTTTATTTATTTAGTCAAATTTTAACACTTTTTGAAATTAAATAGGTAGGCTAGAATGGAGCAATATAACTTCTCAGTATTATCTGAGAAGGTTCATTATTTATTTCAAAATTAATAAAAGCAGATAAAGTAGAAATTATTTTTGCTCATAAATTACATAAAAGATACATGTTTAATACGATATATCTGAGATCATAAGATTATTTCTAAAAAAAATTCATGACATGTTTGAATTACAAAATGAAATGTGTAGTTCAAATGATTCGATCAGTATTGAATATAGCATTTTTTATTAAAAACCACATAATTTTTTTTTATATAAATATTATTATGCTATGTCAAATTAAATCAGACAAATAAATTGAAACAAACGAAATATATCTTATGACGCAGAGGCTTACCTAGGATTTCTTAATGATGTGTGCAGTGTGCACGATTAAAAAAAAATACAACTAAAATATAAATTTAATTGGTTTGACTTTTATATTTTTAATGTTGAACCATTAAATTATATAAATCCAATATATATAATATTACTAGTTTAAATTTAAATATATACACAATTAATTTAATTATATAAAAATAAAATTGCTGCTAACTTTTTAAGAAATTTTAATATTATAGCTCACTTCAAAATTTTGAAAGATTAAAGGTAAAAAGGAAAAAAATACTTGATTGAGACGTCATAATTTTTTATCGATAACCACTTAGAAAGTTAGTTACTAAAAAATATACATATAAAATTGAAATTTTTATCTTTTCTAAAGATATACATTTCATAATTTCGTATCATATTATATATTACTTTTAACATAGGTTTACACTTCCATATTTAAACACTCCATCTATTCTTAATTACTCATCAATATTTGATTTGACATATATATTGAAAAAATAATTAATAACGCTGTAAGTTTATCATTTTATCTCAATTAATTATGAAGTGGGTGAAAAATTTCTATATTTTTCAAAGTAATTATTCATTCTATTGAGGATATAGTAGGTAAGAAAAAATTATCATTTTTTAATTTATCAAAATAGATAAATAATTAGAGACAACTAAAAAAAATTAAAAAAATAACCTTTTTTTTAAAAAAATATTATTTTATATAATCTAAAGAAAAAATATAAATTTACATAAATCCACGAAACCTCCTCTGAATACGTCTACGTTGCGAAAGCCATCGATATTGAAGTGACTAGTGGCATTTTTGTTGCCACCTATATTGAATACATGACACTTGCTATCTATATATGTGCCAAGTGACTTTTTATGTATTATTGTATTATGTATAAGGTAATTTTATTGTATTTTTTTGGTCAGAACTTTGTTTTATATTTAAAACGAATTCATTTTAATTATAGTGGAAGTCATATAGTATGTTGAAAGGAATTCACAAGATGAATGAATCAAGATGATACATTGTATATATTAAATAAAAGTCTATATACAGCTTTGACATCCTTATGTGTACATTAATAATATATTTTAAATACTTCGATCTTTTTAGTCCATATTAATTGATTGTAATGTCTTTTAAAAAAAACTAAACTAAATTCACATTTTTTTAATGAACTAGAATGCATAATCATTGCAGTAAAAATATACATTTTAATAAAAAATTAAAATTTTTATCAATATTAGCTAAAAATGATAAACTTTTTATCGATATTAATTAATTATTATTAATTCAATGTTATTATACTTTAGAGACATTTACAAAAAGTGTTGAATATCGTTAAAAATATATTTTTGGCGACAGTTACACAATTATTATTATTATTATTTATAAAAAGTGATTAATACCGCTAAAGGTCATTTAGCAGAGTGTATAAATAAAAAAAATGCATAGCTTACTTGGTAGTCTTTTTAGTTATACACTATATTGTGTATTGTTAATTTCATAAGTTTTTAGGTATTAACAATAAACAATGATATTAAATTTTTAATGACCAGTTACAGAAGCAACATCATAGGCTTTCGTTTTGGTGTCTCCGAAATTGCAGTCATGGTAAAATTAGACACAATTGCCTCTGAATACTTATTTTTTACATTTTTTTCACGATAAATAGTGTTTTTAATGCAATGCATACTTTTTTTAAAGCATCAAATCAAATAATGTATAAAAATAATCTGTGTATAATTAATACATGTATCGCTAATGTAACATTACTAATACATTTTATTTAACATTATTCTCATACACTCTATCAAAACGACGATTAAATAGAAGGATTTCTCATAAACATAGTCATCTAAAAAATATAATTTGATAAATTATTATTTTTTAATGAATTAAATAATATTTATTTTGGAAGAGAGGAACTATATATACATAGTGCTCAACAGATGCAGTACTATTAGTTGATTAATCAAGGAACCTAACCCAAAGCGTGACTTAATTAATTAATTAATTAATTCATTAATTAATTAATTTATAGTAATAAAATTCTTCATTGTTGCTATTGAACTGTCATTCACGTGAAAGCTGGGAAATAGTCTAAGTACTATGTCAACTTGATTAATTTTTTTTGTTAATTAATCAAGATACTAACTATCAAGTGAACCTCGAAAAGTCAAACTAATATTAATTTGAGCAACAAAATACATACTCCCTCAATTTCCATTTATTTTTCTAATTTTAAAAGAGTATTTTTAAATCTTATAACTCTAAATTAAAATTATGTTGAAATAAGATATATAGAAATATCTTTAAATCTTAATATTTGAAAAGTTAAATTCTAAAAAGAGCAATACTAAATGGCCAGAATTTAAACATACATTTAAAAAATCTATACTATCCGTTTATTTTAGAATAATATGATTTTTTTAATTAAAAGATATTAAAGTTAAAAGAATAATAATGTTAAAAAAAATAGTGTGAAGTATGTTATTTACTATTTTAACCAAATTCTATTTAAATTTTCCGACAATTTTTTTTTCCTTTTAAAAAAATATCAAAGAAAAAGAAAAGATTTTCTAAAACAAACTAAAATAATGAAATTAAGACGAATAAATGAAACAAAAAATATTAACACTAGTTATTTAGAGTTTTATACTAATGAAAATTAGAAAGTCTATAATATTCGTTTGTTTTCGAATAATATGATTTTTTTATTTTTAATTAAAAGATATTAAAGTTAAAAGGATAATAATGTTAAAAAATAGTATGAAATGTGTTATTTTACTATTTTAACCAAATTCTGTTTAAATTTTCCCAACAATTTTTTTTTCCTTTTAAAAAATATCAAAGAAAAAAAAAGAGATTTTCTAAAACAAACTAAAAAAATGAAATTAAGACAAATAAATGAAACAAAAAATATTAACACTATTTATTTAAAGTATTATAGTAATGAAAATTAAAAAGGTTTAGTTTTAACGCTTACATATGCGTCCAAAATAAAAACAAATTAAGTGATGTAACGTAAACAACCTATCTGACACAAACATAATTGAATATCATAATTAATTAATTTTGCAACTCAATTTCAAAATGAATAATTTTATTGTTAATTCAAAACTCGCTTTCGATAATAGCTCTTACTAAATACTTATAAAAATGTGATTCCATATAGTATTTTACGCTTGTATTAAAAAATAATCTTGTCCACCGACTAATCTAAAATGACGGCTTTAACGATTATTAAGGGCATTAATGAACCGACTTTTTCAGTGGGTAATCTAAAACACAAGTCTTTATGTAAGTACTGTGGGATTAATTAACGAAATTAATTAATAATTAGTTGATCTGGTGACAGTTTGGATATTTAGAAATATTTAATTTCTTGTTTTAGGTATAATTAGAAGAATGACAGCTAAAATACAGAAAGTTAAAAGTCGGCACTCATAATTAACATAATTATTATTGGGATTAACTATACCTCTCCTGGGATCAAGACATGGCTCATTGCATTGTCTCTTCCTGTATTTAAAAAGACGAGACGAGACATTTTAGGCGATATGGAATGAGATATTTTATGCGGTACGGAGTAGAACGTAAATTTTAAAGAAATCAAGACATGACTCATTGCATTGTCTCTTCCTGTATTTAAAAAGAAGAGACGAGACGTTTTAGGCAGTATGAAACGAGATATTTTATGCAGTATGAAGTAAAACGTAAATTTTGAAGAGATCAGACATGGCTCATTGCATTGTCTCTTCCTGTATTTAAAAAGACGAGACGAGACGTTTTAGGCAGTATGGAACGAGATATTTTATGCAGTATGGAGTAAGATGTAAATTTTGAAATACGAAATATAAATTTTATAAATCTATCAGAACGTCATTTTATGTATACTTTTTATATATATATATTGTTGTCCTAAATGGTATATTAATATATCAAAAATATTTGATCAAAATCTCTAGATTTATTATTGGTAATCTTAGAGATTTCATTTCAATAAAAATAATTATTTGTTAAGATAGTTGTTTTAATTTATAGAGTTTATAAAGAACGTGTTGTAATAAAATTGTCATAGAGAGACATAAGCTTATGAAAAAAAATATGAAAGCGTGTATTTAGTGACTTAAAGTAAAAATTAAACGGGTTAAATTTAAATTGTTAATGATTTTTATGTAATTTATATCTTTTAGTTTTTATTCGATAATATAATTATTTTTATTTTAAATTATTTTTATTAGATATAATACTTCAAATATGTCAAATTTTTACTATTAATCCCTTCATTTTTCATGAAATGCTTACTTTTTCTATAAATAGTATTCAATATTTGTTAAAAAAATAAGTTATAACCTATTATTTTAAAAAATAAAATATCTTAAATTTAAAGGTCTAAGACACATGTCTTCTTTTTAACACTGTCAAATTACTCCTGAATTTTATAATAAATATTAGCTACCACAAGAAAATTACATTGTTAGCTTATTTATAGAAATACTTATTTATCTTAATATAGTTATATTTTATTAATATTTAAATAAAGTAAAAGAAGTATTATATGCTAACTTGGATTCTAAATTAATTACAAGTCTAATTTCTTTTAGATTTTTATTTGTATTATCAAAAATATGAAAGATTTTTTCATCGCTTTGTTCGTCCTCATTATTTTCACTCTCACTTTGTTCGTAAAAGCTATTGAAACAATCATGATGACTTTTTACTTATTATTATTAATATTATTTTAAAATCTAGATCAATTAATTTCATACAAAAATTATTCTAATTCATTAAATCTTTTTCCAACATAAGAAAGTGTTTATGTAGGTGCTTTCATTGCTTCAGACCATTCAATCAATAACATAAATTAATCGAAAACAAACTTTGATCCATATACCATCTTATGTACTCCGATTTAAATAATACTTAAAGTCGATAAGAACGTTATGTCAAGAAATAAACTTTAGATCTTTAAAACGTATTTTTTTTTTAAAAAAAAAAGAGAAAATAATGTGAATTTCTTGTCCGTCGATAGTAATTATTGTCTTTATGAGGCATTTTATATTACAAAAATGTATAGCATTCCTTCCGTTTAGAATTGTTTGACAGATATACTAAACATAGATGTTCAAGATTAATTATCAATTTAAATAATCAAGAAACAATTAGTCTTTTTTTAAAAAATTTGCCCTTAATGATGGTGTAGTTCAATTAAAAAGTTAGGTAGACTTTTAATATTCTTGATATAATGGGTTATATTAGTCAAATTACACTTTATATTAATTTTTTTTAGAAATTCGGATGACCTTAACACGATAAACAATTATGAACGGAGGAAATATTTCGTAATAGATTTTTAAGGTCGTCAACTTAGCTCTATTGTTTTGTATAATGTGGCATGCCACACCTATTGCTAGTTAGTACTTAGTAGTAACTAGTTATTGATCAACTAGTATTATTATAAATAACTATTTTTCCATCCGTTTATTTTTACTGGTCTAATATATTAAAATAATTATATAATTTTATTTGTATATATTATTTAAATTTTTATTTTTTAAACCAATTTTATTTATAAAAAAATTCTTACAATATATGATAAGCTACACATCCCAGATTTTCTGGGAGAAGAACTTCGATTTCTTCATCACTATGATTCTAGAAAGATTTCACCATATATATAATTGCGTGACAATCCAGTAACAAATAGAGAAAGTGAATCAATATCCTACTAAATTATTACTCGCCCTATCTCAATTTACGTAGCATTATTTAATTTAACATAATTTTTTTGTAATTTAATATCTAAAACACTTTTGAACATGACTATAAATTATTTCATTAAGAGTAAAAAAATAATTTTAAATTAAATTATATTTCAAATATGAAAATATGTCATTTTTTCTGAGCAGACTAAAAAACATATTATATACGATAATTAAGATTAAGATGAAAATTGTCCCGCAGGTAAATTGTGTGTAATTATATTGCCTTTGAACTATAACTTTCAGATATTAAACCCTAAAAACTTATATGCAAGTGTTTGACTTAATATAAATATTCGATGCGATTAAATTTTTTCTGTGTTGGATTTGAAGTATGTTTTATAACTTGATTTATGATTTTTTTTTGATTCATTATGTCTTTACCATTATGAAAATTGTGTTTTATAGGTTGGTCACGTGCCAATCAATTATATGATTTAACCAGTAAGTCCCTTAATTCAAATAATTAATTATGAAAAATAGACAATTTGGGTCAACTCCCCCTGGTATATCAAATTGTTTAAAGACAGAGTATATCTTTATGGAAATTAGAAAGAATTAAGACAGCCAAACAAAAAAAATAGAATCAAAAGAAATATATCTCCATAATCTCAGCAATATGCATGAACCCAAATCCTAGTTCCAAACGCATATAAAAACCCCTTTATTAGTACTCTCACTTTCATTCCTCACTCACTAAATCAAATTATCCCGCAATGCCTTCCGCAACTGTAAACTTAGTGTCCAAATGCACCATTTTCCCATCGGAAAAATCATCTCCTAATTATCTAAGACTCTCCGTTTCCGATCTTCCTATGCTCTCTGTTCACTACATTCAGAAAGGCTGTTTATTCACTCGTCCACCTTTTCCGATACCTCAACTCATTTCCCTTCTTAAAATCAGTCTATCTCATACTCTCACTGACTTCCCTCCACTCGCGGGACGATTTGTCACAGATTCAGATGGCTACGTATACATTAACTGCAACGACGATGGTGTTGATTTTGTTCACGCTACAGCTACACACATTTGTATTCGCGATGTGATAGGTTCTATTGATGTTCCTCATTGTGTTAAAGAGTTTTTCCCTTTGGACAGAACGGTTAGCTATCGAGGGCATTTTATCCCTCTTCTAGCTGTGCAAGTGACGGAATTAGCTGACGGCGTATTCATTGGATGCGCCGTCAATCATTCCGTCACTGACGGGACTTCGTTTTGGAATTTCTTCAATACATTTGCGGAGGTGAGTAGAGGTGTGAAAAGGATTGTAAGGCTGCCTGATTTTACACGTGATTCTGTTTTGATTACGAATTCTGTACTGAAACTACCGGATGATGGACCGAAGGTTACTTTCGCCGGCGATGCTCCGTTGAGGGAGAGGATTTTTAGTTTTAGCAGAGAATCAATTCAGAGGCTCAAAGCGAAGACGAATAATCAGAAACTGAATTTCGACGGAGAAATTAACATTGTTGAATTGATTGCAAAACAGAGCAACGATCACCTGAAAATCAAAACGGAATCGGCTGAGATTTCATCATTTCAATCGCTTTGCGCATTGCTGTGGCGTGCAGTAACACGTGCAAGGAAATTTCCATCTTCGAAAATGACGACATTCAGAATGGCGGTAAATTGCCGCCACCGTCTCCAGCCGAAGCTAAATCCGTTATACTTCGGCAACGCGATTCAGAGCATTCCGACTTACGTATCAGCAGGGGACGTATTATCTCACGATCTACGCTGGTGCGCGGAGCAATTGAACAAAAACGTGAAGGCACACGATGATTTTATGGTGAGGAAGTTCGTAGGGGATTGGGAAAAGGATCCACGGTGTTTTCCGTTGGGAAATTTCGACGGAGCTATGCTAACAATGGGAAGCTCTCCAAGGTTTCCAATGTATGAAAATGATTTCGGATGGGGAAGGCCGGTTGCTGTTCGGAGTGGACGGGCTAATAAATTTGACGGGAAGATATCAGCATTTCCGGGGAGAGAAGGAGGAGGAAGTGTGGATTTGGAGGTGATTTTGTCACCGGAAACAATGGATGCCCTGGAGTCTGATCCCGAATTCATGCAGTTTGTTAATGGCTATTGAACTTTTCTTTAACACAGTAGCTTTTGCCTTTTGTTATTTTACTCGATTGTATTCTGTTGTGATTAATGTAATTGAGTTTAACTTTTTGTTGAATTGCTAAAAACTATTACTATTTCGTATCATAAATATTTGTGTAATTATAAAAATAACGAAATAGTTATACTCAACCGTCTTTTCGAATTTGCCTCAGTCCAAAACTCATTTCACTTCTCAAGCTCAAGTCTTTCTCATATTATTCACCCGCATAGCTCCGTCATCTCTTTACTTATTGATGCTGGGAGCAATTGAACAAAAACGTGAAGAAGCATCATGATGTTATGGTGAGGAAGTTCGTAGAGGATTGGAAAAAAGATCCACGGTGTTTTACACTTACGGAGCTATGCTAACAATGGGAAGCTCCCTAAGGTTTCCAATGTACGAGAATGATTTCAGTCTCGTACATTGGAAACCTCGGTGAGCTACACATTGCTAGCATAACTCCGTCAAAATTTTCCAACGTGGATCCTTTTCCAAGTCCTCTACGAACTTTATAACCACAACATCTTCTTACACCTTCGCGTTTTTGTTCAATTGCTCCGCGCACCTGCTAATGCATAAGACTTCTCTGAATTGCGTTGGCAATGGAATTGGACATAACCTTTCTGAATTTAGCGAACAGAGAGCATAGGAAAATCGTAAACGGAGAGTTTTAGATGAGTAAGAGATGATTTATTAGATCGAAGAAGTATTAGATTTGAAGATCGAAAGTTGTCGTGTTGTTATTAATTGAAATAAGCTGAGGATGAAGTAAAAGTAAGGAAGAGGAGGGCTTTATATAGGAGATTCATGAACTTAGGTTCATGCATTTGTTCGCAAATATTGAGAAATCACGAAATTTTTTCATTATTTAAACGTGTTTTATAACACTATCGTTAAGAATATTTCACCATGAAAAAAAAAAAGAAAGACCAAAAATAACTCAAGTTGTAGTGTTTTTGTTATATGGATTGTGATGACATCGATATAACAAAAAGGTACTCGCTTATACAGTTATACCCAACATAAAAGGTACTCTTCCGTCTATTTTTATTTGTTATATTGTGTTTACTAAAAATTAATTTGATAATTTTAAAAATTTAAATTAAATTATATTAATTTAATATTTTAAATAACAGATTTAGATATTCAAAAGCTATATTATAATTATATTTTTTACATATTAATATATTAAAATATTAATTATAATTTTAAAAATTTAATATTAAAAATAATAATTATGACAAATAATAATAGACGGACGAAGTCATTGAATTTGCAGGCTTAAAGAAAATGTCAGCCAACATAAAGAATATTAAAAGTAGGCACTCAGTGATTATTATTACTAAAATTAGAATTCCACCACTCCTGGGATCAGGGGACATGTCTCATTGTCCCTTCCATTTATAGAAAAAATAGTTTAATATATGTATTTTCTTCTTTCGATTTTAATATATGCAATATTTTTTAGATTTTAAGCTTTAAATAAATTTATTTTCTATTGTAATTTTTCTATATATATATTTTTGAATATTTTGGATAGTTAGTTATTGTATTTTATTGTATTTTTTACGTATATAGATTTAATATCAAAAAATTTAAAGATTTTATGTGTATTTCTAGTTAAATTTAAGTTGTTTAACTCTCAAAAAATAAAAAGTGTCATATAAATTGAGACGAACGGGTATTAGTTTTCGATTTGAGTGACTTTTGATGAAATAATTAAAAAAATACTCCCTCCATTCGGAATTATTTGTTATGTTGCGCTTATCGAAAGTCAATTTGATTAATTTTTAAAGATAAATTAGATCACATTAATTTGATATTTAAACAAAAAAAAATTAGATATTCTAAAACTATATGAAAATTACTATAAATTATATTTTTTTGCATATTAATATGATGAAAAAATACATTTTAAAATGTTAGTCAAAGTTTTTATAGTTTGACTCTAAAAATAGAAATCATGACAAACAAAATCGGACGGAGGGAGTATGACTTTTCTAAAAGAAGAAAAAAACTCTTTGTTCATTCACCTATTTTAAATATGAGCAACTTACAAAAAGATTATATTTTCACGATATTAAAGGTCAATAGCTATAAGTACTATATTTTTTTAAAAAGTGACTATACTTTATGTCTTTTTCTAACTGTATTATTGTATATGTTTTTTATTTTTTTTATTTATATGTTAATACAGTTTTAATTAATTACAACAAATTATATAAGAAAATTAATTATTTATACAAATTCAAATTGGTATATTTATTTATAAAATTTAAAGTATTAATATATCAAGGATACACGTACTTGTAAAAACTTGATGTATTAATATATTATACAAGATAAAGTATAATAATTTAGCAAATGACCACGATAATTTGAAAAATAAATACAATGTTATTGAACAAAAAATAAATACATCAATATAGTATAACATAGTTATATGAACACATTCTTATTAAACAAAAGACGGGATACATTTGACAACTCAGAAACGATAAAAAATGAAAAATAATAGAACATGTAGATAACAAAATGTGCAAGTATAAAAAAAAAATGAAAAAGCCAATATACGTTAATTTCTTTTTGATCAATTTTTTTCTATAATACACGAGGTTTGGTGTTAACTCATATATTTGTTTATAAAAATATAGTATTATTGTATTCAATTATATTTGTATTCCCTAATCAACATTTCAAATTCGATAGATTACTTATGTATCCAAATATACTTGTATTCACAAATTACCAGTACAATTTTTGTTAATATTAGAACATAATTATCTACATGTATAACTATTTTACTGTATGGACATGGATTATGGTGCACTGTTGGGAATGCTTCACCCCTAACCAGATGTCTCAGATTCGAGCCCTGGGCATAGAGAAATTCTGTAGGGAGCGTCACTCAGAATGAACCCTGCAGAGAGCTATTCAGATTAAATCGAAGCTCCAATATGGACTTCGAACACCAGGTGGGAGACCAAAAGAAAAAACTATTCTACTGGATACAAATTTGACAATCACACAAACCTCAATCTCTTTTTGTTCATATTCTTTTTGTACTACTTTTTTTTTTTGTATATGTATAACTATAGTCATTGTAATGTAGAAATGAATTATTCTTCAATCAAAAGAAAATAAAAATAGATGCAACGTATACAAACAAGAGATTAAGTGGTTTCAAGACCCCGTTCATTTCTAAGCACATTTGAGCTCAAAGTAAACTTTGTCGAGGTAGAACTCAATTCAATTTCTATTTCAATTCATTTTAATACGTTCGATTTCTATCTAACAGACACATTTGATACCCTTTGGAAAAAATCTATCTCTTACTGATGTAAAAACTCTCTATGCACTCTGTTCACTACATTCAAAAATGTTATCTCAGACTGAGATTTCATCATTTAAATCGCTTTGCGTATTGCTAAAAATGAATTTATTTTCTGAATATAATTTGTTAAGAGAGATTTATTACATAAAGAAAATGATTTCTTAATTGATTTATTCAATCGTATAAACAAGACTTTTCTTTTTCATATATTGCTGATTGAATTGTGTTAACAAATTCTTAAAATCCAGTAACATACTGCATGAATTCTGTGTCTGACTCAAGGCCTTCCATTGTTTCCGGCGACAAAATCACCTCCAAATCCACACTTCCTCCTCCTTTTCTCCCCGGAAACGCGGATATCTTCCCGTCAAATTTATTCGCTCGTCCACTCCGAACAGCAACCGGCCTTCCC
Source organism: Solanum peruvianum (assembly GCA_027705065.1). NCBI lineage: Eukaryota > Viridiplantae > Streptophyta > Magnoliopsida > Solanales > Solanaceae > Solanum > Solanum peruvianum. The sequence goes on from JAKWJD010001759.1 coordinate 61,276,426, forward strand.
CACCCGAAATCATTCTCGTACATTGGAAATCTCGGTGAACTCCCCATTGTTAGCATAGCTCCGTCGAAATTTCCCAACGGAAAACACCGTGGATCCTTTTCCCAATCCCCTACGAACTTCCTCACCATAACATCATCGTGTGCCTTCACGTTTTTGTTCAATTGCTCAGCGCACCAGCGTAGATCGTGCGATAATACGTCCCCTGCTGATACGTAAGTCGGAATGCTCTGAATTGCATTGCCGAAGTATAACGGATTTAGCTTCGGCTGGAGACGGTGACGGCAATTTACCGCCATTCTGAATGTCGTCATTTTCGAAGATGGAAATTTCCTTGCACGTGTTACTGCACGCCACAGCAATGCGCAAAGCGATTGAAATGATGAAATCTCAGCCGATTTCGTTTTGATTTTCAGGTGATCGTTGCTCTGTTTTTCCATCGATTTAACAATGTTGATTTCTGCATCGAAATTCAATTTCTGATTGTTCGTCTTCGATTTGAGTCTCTGAATTGACTCCCAGCTAAAACTAAAAATCCTCTCCCTCAACGGAGCATCACCGTCGAAAGTAACTTTCGGTCCATCAGCCGGTAGTTTCAGTACAGAATTTGAAATCAAAACAGAATCACGTGTAAAATCAGGTTGCCTTACAATCCTTTTCACACCTCTACTCACCTCCGCAAATGTATTGAAGAAATTCCAAAACGATGTCCCGTCAGTGACGGAATGATTGACGGCGCATCCAATAAATACGCCGTCAGCTAATTCCGTCACTTGTACAGCTAGAAGAGGGATAAAATGCCCTCGATAGCTAACCGTTCGGTCTAAAGGGAAAAACTCGTTAACACAATGAGGAACATCAATAGAACCTATCACATCGCGAATACAAATGTGTGTAGCTGTAGCATGAACAAAATCAACACCATCGTCGTTGGAGGTAATGTATACGTAGCCATCTGAATCTGTGACAAATCGTCCCGCGAGTGGAGGGAAGCGAGTGAGAGTATGAGATAGACTGATTTTAAGAAGGGAAATGAGTTGAGGTATAGGAAAAGGTGGACGAGTGAATAAACAACCTTTCTGAATGTAGTGAACGGAGAGCATAGGAAGATCGGAAACGGAGAGTTTCAGATCGGGAAGTGACGATTTTTCCGACGGGAAAATGGTGCATTTGGAGAGTAAAGTAACATGAGTAGTAGCAGCAGCAGAAGGCATTGTTAGTTTGGTTAGTTTTTGTTACTAGTTAGGCTGCTGAGTGCTGAGGATGAAGTGAGTATAAGTAATATGATGGGTTTATATAAGAGTTTTGATTCATGCATTTGTGTTGGTGCTTACTTGTCTTTTCTCTTTGTTGCTAAGTTTGAAACATGGGCAGAAGTTGACCTCATTTTTATTTTTGGGGGACTGCACTTAAAAAATAACTTAGCTGGCCCGTGTCCAACGTGAAAGTGGATTCAATTTTTTATATGTTTATGATATCTTTTAACACTACTCAAATGGTTAAGGATTCGCTCTGCAATCAAAGGTCTTCGAGTTAAATTTTATAAATAGTATCATTTTCAGAAGGATGTTATTATGTTGGAGCGTAGAAAATACTAGGTGAGAAATCACACTCACAAAAAAATTAGTAAGTTACTCTGAGTTAAACAATAGCTATTCAATAATATTTGTTCACTTTTATGAAACCAATAGATAATTTTGCAGTTAATTTTTAATTTTGTCTTTTATCATTAATTATTGTCATTCTCATAATTAATTTTTTAAGGTATTGTATTTATTACTTTCTCTGTTCTTTACTTATTCACTTTTGAATTGACATGTCTATTAAAAAAATAATTATTGATATAGTGAGTTTATCGTTTTGTCTATATTAATTATGAAGTGGATGGATTAAAATTTAAAAATTTAAGATTTTCAAGAAGTTCCATCTTTTTCAAAGTAATGTATTAAGGATATAACTGATAAAAAAAAGGCAACTTTCATATATAACAAACATAAAATTTATATTTGTATGCTATAGCAAAATTTGAATGATTACGCTACATAGCAAACTTAGATATGTATATTCGCTATACATATACAATTGAAGTGAATTTGTATAAAACGAATTGTATAAAACTAGAAAGAGAGAAATTATATACAGTTTGTATTGTATAAAAGGAGAAAGCGAGAAAGACAGAATTGAAATGTATAAAACTAGAAAGAGTGAAATTATATACAATTTGAAATGTATAAAACGAGAAAGAGAGAAAGACAAAAAGAGACTTGTGCAGGAAATATACAATTGAATCGAATTGTATCAAACGAGAAAAAGAGAAATTATATACAATTTGAATTTGTATAAAACAAAAAGGAAGAAAGACAAAAAGAGACTAGTGCAGGGAATATACAATTTAATCGAATTGTATAAAACGAGAAAAAGAGAAATTATATACAATTGGGCAGGAAAATATTTGTATTGTATAATTATAAGTGTCTAGGACGAAGATATATGTATTTGCATGTGTTTATTCAATTTTCTCTAGCTTTATACAATTAGAAACACAATTTATAAAATTCTATCGTATAAAGCGAGAGAGGCGAGCGACAGGAATAAGCGAGCAAGAGAGGGTGAGTGGCAAGCGAGAATGTGAGGGAGAGAGGAACTGACAAACAGTTTGCTATGAAACACAAATAAATCAAAGGGTAGCTAAGATATTTATTTTATCTTATTAGTTTGTCATTCTATAAAATTATCTCAAAAAAAATTGTTTTTTCTTGATTTATCAAAATGAATAAGTAATTAGGAACAAAGTAAATATATACAATAATATAAAGGGTGATATAATAAAATTACGCTTCTTTAACTTCTTAAATAATATAAAATCAATAACAAACATGTATTGTTAGATAGACCGAGTATTATGATCTGAGGAGATTACGAATTCGAGTTATAAAAATAACTTCTCTTAAAAGTGCAAAATAAATAAAGATACATATATTAGGTATTTATGGTCCATTTTTTTTCCTTTTCCTTTTGTTAAATATAACAAAAGTTTAGTAGATTGGACCATATATTTTTTTTTTCCTTTTCACACACACCCTAGACTATATAATATTTTTCTTTTGTCTTCATATATTTATAAATTTATAGTAAAATCATGAAATTTGGTTCATGCATTTGTGAAGGTGGCTGTAGTTGTCTTTTCTTTTTGTTTTCATTTTCCGTTATTTGACTGGTTAGACATGCCCAAATGCTCCATCTAACTATATGGATTGTGATGACATCGATGTTACTGTTTTATTCTTTATCAAAAAATTTAAATTTAATTTTTGTAAATAAAAAGAATTTATATTAAAATTGTTATCTCTAAATAAATCTACAATATGCGTGTGATTAAATATCCTCTTTTAAAAACGATTGTAAAGTACTAGTCCCTCCTTCCATTTACTTGTCCCCATAAGAATACTTTCTTTATCTTGTTTTATTTTATTTTTTAGTTACGAAAAAAGGTTAAAAATATCTTTGATCTTTCAGAAATAGCTTAAATATACCGTTGAAGTATATTTCGGCTCAAATATACCCTTACTGTCAAACTATAGGGTCAAAAATATCCTTCTCATTAATAGAATCGGTTAAACGTCACTTAGATGCCATGTGGATGTCACAAGGCAGGCCACATAAGCCAATAGAGTTCCTCTCATGCCGCGTAGACTAATAAACTTATCCTGAATTTTCTCCATTGTCCGTAGAATTTAGAAACGATTTCATTGAAGAACATAGAACTCCTTTTCCTCATTTCTCCATTTCCTTAGAACGATTTCACAAAATACATAAGTTCTAAGGGAAAGGGGTTCTATGTTCTTCAGTGAAATCGTTTCTAAATTCTAAGGGAAATAGAGATAATTTGGGGAAATTAGGGGTGAGTTTATTTTCTACGTGGCATGAGTGGAACTATTGGCTTATGTGGCATCAGTAGCGGACTTAGAATTTTCGTTGAGGAGGTTCGAAAAATAAAAGTATAAACATCTAACTAAAAAAAAAAACTGAAACTGTAACCAAAAATATAAAAAATAAAACGCCAACCCAAGGATTCAAACCCTGGACATCGCGCGTAACTTTGAGCTCAGCTACCATTGGGCTATCTCATCCATTTTGTGATTTAGGGTGTTCAAAATATATATATCAACACAAATTCAGAAAATTCACCATAGGTATACAATGTATTTTTTTTTATTGACGGTGTTCGGCTAAACACCCTGGATGGCACGTGGGTCCGCCCCTGTATGGCATGCCATGTGGTATCCACATGACAGCCAAGTGGTGTTTAACAGATCCTGTTAATGAGAACGGTATTTTTGAGCCTATAGTTTGAGGAGAAGGGTATATTTGAGCCGAAATATATTTCAAGGGTATATTTAAGCTATTTCGAATAGTTTAAGAATATTTTTGACCTTATTTCTGATTTAATTATCATAAGAAAACAAAAATAAATATAAGAAATATTTAATTATTAAACTATTTATGTTTAAGAAAAATATATTAATGTATGAGCGCCGTCTTTTAACGTTCTGTATGTGATCTGGCATTCTCTTTATGATTACAGAACCCAAAATGGAATCTACTAACCATTGATTAAAATATTTCTGCTAATTAATGAAAATAATGAACTTAGCTTGTTTTGTAAATAATAATCCAAACTTAAGAGTTCAGTTTGTTAATGATAATCTAAACCGTCTTTTTTTGATTGGTCGGTGTATTCAATTAATTTAATCCAATTAGGAATATAATTAGGATATAAACCAAGTACATTATTTAATTAATGGTTCTGTAGTTCCACTTGATATATGCTGTCTTTTAATTATTTAATTAAAATTAATTAATAGATTAATTGGGAGTACTACAACTATGTGCATGTCATCTTTGTGAATTTCCTTTAACCATGCTGGTAGAAATTAAAGTCAAAATTTGAAATTTTAATTTGTTAAAATTAAAGAATTTTAAATTAATCATTTTTATGTATTCAATAATTTTTTTACTATAAATTTAAAATTTGAAAAGAATTAATGAATTTTGACAAAAATTTTAATCAACACTTTGACATAATCACCGGAAGATAGAATATTTTATGTGAATAAATATGTATTTTTATGGTGGGTGTTCTTCTGTATAATCTAACGGTTTATATGCGATTTGTGTCTCACGCCTCCTATTTATTCAAGGAAAGTAATATTGAGTTCGATTCAATTAACATATTCAATTTTGGTGTTGAAACTCTCAATTAATTTCTTAACCTTGATAGAATAAGAGACTTGGATGTCAAAATAACTATCATAAAATTATTTATTTTCTCTTTCTCTATTTATGTGGCACATTTCGTTTTTTCGAGAGTCGAACAAATCAGAAATTTTCGTGGTAACTTTTGAAATTAAATTTATATATTTGTATACTACGTAAAAAATAGTATAAATTACAATAATTGACAAAATTCAGAATTTCTAAAAGAAATCTATATTTAAAAATAGATTTATTTGAATTTTAAAATCTAAAAGATAGTCACGTAAAATAAAACGGAGGGAGTATTTATCAGACAAGTAAGACAAATCATCCATTTGTACGTTTGCCGTCCTTTCTACAAAAAAATTGGTTGGAATCTTTCATTATCTCTTACTTACAAATAACCAATTTTTAATTTAAAAAAAAGACTTGTAGTCAAAATTAAAGACTACATATTCAAACTATTGTCTACCACGTTTTAATTAATTTTAAATTTTAACTTTTAACTTTTAATAAAAATACTTTAATTTAAAGACTTTTATCATATTATATAATTAAACAAATTAAAACACTCGTGTATTTAGTGAATTCATCAAATTTGATTCATGCATTTGTGGAAGTGGCTGATGTTGTTGTCTTTTCTTATTTCTTTTGATTCATGCATTTATACTTTTTTGAGATATTTAATTATTTTTCAAAACACATTTTAAATCATTTCACAATATTTAAGAAATATTTTCTCTAGTCCATATTATATGAATTATCAAAACATTTCATTAGAAAAAAAATTGATAACAAAACCTAAATGTTGTTTTTCACTATTATCCTTTGACTATTCTCAAACTATTCTCCTCCAAAATGTGAAATGCTCCGATAAAAACCTCATTTAAAAAAACATGATAAATATATATAAAAAAAAATTCAAAAACTTTCTTAATTTATTATTAAAAATGATTCACTTTGAATATGACAAAAGTCTGGATAACTCACTTAATATAGACCAGGACAAGGTTAGACCAACCCATACCGAAAGGGTGTCAAGCAACACCTTTTTCTCGAAAAATTATACTAGATGTCAGATTTTGGTTATATATACAGAGAGTATCGACATCTCTTGATACAAGTTAAATTTAGTTTAGTGATTAAAATGTTGCAAAAAGTTATTGAGGTCTTGTGTTCTAATTAATCCTATTATCTTCATAAATATATTTTTTACTTTAATAACCGACTTCTCTTAATGATTATTCTGAATCAATTACTGCGTAATAATTTTATAATGAGACGAAAGAAAATAAAATAGATGAGTGCTGTCTTTTATCGTTATGTAGAATGTAACCATTATATTCTCCTTATAATTACAAAACTTTGTTTGGAATCTCCTCAACATTAATCAGATTCTTCTGCTAATTAATTTATTAATTAATTTAAAATACTTTTAATAATTGAACTTACCTTGTATTATAAGATCTTCTAAACCGTCTTTTTTTGATTGGTCGGTGTATTATATTACTCTAATCCAATCAATAAATGAACAATTGGATATAAATTAACAAAATACAGTATACAATAGAATCTACTAATAATATTATACATACTTCTATATATTATTTTTAATAGTTTGACTAAATCAAAGATGATTATTAGCGGTAATTAATTTTTAATTATCACTAAATATGTATTTTTTGCAGCTATTAGCATTTTTTGTATATGCATGTCCTTAAAACCTTTAGCGACATTGGTTCTAATGACACTTAACTAATATCTGTAAAGACTTAAGAACTCTTTATTAATGTCAATATTTATTATCGCTAAAAGTTTTTTTTGTTATAGTGACAGAGGCATATTCATGATTCAAGTTTTACGAGTTTAAAATGTGAAACTATCGACATTGTATTCATTATATCTAAAGTTTATAATGAAAGTGTGATTAGTTTTATTGAAATTTTAATATATAAATTTATGTTGTGTGTCGAAAATACTTCGATATTATCTTTGATCATGCTATTCTATATCCACGTATATGATTTCTTTCATATTAATATAATTAAAAAAATGAGAAATTAAGGTGTCAAAGTAACCTTAATAATTAATGTTTTTTCAGCTTCCATGTGAATGACAGTTAACGATATTGTGAAGGATATTTTAATATTTTTTTTTGAATAATAGTATTTTTTTTGTTAGAACTATTCAATTACTTGAACAATATAATACTACTAATAGTACAATGAAAAATGTTTAATATTTTAATCTTTAATTAAGGTATACTATATCAGCTAAAGTGTGTGCATTTCATTTCATCTTTGTGAATTTCACTTATAATCATTCAAGGATTTATTGAGAAAGTCTTAAAAATATTTATTTATTTGATTAATTAAATTTTGATATATTTTTAATTTTTTAACATAACTAAATTATGTTTTTTTAAATTCTCGTGTTAAAATACGTTTTCAATACTTCTCTCAGCTTTTTATTAAGAGTTTAATACTTATAAAAGTTTTAGATCAGGATATATCTAACTTTAGTTAGTCAAATATAAAATATGTTTAAGACTGTTAATAATTTAAAAATTAAAAATATCTTTAATATTTCTAAATATCTAAAAAGGTCAAGAGTATCAAATTGTCAAGTTCAAAATATGACTATTCTAAAGTTTAAATATGTTTGTCAAATTCAAGAGAATCCCAATCTATTTTGCCCAAAAAACTAACATAAAATTAGTGTATAAATGATTATAATAACATATATAGGGGACAAATCCCTGATCCCAGAATCTGTTTTGGGGCTGTCATTTTATAATTACGTCTTAAAACAGCAATTTTTTTTAATAAAATAATATTGTTATTTATTATTGTAATTTGTAGGTTTAGTAATTAACATGATTATTAATCAATTAATATGGTCTGACTCTACTAATCATGATTTAGATGCTTACTGCTTTTATCAGCTGACAAAAGAACTTCCACACTCCCAATAATAACATTTTCTAACCTTCTCGATTCATCTATTTTTACTTATTCAATAGTGGTTCGATATATTTTCTTTAAGAAATAATAAACAAAACATATTTAGTGATAATAGATTCGATAATATTTATTACTATATAAATATTAGCGATAGTTGAGTTAATGTCATTACATTCAGAGCTTTTAAAAGTTTTAACAACATTTATTTGAGTACTGATCATATACATATCTATATTTATTATTGTCGCTAAATATAATAGAATAATAATTTATCATATTACTTTATAAATATAATAAATTCAAAACTTAAAAAATGACTATAGATAATAATTATACTGATGAATTAGAAATTAAATAATAAATTATCTATTGATTTTCTAAACTAAATAAGTAAAAATAGAGCAAACGGACCAAATGACATATTATAGTGCGTGCGTGCGTGTGTTAGAGAGAGAGAATTAATTATTCCTAAAAGTAAAAATCTATTTTTATTATACAAGGAACAAATAAAAGTGAACGAAGAAAATAACAATTAATAATCATATTTTCACCAATACGTCTCTATTGATATACTAATAGGAATGCTCTATACTGCATTGCCAAGTCAAAATAAGACAAAAAAATTAACGAGCACAATATGTGATCTGTCATTCTCCTTAAACTAATTAATTAGTACTAAATTAGTTCCACTAATAATTTAAAATATTTTTAATAAATTGAACTTAGCTTGTGTTCTAAATGATCCTCAAAACCGTCATTTCTGATTGGTCGGCGCAATAATTTAATCCAATTATGAACAATTAGATATAAACTAAATACAGGTAGAAATAGTATCTACGATTAATGTTATACGTATAACTATGTATTATTTAATTATTTGACCTATAGTTCCAGTTGATATATGGTGTCTTTAATATTTTATAATCTAATATATAGTCACTCTATTGTTATGTGGAAAAAAAATGTAGTCTTTAATGTACAATATATTTAGTGATAATGATAATAACATAATTGTTTTTATATTATATTTAGTGAAAATAATAAATATGAGTATTTATAATCAATACTTTATATAAGTGTTGTTAAAACTTAAGCAACTATAAATTCTTGGATATTTTTAAAGAGAGATCAAATTAAAATCATCTTAATTTGAGAAAAACGTCACTAACAGCTCTCAAATTATGTAGATCAAGTCCAAATATCCCTGGGTCAAGAAATACGTCACCCTCGAATCATTAATAAATATTTTATGAGAGAACAATCAAAGGAGGAACAAAATTGTAACTGCTATCTTGAATAAAATTAGGTTCCTTAAAAGAAAAATATAGATACAATGACATTAACTTAATTATTGTAAATGTTTTTCGATAATAATATTACTGATGAAAGAAGAAAATCTATTGTTGCTAGAGTGTGTATGGCATGAAGGAAAATATTTTTCAATTCTACTGTTTGATTGGTTTAAATGTTTTCTAAATCAATTCGTTTTCTCTAAATTTAAGAAAAATAACTTACCTAAAAAAATAAGAAAAAACATTTTTCAAAATTATTTTTTCAACCCCATACTCATGTCTTGAGTAACAATCTCCGATACTAATTCAGTATCCTGATTTTCTATTTGGGACTCAATGATTCTTGACCTTAATTTAAAATCTAATCTGAACTCGCGATTTTAGATGAAAATTTTCAAAAAATTAATTTACACTATTGAAATCGAATATCAAATGAAGTGTCGTGTAAATTTTCTAAGGCTATAGTAGAAAATTTGGAAGATTTCATATTTTTGAAGTTAGAGCATTCCTTTAGATAAATACATGAATCCTTATCACTAATTAATCATAAAAAAAAAGAAGGTAGAATCATGTTAATTTATTTTATTTTCTAATTTTAAAAGTTCAATTTTTTGATTTTAGAGTTTTATTCTATTATATACATCTAAAAAAGTGAGCATTGTGTATTCACATCTTTTGTCGTATCAATATCTAGTGGATAGGGGTTGTTAACCCTAGCTATCAAATTGCCAAATTCAAGGAATAATTAACATAAAATATAGCTATTTTTAAATTAAAAGACTTGTATTCAAACTATTACCTACAACTTTTTAATTAATTAATTGACTCAATTTATAATGAAAATAATTTTAAAAACTTCAATCATTGATTGTGTTCTAGATTATCCTCTAAAAGACGGCCTAATTTTTAATTCATGATATTATATTAATCGGATTAATCATGAAATAGGTACACTTACTATTGTTATGCATTAATTAAATAGTTTGATTTGGTAGTTAAATGAATTTGGACATTATGGTCCCGTTTGTTTGTATTTAATAAATGTTATGAATTTTAATTATTTAGATTGAACGTTTGATTTTAGGTTTGAATTTGAATTAAGTTCTTTTGTTTTTTTCCCTCAAAAGTTTGTTAATGGATCTGAAAAGCTCTGAACGAATCAGATTTGTAGGAGAGTATTAACACCATTCAACCTTATTTAATAAGTTATAAAATAATATCGTATAGCCTCTCTCGGTCTTTGCATGACTTTTGCTTTCACAATTTAAAACTTTCTTTTTCTCTTTTCTCAATCAAACACTAGTTTTTTCCTCTTGAAATAATAATTTTTCATAATCTTTACAAGTATTTTTTTAATAATAATTTTCTTGGGTGTATTGAAGTTTGTCTAGAACACTTTATTGTAATAATATTTTTATTGTAGTGATGTCATCAAGGTTTTTGACTGAAAAAAGACTATTAATAATTAAAAATAATAACTATGAATATATATATTTAAGGTCTCTTATAGAATTTTGTCTTAAGTCAATAATTTTATTAAGATTCTTTGATCATCAAATTTGTTTGTGAGATAACACTAATACAGTATTGTTGTTGAATAAGTTGGTGACCAAAATAATGGAGCTTAATAATTCACCTTCTCAATATTTAGTTTCAGCTGGGAAAGAAAAAAACTTATTCGTCTTACTTGGAAATTGACGAGATGATTATTGCTCTGAAATAATTGATTAGTGCACCTACATTTGAAGAATATATGAAAAAATTAGATGGATTTAGATGAGAAGAGTCATTATGCAATATATGGGTTGGTACATTTTGTGGAAGTGTCAACTACAAAAAATTATGAATGACGTTCTAGGTTTACAGGTTAGAGAATTAGATTAAGGTTATAAAAAAAAGAGATAAAAAATCTTTATTTTTTTTAATTAGCCAAAATATATGTTAGGCACTGATAATATGATACTTTAATCATTATTATTCAACTATACTTATCATACTTATTGAACTTTTCAATACTATATTGTACCTATAAAATACTTTTGTTTGTGATTTTTCTTACGTTATACTTGATGGTTTTCACTTTTTTTTTTAAAAAAAAGAAGCAAAACGTCATATTTTTTGTTGAAATGAACTTTTTATAACATTTTATTAATAAACTGTATGATCTCATATGCATATTCAGATATTGAAAATAAACAATAATCATTCAGTGTTCAGATTTAGCGACAACATCTTAATATTCAGATGTGTATTCAAGTCTAGACTCCTAAATCTTAATGCAAATCTTAATATTCATACGTGTATTCAGATTTAGAGGTCATGATCTTAATGAAAACAAATGAGGCTATAACAGCAATTCGAAAAATAAGTACTCCCTCGATTTCGTTTTATTGCACTTTTTGAGTTCGAGATTCAAATAAATCTATTTTTAATCTACGTATCGTTACACTTACTATTGTCATGCATTAATAAGTACTCCCTCCGTTTCGTTCTGCTTCACCTTTCGAATTTGAGATTCAAGCAAATCTACGTAAATTTTTCATAAATCTTTTAAATACTTTGAATAATCAATGAGTGTGACTTAAGATCTCATTTAGATAATTTACAAATATATAAATTTCATTTCAAAAATATTGAACATTTCATGCGTAAATTGTCTATCTAACTTAAACTGATTGACGATCGAAAAATAAAATGTACTACACAAAATCAAATAGAAAAAGTACTATTTTACTCGTTCGGTTTATTTTTATTTGTCCATATTTAACAGCAGAGGAATTACAGTAACATTCAGTACACAGTAACATACTGCATGAACTCCGGGTCAGACTCCAGGGTATCCATTGTTTCCGGCGACAAAATCACCTCCAAATCCACACTTCCTCCTCCTCCTCTCCCCGGAAAAGCTGATATCTTTCCGTCAAATTTATTCGCCCGTCCACTCCGAACAGCAACCGGCCTTCCCCACCCGAAATCATTATCGTACATTGGAAATCTCGGCGAGCTTCCCATGGTTAACATAGCTCCGTCGAAATTTCCCAACGGAAAACACCGTGGATCCTTTTCCCAATCCTCTACGAACTTCCTCACCATAACATCATCGTGCGCGTTCACGTTTTTGGTCAATTGCTCCGCACACCAGTACAGATCATTAGCCAGAACTTCCCCTGCTGATGCGTAAATCGGAATGCTCTGAATTGCATTGCCGAAGTACAACGGATTTAGCTTCGGTTGGAGACGGTGACGGCAATTTACCGCCATTCTGAATGTCGTCATTTTCGAAGATGGAAATTTCCTTGCACGTGTTACTGCACGCCACAGCAATGCGCAAAGCGATTGAAATGATGAAATCTCAGCCGATTCCGTTTTGATTTTCAGGTGATCGTTGCTCTGTTTTGCAATCAATTCAACAATGTTGATTTCTCCGTCGAAATTCAATTTCTGATTGTTCGTCTTCGCTTTGAGTCTCTGAATCGATTCCCGGCTAAAACTAAAAATCCTCTCCCTCAACGGAGCATCACCGGCGAAAGTAACTTTCGGTCCATCAGCCGGTAATTTCAGTACAGAATTTGAAATCAAAACAGAATCACGTGTAAAATCAGGCTGCCTTACAATCCTTTTCACACCTCTACTCACCTCCGCAAATGTATTGAAGAAATTCCAAATCGATGTCCCGTCAGTGACGGAATGATTGACCGCGCATCCAATAAATACGCCGTCAGCTAATTCCGTCACTTGTACAGCTAGAAGAGGGATAAAATGTCCTCGATAGCTAACCGTTCTGTCGAAAGGGAAAAACTCGTTAACACAATGAGGAACATCAATAGAACCTATCACATCGCGAATACAAATGTGTGTAGCTGTAGCATGAACAAAATCAACACCATCGTCGTTGCAGGTAATGTATACGTAGCCATCTGAATCTGTGACAAATCGTCCGGCGAGTGGAGGGAAGCGAGTGAGAGTATGAGATAGATTGATTTTAAGAAGAGAAATGAGTTGAGGTATCGGAAAAAGTGGACGAGTGAATAAACAACCTTTCTGAATGTAGTGAACAGAGAGCATAGGAAGATCGGAAACGGAGAGTTTCAGATCGGGAAGTGACGATTTTTCCGACGGGAAAACGGTGCATTTGGATACCAAAGCTACAGGTGGAGTAGTCATTGTTAGTTAAAATTTGTAGCTGAGGATGAAGTGAGTGTAGAAAGAGGATGGCTATTTATAGGGAATTTGATTCATGTATTTGTTGACCCTGTGTTCCATTTTATTATTTAATTTTGGGGGACTGCACTTCAATAATATCTGTATTTTGAAGTAATAATGAACTTGAGTCTTTGTCATTAACACTAACTGATAAAATTCAATAACCTATCTACGTTGATTTTACGCTCTAACACTATTCGTCGAAAAATTATATTATATATATAAGACAAATTTTAAATACTCTCTTCGTTTCATTTCATATGACATCCTTTGCATTTCGAAATTCAAATAAATTTATTTTTGACTATGATTTTTTTATAGATCCTTTTAATATTTTGAATTATTAATTACTGTGACTTATATATTGTATATTTACCTAATTTATAAATATATAAATTTCATTTCAAATAAATTGAAAATTTCATATGCGAATGTCCGGTCAAAGTTAAACAGTTTGTCAGTACAATCCATGAATTCACAAAGTTGAACCGCGTGGAAAATATTTGAATACCACGTAAATCATAGAGGTGTACAATACTTTTTAAACGAATGCGTTCAGTAGTAGTAGAACTTCAGTTTAGTTAAAATGTATCTCTAAGATTTCAATAATAGTCTAGGTGGTTCTAATGTCTTATTCCGGTATAAAATAATGTTATGTATCAAGTTTAAAATAACTTTTTGAGAGATATGCTACAATTTTAAACACTCTTAAAATAATTTGTAGCTTTGATAGATCATAAAATTCGAACAGTGAAAATAATTTCTTACAAAAATACAAGTTATATTAAGATCATGTGTATTAGACTACCATGTCCATCTCTTTTTCGACTCTCATAAATATATGTCAAAAGCTTAATATATCAAGCTATCTTTTATTTCGCTTTCATATTCGAGTAATAACAAATGAGTTAACAGTCTTTTGTATAATATTTTTAGTGAATCTACGGAATTTGATTAATGTATCTGTAAAGATTGCTAATGCTGTCTTTTCGTTGCTTGAAAGATATGGCGGCACGGTGCCCAACTAACTATAAACCATATAAAAGGTATTTCTCCATTTATTTTTATTTATTTGTATATATAAAAGTATATATTAGGTTTTAAAAGACGTAAAAGAAAGTAGAAAAATTATTTATTTTTGAGAAAATTTTTTATCTATTTTATAAAGAGTTTAGACTTTTGAATTTGCAAAGGATTGTCACTTTTCTGATAATATACATTAAACAGTTGTTCACACTATCGCTTGTTATTTATAAATAATATATTTCCTTTTATTTTTGAAAATGAATTTTGAGAACTTTCCACAAACAAATTCCGATGTACTTTATTATCGTTAAGTGATTCGTTGATATCATGGTTTTAGGTACTAATATACTGGTGAGTAAAATAGTTCTATCTTGAATAAATATATTACATTAACCTTCTGTACTTGAGAGGAATAATTTTCTTAAAGAAACATTGTAAAATTTAATACAATATTAACGACAGTATATTATAAAAATGAATTTACTTTAAATATAAATATAGATATTTTGTGATTTTTAAAATATATGTATGTGTTTATACTTTGACAAATATGAAATATATGTTTCTGCTAATTATTACTAATTAATTAATTAATTCCACTACTTAGCTTGTGTTCTACATGATCCCAGATAAGAGTTCAGTTTATTAATTCTCAGAATGATCCTCAAAACTGTCATTCTTGATTGGTCGGTGTATTCTAATTTATAATTTAATCCCAATTAGGAATATTTGGATATTATGAAGAAAAAAATAATTAATACAGTTGTATCTACAAGAGTTTTATAAGTACTACTTTGTAGTATTATTTAATTATTTGACTTTTTGAGTTTTTGAGTTTTTGAGTTTTATTTAATATTTAGCGACGGATTCAGAATTTTTTTAATTTATATAAATTTGGAAAAGTACACGTGCAAAAAATTATATTTAAAATAATGTTGTCAGTGGAGAAACATATATATTACGATTAGAATGTGAAAAATGTATTTTTAGAAGTACACTGAATTAGCTTGTGAATTTCCTTTAAAAAATAATGTATAAGGGACCCCTTTTCATCCTTTAATATAGTCTTAAAAACAAATGATTTAGTCATTGCAAATTTGCAATAAAATATGTTCAATTTAATTCAACAAGTGGAGTTAACGTTGAGCATACGTGAACTTTATACCTACCTACCTTTTGAGTAGAAAGAGTGTTCTCGAAAGCTTCTTAACTCGAAAAAAGTAATCAAAACGGCAAAAACAAACAAACATATGATCTAGATAGCCATTGCAATTAATACGAGCAAAACCTCTTTAGCACTTTTTTCTTCTTTCTAAGCCCCCATACACCGAGAAAAAATTTAATGGAGAGAAGTATTGAAAACACCCCTTAACTTGGTGTAAGTTACTATTTTCGTCCTTGAACTATTTACGGTCTTAAAAATAACTAAATTTAGATACACCCTCAATCTGCCACATGACATAGCAAGTGGCCTCAAATTCTTGTAGGAGCATAAAATTCTTAATAAAATGCCGAGAAAGGTGTTGAAAACATCTCCAGACTTAACAAGAATTTAAAATTTTATTTCACTCATGTAGAAAGATCGAGAGCGTATCTAAATTTTAAGGCCATCAATAATTAGAGAATGTAGTTCAAAGTGTAATACAAACAACCATAACATAATTTAGATTGTGCAAGTTGCAAATTGTGCCAAATTCAAGAAAGTTTTTATTTATTAATATTACTATTTTCTGTTTCTTAAAAAAAAATCTAACTGAAGCTGTCAAAGGTACTGGACATTTTCAATGAGCAACTGTTACAAAAAGATGGAAACTTATGTATCCTTACACCTCTCTGACCTCTAACCTATCGAGTACTCCGAGTCTCTCTGGCACGGAAAATTGTCTGTCTAGTTAACCTATTGAGTACTCTGAGCCAATACTTGAAACCCATGAGCCTCATCTATTGAGAGGATTGATCGCGTTGAGAAAAGCCAGACCATTCAGTCACGCGGTCAAAAATCTGGCATTGCATTATGAGAATGAAATCATCATCAATCACAGGATCTGAGCAGCAGTATTCAGCTTTTCTGCAAAGCTGAGTTGAGTCCTAGTAAGGCTTGCCAAATACAGCAAAAGCAATTGGTCCTACAAATAAAGATAAATTCAGGGTAAGATAACCCAGATCGAACCACAGTGACTTAACCGGCAGTAAAGAGTCTCTTACCTACTTTCTGGGTCGGGAAAAGGGGCAGGGAAGCAACGGCATAAACATAGTAAGGGGCAAAAACACTACCTGAAGGCCATCATTCACAAGCTTATCAAAGGCTTGGGATGAAAGTTTAGGAATTGTAGCCACGGTATCAGCAATGAATCTTCCTGTTTTGTTATCCTGGGGTAGACGGCCTTCCTAAAAATGAAACCCAATATGAAGACTTTAAGAGACAAAAATCCATAGGAACTTGCTAAATTCAAGTAAGAGAAAGTTACTGTTACCACGACATCATCAACATATTTATGGACATCATCAATAAGAGCAAGTAATCGCTCCATTGATGCTTCCATTCCTTCGAGATCATTGGGAAGTTTGTCCACACTTGTTGTCTTGAGCATATCAACTGCATCAAGGGGCGCAAGAAAGTCACAGTAAATATTTTTATAGCGAACAGGAAACAAAACCAATATATATACACTACTTCCCAACTTCAACACATAAACTATATGGCTACTTTTTGCATAACATACTTGAGATGAATAACTATTTAACCCCTCTTCCATCCAATCTGACCAATGCACATGGACATAGCTAAGTCAATAGCAGTAAAATAGGGCCTACTCTATTTGGAAGGGAAGGGAAGTAGAGACATACATCCAAGCCTTTCAGCTTCAACCATGCGTAGATCCAATGGGATTTCCTGGAATTGAGCAGCAAGTGGCTGATCTCCAAGAGACAAATGCACAGAGACAAAGCCTTTTATTGAAGCTTCCCCATTTTGAAATCCAGTATCAACAGTCAAATGTATAGGATTTGAACTTTCTCTAGAATAGAACTCTTGGATCAAAGCACTACCACCAGAGACTCCAAAACCAGTAGAAAACCTGGAAAGTTTAAGCGTGAGATATCCACAAATTCATCAGCTCAAGTATTCCAAGTGTTTGATATGTTGACTACACCACACAGAATAGGAGGCGCATAGGTCCACTAACCAAAACTTAGGGTGGATGTAGTGGGATGTTCAAGGAAAAAAGAACCTGAAAAAGTTGCCTAATATTTTATAATATATAAAAGAAGGCGGAAAGAATTGTATCTTGACAAATGCAGTCACTATTACATGTTTTCTACATGCAAAATATCGTGGCTAGTACCATTCCGCTCAGTCTCACTTATCCAAACAAACACTATTTCCTTCATTCCAGATTATTCACCAAATATTCAAGTAGCACCCAAAAAAAAAAAGATGAAACAAACAAACAACAACAACAATTGTGCCTTAATTCCAAGAAAGTTGGGGCATAAACACAAAAGAATAAAATAAAAGGGCATAAATATATCAAGAATTACCATCCAACAATCACTTCCTTTGGATTCACCTTCTGATGAGACGATAACATGTTATGATGGTAATCAATATCCAGTGCAACCTTTAAAAGAAGGCATGCCCAAAAGTTCAGAAAAACTAATAAAATAAAAGCACATTACAACAAGCTCTATATCACAAATGGGCTTATCTTTTTAGAATCATGAAATTAAGAATACCGCAAGAGAGAAGAAACAACAATATGGCAAAACAGAATGAACGAAGACATTTTAGAAAGATGTATTAGCTCTAGGAGTATTTAGAACATATAAAATAATTCTACATAAATTTGTGTGCCTGTGTAGTTCCTGCAGACTCTTTCATCGAAATGACGTTCATTCTTGACACCATCGTCCAATAAAAAACAACCACTCTCCAAATTAAAATATAAGGTTAAATGCAGGCATTTCCCTCTCTCTCCCTCTCTCATTGCATTTACCCCAACTTTCCACTTCTACAATTAGATGCTAAATAAATATTTGCTATTCCCTCCTATCCAGAATAATTGGTTTCATAAAAGCGGTTCCGCAACAACTGATGTGTCACAAAACCAAGAAGGGATTTAATTCTTTTTCTTGAATTTTCCATCGACATACTCCTAATCACCATGATATCTATGTCAACTAAGAAAATAAAATCATAATTACGGGTATTTTAGTCAAGCCAACTATTAATTTATAGGAGTTAGTGAATTCCTTAATTCATGTGCCCAAGGCTAAAACATCTATTGTTTCGTACCTATTCCAAAACCTTGCTAACAGTTTTGTCCAAACAACTCTTTGGTGTATTAGTTTGATATGTCTACATAGTTTCAACTATTTTTCTGTCTCTTTCATTGCATTTTCATCTCTACACTTTCTATGTGAAATTTCTTCTTTTACAAATATAATGAGGAAGGAGCTTAATTGCAATCAATTAACGTAACAACTGTAACTAAGAGCGAAGTAAGAAAACTGAAACAACTAACATATCAGAATTCGGTAAACATTAAGGTCTTTATTAGTTGGACTGTCACTCCGTGAGTTTATTTTGTCACTCCAGTGAAAGGCACAGGATAAATGGATCCATTATCTGATGACTGATCACTTCTTAGATATGGTTAAGACAGATCAAGGACCAGATATCACTCTTATATTGTACAAATTGTAATCCTGGTGATATTTACAGGTTAGCTCAAGCCACAAACTAGCAATAAGGATTCAGATTACAGAATACACGTTGCTGCAAAAAGTCCTTCATCTTCTCTTGAAACTCTGCCCCACCCCCACCCCGACCTATCAAATAAGCCCTTCCTTTGCAATGACAGCAAAAATGAAATTATCTAGTTTCTAACTAATACACCTTAAGTTCTCTTCGTTTACTGCACCTCAGAAAAACACGGTGCAAAATGGCCGCCATCTACCCTTCTCCATTTGAATTAATACACATTAAGTTTCTTGTCATACTGATTGGCTTAACGCACCTGAACTATAACAAGATATAAACTAGTAAAAGTATCAGACAGGGTTACTAAAATGCAACTACATTCCTACAAAATAAATTCCTTTCGCTAAGTATTTTTCACTCAGTATTTGCATGGCTTAGACACAATTTACCATGCACAAACACAATGTGCACCCTAATTAGCCATATTTTATCAATAAAGTAATATAAGCAACAATAACATTCTCTAAGTTCGAAAAATTGACTGAAAATTGCTCATTTGATTCATGTCGTTAATAAAATATTACACAAAAATCATTCAAACAGAGAGAAAGAGTTACAAACGAAATACAGCTCATTTCCGATTCATTCCAGTAAAATCAATCTAAAACGGACTAAAATTAAGAGAATTTGCAGTAATGAGAGGCAAACCTGATCTTGAGACTCGCTGTGCGGAACAGC
The DNA here is from genome assembly GCA_027705065.1 of Solanum peruvianum. Lineage (NCBI taxonomy): Eukaryota > Viridiplantae > Streptophyta > Magnoliopsida > Solanales > Solanaceae > Solanum > Solanum peruvianum. The sequence continues at coordinate 61,296,603 of JAKWJD010001759.1, forward strand.
ATAACAATTCCTAACATCAACAGTACCATCAGGTAATACAGAACCGAGAAGAGTGCCAATGATACGCTCGGCTTGGTCAGGTCGTCTCACAAAGCAATCACAGATGTTGAAAATGACCAAAGGATGAACTTTAGCCGATAAGCTTGCTGATAATGTCGAAAATTGCAACGCTGTTTGATCGCTGGACGCCATTGTTGTTATCCACTGTTCTTCGTACTGTGAGCGAGCAAAATACGAAGAACTGTAAGATGGAGAGAACTGTGTGTGAGTGAAGTTGCTAGGGTTTTGCGGATTGGAAAAAACGGTTGAAGCTTTGTTTTGGGCCGGGTCTTCTTTTATAACCCAAAAACAAGAGAATGAGACTATTTTGGGCTTTTTCTCGTATCGTTAAAGTTGACTATGGATTTTAGTGGCAGAGCTACGAATTTCACGAATGGTGTTCGGAAATTGTAGAACGAGAAGTTTTAAGAAAAAGGCAACATGAAGGGTGTTAGTAACACGCACTCATTCTAGGTGTTTGATACCCATTGAAAAGGTCTGAAATTGCTACTACAACAACATATTGTGTCAAGAGTGTTTAAAATATGTTGTTTAATCACTTCGTATATCATGTTACTTGTATATACAATATATATTTTTTTGACAGAGGGTGTGCAATGGGACACTCCTAATGGTATTGACTCGTTTGATCGAGAACAAGTTATTTTGAATTAGTTATTAGGGGATTGTTATTCTACCTTCAATATAGGTTAAAAATAACACTACAATTCTATGATAAGTTATACTACGACTTATCCAACTAAACATGAGATAAACTCATCTTAACGTTAATCATAAATAGTTATTCTGCATTTTATCCAATCAAATATGAGATAAACTCTTCTTAATTTAATCAGAATTAGTTATCATAAGACAAATAAAGCCATTCAAAAATTAATTTCTAAATTAGTTATCATTTGTCCTATGTACCATACAAGCCCTAAAGGTCTAAAGTTGAGTAGAACATCAACCTAAACGTATATGGTCGAAATTTATTCATGTTTATATCAAATCAAATGAATGTATTATCATTATTATATATTTTTTTAATTTATTTTTCTCGATTCTTAATAATTATAAAATTAAGATTCTTAGTGAATAGATAAAGAAACAAATATATATAAGATCAGAATGGTATATATACATGCATAACTTGTTAGACAAAAAGATATATATGCACAATTTTTTAATGAGTAAATGTATCTATCTAAAATCGTAAAGTTAAAAGAATATATTTTCTACCTTTTTTCTATAATACAATTAACTAAATTTCTTTAAAGGTTAATCTCGATCCAAAAATTTATTCATTTTGAAATGGATTACCTTCTTTAATATATCATCGTAGTCATATATTTACACTTCTACTAACTTCAGAAGAGAATTGACGAAGAAGCCTTAAAGTTTCTATTGCGAGATAATTGAAGCAAATTCAAAATTTATAAATTTTTTAATTTTGTAAAATTTCATAAAAATGGTGAAAGATAGGAATACTTTCTCTTTTATAATTGTTCGACTTTTCCTTTTTATCTTTTTAGATTTTTTCAAAAAATAATCCTATTATATTTTTTTTAAAAAAAATTAAAATTCAATGATGTCCGCATTAAAATTCTAATTTAATTCGAATAACGTATTACAAGAGTGTCATTCAAAAATGAGCCTCTCAATATATCAGTCTTACTATTATACGTTATCTAATAGTTAGGAAATAAATAATATTTAATAATAAAAATAAATATAATTTTATAATTTTAAATTAAACAAAATAAAATTAAAATACTTTTGATATAATAGTAATAGACAAATATAAACGAACAAGAAAATATGCTAGGTGATTGTTATATTTTTGTCATTTTTTATTATATAGTTTAGTGGCGTGCATTTAAATTAATAAAAATTGTCGTATTTTAATACTTACTATATTGGTGGAAATTTTATGTTTCAATTTATTTGGATATAATTTCCTCTTACGTGTTTGTGACTTGGATTAGTACACGTTGCTTTCATTCTTATCATGTTTTTTTTTTTGGTTCACTTGTATTTCTTTTATAAAATTAATGTAATTTATTTTATTTTTTGTTAATAGAAGAGTCCAATTGCAAACGATATAATTATCTTTGTGTATAAGAATTCTAGATTATCTAGTTAAAAATATTGACATATAATTTTTTTAAATTATTTTTAATTAACGATTCGATATTTATGAGCTCCATTATTTTAAATTTATGTAGTATAAAGCCTGTAAAAAAAAAAGAACTCATCTATTCTACTACATTCTTTAACGATAACTTTCGAAAAGTTAAAAATAAGGCTAAAAGATAACTTTTCTCTATAAGTATTTTGAAGTTTAAGCTAAATATAGCTTATTTATTTTGAAATATTTTGAAGTTTAAGTTAAATATAGATATATTTTTAAATAAGGAAAATTTGGAAATAATGAATTTAGGGATGTACAAAAAAAAAATATTTAATTTATTTCAGCTAATTAGTGAATACTTTGAATATGCATGTGTTGCACTTCATAAAATACTTCTCATTCTCACTTTTACTATATTAAGATACAAATATATCTTATCTTTGATATTAATTATTTATTATTATTTTTCAAACTCCATTACTAATTATATTTATTTTTAAATAAATATATCTAATAAAAATTTATATATCACGTCAACACTTTTAACGAAAGAGAGTGGGAATTAGTTGAATTGTTTCAAGATCTTGAAATTCAAAAAAAAAAAATAGTTTTCTTCCTTTTTAGAGATCTAAAAAATAAAAGTCCCCTTTCCCCACGGGTTTTCTGTTTTTTTTTTTTTTCTTTTCATATTTTGTTTTGATTTGACCACTTCTTGTGCCTATTTTGTTCTACTTCCTCTCCATACATTTTTCCTATTTACTCTTAAATAATGACCAAAAAATAGGTATTATACTAATTATGAAACTCCAAAATTCTCTTCTTCTTCAATCCTCTTCTCCTTCAACCCTTTCTTTTCTCAATTCATCTCCAAAATCAAACAAATGGGGTCATAAAAATCCAAACTTTATTTGTAAACTTGTTCTTTTTAGCCCAAAATCACTTGGGTCACAAAAAAATGAGTCTAAAGGTCATAGTAGAAGCATACAACCATGTTGTTGTAGTTCAAGATTTGATGAAGAAAAATTTGATGGTGAAGGGATTGAAAGAGGGGAAAATGAAGGGTCTTGTGCAATTTTTGGGAGTAAAGATTCAATTTTTCCATCAAAATTTGAGTCTCTTGAGCCAAGTTTGTTTGGTATTGAGGCAGAACCAGAAGCACCCTATTGGCCAGAAAGGGAGGTAGTTTTATGGGCACATATAGAACAAAAAGCCAAAAGTTTTGGACTTCCATTGTCACTTAGAATGATGCAAAAGAAACATCAATGGGAATCTTGTAGATTTAAAGATTTAAAGGTAACAAATTCTTGCACATCAAAGGCTTTAAATTCATTGGTATTTATTATTGTGGAGTTGCAAACTTATGCATTGCATATGAGGGAATCAATTTGTAATGAAGATTTAGAAATGATTATTGATAAAGTTCAAAGGGATATGTATGCATCATTTGTATGTCTTTTTCGACAAGTATTTTCGCAAACACCTATGTTAATGATGGAGGTAATGACTCTCTTGGCTAACTTTAGTGTTTACTCTGCTTCTGGTGAGAATTGTGATCAGCCATATCTAAAAGTTCATTATCCTGATATTGTTCCTCAAGATGTGTCAAAAGTAGTGTGGAGTGATGAAGAGAAAGAATTGTGGGATTCAATACAAGATGAAGCTTTGAATATGAGGGGTGGTTCAAGGGGCATTGATTTTGATAATGAAGTCATGTCGAAGTTTGTTTCGCCATTGTCAGTGGAGATTGAACCAGATAATAGTGTTGACTATTATAAGACTGATCTTGTTTATCAGATGAATCTCACACATGAGCCTAACAACACTCTTTTGCTATGCAATTATGCAAACTTTCTGAAAGTCTTCGTTCGAGATAATAATAGGTAATTTCTTCAACTTCCCTTGTCTTACATATAATACATGATATGATCAGATACGGATTTGGATAGTAGTTTAGTTGGTAGTAGTGTATTGTCTCAATATTTGTCCATACTAGTTGTCGTAGTATTGCTCTTATAGTTTCTTGTTCTATGATTTCTGTCACTATTTGTTGTTTTTGTACTTCCATTATCGAATTATTTTGCTGTAGTTACTGTTCGGATCGACTTGGACCGTTTTTCCTTGAGCCAAGGGTCTATCATAAACAACATCTCTACTTCTGAAGCAGGAGTAAGTTCTGCATAAACTCTACTCTCCTTAAACATCACTGTTGAGATTACACTAGGTATGCTGTTGTTGTTGTCGTCACATAGAAAAGCCATACAACTAAACTTAAGGCTAATACGTCGAGCAACATAGAATTCTGTTGTGTCAATGCACAAAGAAAGCACACAATGACTGTGTATACCTTTGTTCGGTCTATGTCTATCATTGCTCATGTTGTGTTAATTCCTTTTCTTATTGTGTCAAAGAAAATGGTATGCAGAATTAGTTCCTCTTTGACCTAATATTGTAGTTCCTCTTTTTTTCTCTAAATTTTCAAAAGTTGTTTTTTGTTTTTTTATAATCGATCAAGTTTCAAGAAGAATAAGCAAAAACTGGGTTATTGAGTTTGCTTGTTCTAGCCAGCCTAGTTACATTATTTGTTTTTGACAGCGCTACTCATATTTCAATTATTTGAAGCCCATTCCTTAGATTATAGTTTGCTGATTCCAAGATTTTGAAAAGATCACTTGAGCAATTTCTGGAAAATTCTTTGCGATCTTGGGAACAACATGATTTAGTGTTGAGATAAGTAGCATCTCAGATTCATAGCTCGGAAATGGTCCTCTTAGACATCGGGTGGAGAGCTAGGAGGCCCAAGGGGCTTCATCACGGACCCCTTCCCTATAAAATTATACTTTATATAAAAACTTAATATTATTTTTATGTTTACATAATAGACGTTGAATCCCTTTTCTTCTTCTTGTACAACAACAACATCTACCCAGTGTAATTCTACAACTGGGGTGTATGGAGAGTAGAGTGTACACAAATCTTAACCCCTACCTTGGAAGGTAGACACTAGAGAGACTGTTTCCAATAGACCCTCGGCTTCGGAATCTTAGCTTCTCGTATTTACTCTTTTATATTTTGGATCTCCTTAGTGAAAATCTTCGTTCTGTCAATGATAGACATGACTTGATATGGGTGCTTTTGGATGGAGAATAGAACAAGGAAGACATGTCCTTTTTTTCTGTTAGTAGTTTCGGAAAACAAAATGAAACGGACACAAATAGAGAGTGATAGTTACATAGAGCTCATATAGTCATCCCGAATTAGTTTGGGATAGAAGAGTAGCTTGTTTTCTATAACTTCAGACGATGAGTCATTTGTTGTTACAGGGCGGAGGAGTGCTTCAAACGGGCAGTCCAAGTGGAACCACCAGACGCAGAGGCCCTATGTCAGTACGCGATCTTCTTGTGGAAGGTTAAGAACGACTTATGGGGAGCAGAAGAAAAATACCAACAGGCAGTGGCAGCTGAGCCTAGGAACCCTTATTATAGATGTACATATGCCAATTTCTTGTGGAACACGGGTGGCGAGGAAACTTGTTTCCTTCCAAGTAGTACTTCTTCTATCAATAACAAGAAGGGTGAAGAAGTTTAGTCGTAAAAAAGAGAGATTGTTCAAGAAATGCATCAAACTAAGGAGAAAAATGGTGAGATTTCCTTATGCTTCTGGTAATTTTAACTGCAGAGTGGAGAAGAAGTTCCTCAAGACGTCGATTTAAATCACATATTTGAATAAATACTAACGTGAAAGATCGATCTATTGTGTGTTTTTTTTCTGTAGGGAAATGGCTATGTTATTTGTTCTTGATTTTCTGTGTCTAGATTGAGTAGAGTGATTTGCATGGGAGCTGTTCACCACCAACCACAATATCTACGGTTCAGTACCAAACAAGTTGAGGTCGGCTATATGAATCTGTACTGTCAGAGGGAAAGATCATAGTTCGAGGTCAATTTTATGGTCGATAATAAGTGAATTGAGTTCTCAAATTTTTGTAGAGTAGGGTATTTCATCTTTTGACTGACTTGTTATTAGTATATTTTTGTATTTTTGAGTGAGTTTGGTAAAAAAAAAAAAACATAATCAATTGGGAATGTCTTGTATGATTAATCATTGTGTTACTTCCTACATTGTATATCAACGTACATTTTTTTCTTTTTTCACGTCTTTTAAGAAATATTAAAAATATTTATTTTTTTACTAATTTACTGTTATAATTATTTTTAATAAATTCTATTTTTTTGTGTCTTTATCTGTTAATAACAAAAGAGGAACTTTACAATATTTATATTTTTAATCAAAAAGAGTCGATTAAAGGTCCAAAATGGAAAAAAATATAATTATATTATATTTTTTAATTTGACAAAGTAATTTTGAATAAATATCTTTGTTAATGTAGACAAGTAGTCTGTGATAGAGGTGTACTATTATCTCATTACTTCTCTTAATTATTATATATGTTAAAATTTCTTTATATATATGATGAAATCTATCTATATTTATACTCTCTCCGTCTCATTTACAATTTATTTGTCTATTTTCATACATAAAAAAAGAATAATTTTTCCCCTATTATATCCTTATTTAAGCTTCTTGAAAATTTTTAAGTTTTAATTCATTTTTTGCGAAACCATAATTAATAAGGGTAAAATTGTAACTTCACTATGATAATTATTGATATATTAATATGAGTGTCATTTCTAAAATGGACAACTAAATAGGGACATATAGAGTTTGAGATAACATTATTATTCCTTATTTTTCGTACCAAACAATCCTTTTCAGGTCTCAGTTTATTGCTCGATATACTTTTAGATAAAAAATATTTGATCTTCTGATAACTTGAATTCACAATTTTAAAGTTGAAAACGAATGATATTTATTATCCAAGTAACTCTTAACGTTTTTTTTTTTTCAAAACAAGGAAAAATAAGTGAATTTTACCTTAATTCAGGGGTATTTTGAATAAATAAAAAAGAAGACAAAAGCAAAGGGCACATTATCTAGAAACAGAATAAAAAGCTATAGAACCACCACAAATAAAAACTCAATTCTATCAGTTGAGCTGCTGCAATGGCGTCGTTGTTAGTTGGTTCAGTTCCTATGGCTACTGTTCAATCCATGGCTTCTCTTTCTCCTAATTTATCATTCTCTCGTTCTCACTCCGTCGCCGGCAGCGTTTCAATTACGGCGGCATCTCCTTCAGCATCAATTTCGTTTTCATCTCTCACCGATTCAAATCTCCCATTGGGTACAAATCACATACTTTTTCGAATTCATTGTTTGTGAATTTTGTGATGATTGAGTCGAGAAATTGAAATTTTGAATTGATTTCATTTTCAGTTTACTGCGGTAGAGGTGATAAGAAGACGGCGAAAGGCAAGCGGTTCAATCACTCCTTTGGCAATGTGAGTTCACTTTTCTGAGTATATTTTGGTTTATTGCAGGATAAGACCTCCTTAATATGATTTAGTTACAGATACACCCCGTATATTTTATGAACAAACACTTACCTCCTCTATATTAGGAGAATCCTACACTAACATTCTAGTTTGATACGTGGAATAAGAATAAATAAAATTTGAGATTAAATTTATTGCATATTAAGGTATTGGCTTAAAATGACGAGTGTATCGAAGATGAATAAAATAATTTCTTATGCCTTTAAATTTTAGAAAAGAGAAGTATGTGTTTTGTTGAAATTGATAAATAAGATATCAACACAAATTACTTAATATGAATAATTTTTTAACCCATATTTGATTAAATGAATGTTAATTCCATATAAAATGATTTATAGATTCACTTGGAATAAGATTATTGGTGCATAAGGTTTTGCATAATTAATGCAGGAGTTTAATGCTTTAATATTATAGAATTTTATACTGAGATTCAATTGTTCATACATTTAGACGAATTGACCCCTAAAAAGTTTTAAAGTACATTTTTGATTGCAACCTAGATGCATCTCGACTAATTTTATCGATATATTGGATAAATTACCTAGTGTTATTTTGTTTCTGATAGGATTAGAACCTGAAACCTCATGATTCTCGACCCTCTTCATTAACCACCAATGTTGATGATAGATTCAAAATAGTCTCTTAAATATGCACTAACCAATTTTTAGTACTTTGAAGTTTGAGTGTTATCATCAAACCTTTAACAATTTATGTTCGTTAGATTTGACAGAAAGTGAAAAAACAAGAGTTGTTTCGACATTTTTTGTTGTTATTTTGAACTGATTCCGACGGTATGAATTGGTTTAGGCAAGGCCAAGGAACAAGAAGAAGGGAAGAGGACCACCTAGGGTTGCAGCACCACCAGCAGCACCAAAGAGAGATCCATTTGATGATGGCCAAGTCGTTAAAATTGAAATTCATGACCCATAGTTTTCTCCGAGGAGCAATTTCATTTTTATGTAGCTCTAATCTTCTACTACTTGTTTATTTCATTGAGATATCGAAATCTAAATATCGATTAAGTTAATCATTTGGACTGAGATTTCTAGTTTGCTTGAAGGGTCTTCGTTTAAATGCTCTTGTGTCCTGTTGAATTATGCATTTTGGTTCTAGCAACCTTCAGTATACAAGTGGTAATAGTCACTACTTTAGCTATTGAGAAAAGTGAAAAGCTTAGAGAACCCCACATTCCTTATGGGTTGAAAACCACGAGGTTTTTTAGGTTCATATTCTAGCGGAGACAAAGACATTAGGAGGTCTTTTGGTAGAGTGTATAAGAATAGTAATGAATAGAGTGTATTAATAATGCTGGGATTAGTTATGTTGGAGCTATTTCCTATCCACTATTTGGTTTGATATATTATCAAGGGCACTTTGGCTTCGAACAAGGAAAGGATCAAAAAATGTCCTACCAAATGACCCCTAGGTGTTCTTATTTAGACCTTCGTGGATAGAATTACTACATATCTGAACTGGTGGGAGGTAACCTATACCTCGAAGAATTAGTCAAGATGTGAGTGAGCAAATCCAGTCACAAAAGAGCTTCTTTTGTTTGGGTCACCAAGTTTGTCTGCGTCCACTACAATCATAAACAGCTTTACAGCAGGACACAAGTTGGATAAATAGAATTCACATAGATATTGGTTGAAGAAAATGCTGATTTTGATGTACAGGTTAAGCAAAGGACAAATAACCAACTCTTTTTTTATGACCAAGAAATCCTTCCAAGTCCAACCTTTAAGACCAATTGCAACCTTCAAAACTCGAGAATAATGGGTCCAACCTTCTACCTTCCTCCACTTAAATACCAGGCTTAGTCGGCATGTCATAGGGCTTGAACTTCTGATCCAAGTCACAAGTCCCTTCACCTTTGCCACTTGAACCAAGCTCTGGGGCTAACTAAAAACCAACTTCTTGCTACAAGAATTGTAAAGACTTCTAATGAAACTAAATCAAGAAGCTGAAATTGACAAAAGAAAGCAGGGTGAAGAGAAATTTTATCTTTCTGATCAGTTTCAGTTATAACGCAACGTCTGAAACTACTAAATAGGCTGAAATACTTAACTTGGAAACTATGGAGATGTGAGCCTGAGAAATCTCGCCAAAAACAAACTTCTCTAGGTATTAGAAGACTCTCATCTGTAGCATATTTCATTCCAAAAAGAACCAGTTCTTTGATTCCGCGAGAGAAGTAAATAGATATCTCTATGGCCATATCATGCAACATCTTGTAGATCATTAGACACTATTGTTAATGAAGCTCAGGATTTTTCTTCTTCTATTATACTACACTATTATAACTAGAGGGAGAGCTATCTAAAATCATCTGGCTACCCACCAAAACATTAAGGACGAGAAGAAAGAAGAAGCAATCTGGCTGTAACAGAAAGGACCAACCAAAAGGAAAATGCTTATGGTACAAGACAATGATGGTTCACCCTCACTTACAAATGAATGTGGATCCAAATTCACAACGAGGTTCTATAAAATGACCCAAATAAATATATCACCGCAGAGCTAAATTAGCAAGTGCTAACCTTGGGAAGTTAATGTGTCTTAGACTCAAACCAAGACCACCACAATTTGGTAGCATACATTTGTAGAAAGATGCATTTATACAAGTTGAAATCCATTTGATCTTGTGCAAACTGGGAATAAAATGTGCATTAATACAAGTTAGAATCCATCAAGGAGAAACAAAAGATTAACCAATGAGGGAAGCACAGGGCTTTGGTCTAATGGTAAATGCAGAGTGTGATGTGTGTTAGACGCACGCCACAGGTTCGAATCCTGCTCCAGACAAGCATTGTACCTCTAGAAATCTAGAGGGGTGGGCCCATTCTCCACCGAACTTTGAACTGTCCGCCATTGACCCTCGAGGATTTCTCGGTTACCATAAAAATAAAGAACTAATGAAGGAGCCTGTCTAAAATGCTGTAATTTTGCAGGAGAGCTTAAGAGACAGATATTGAGACATGTTGAGTAAAACAGAGCAACATCGCCGAGTAGCTCGAGAATCCAAGAACTAATATAGCTAGAAACTAAAATAAAAAGTTTAAGGGACAGTATCAAGCCCTGGATTTCCTATTCTATGGCATTATGTAATGGTGGAAAACGATACAATCTATCCAAACATTGTATTCATCGAGACACACAATCCGATATATTATGAATCCATATATAACAACCATCCAAACAAACTGTTATATACCTCCAAAGTGCCATCAGAATTAGATAAAATCCTTAACAGGTCAAAAAAGCAAAGGAGAAACTTCAACTCACAAATGACTGGAAATTTACAAGATTCATGATTCAAACAGAGTGCTTACAGCTTCAAATACCAGAAATTATATACTGAAAATAATTAATTTCCAAAAAAAAAAAAACAAAGATACACGTACCATAATTTTATTTCCGGCTATCATTATCATAGTCGAGAATTTCATCACGAGTAACAGATCTAGAGTGCTGCACTATAGACCGTCCGATCGAATTGATCCAATACTCCTTCTTCTCCTCAGAATCAGCAATAAAATACATAGTATCAGACCTAGTTGAAAGCTCAAACGCAAATTGTTTATTCAGAACATCTTCAGCTCCTTTCACTGTAAGGCAATCACCCACCGGAATAACACCACGCGGTTTCGATCCTCTATTGAGATTCGCTTCCTTGAACCAAAACAGTTTCCACTGTTTCAACACGAACCACCGGCGACGCCAGGTTTTTATGTACTCGCCTTGTTTTGTGAGCCAGCCGGCTCGTTCGGGGTTAACCCAGAATTCTACTCCGTCGTAGTCGTCGGTCGATGGAGTTGTGTTATCGCCCATCACTGCTCGCCATAGACTGGCCATGGGTGATGTGATTGAAGGAGAGAGAGAGAGAAAAGAGTGGAGAGAAAAATGTGAATACTAGACAGGTATTATTTTTTTTTCTCTCTTTTTTCTCCTAATTTTATAAGTTATTTTTTTTCCTTTCAAAAATGATTTAGAACATGTGGACTTATTACTCCATCTTCTCTTAGTAGAGTTTTCGAGTTTGAGTTAATTTAGAGTTTTCGAGCTTGAGTTGATATAAGAAAATTTTTTAATAGAAATTATTTTTTTTGAACACGATCCTACGTGATATGAATTTGAAATAACCTCTCCAATATGAGGATATTGAGCATCAGGCTAAAAACCATTAAAAAAAAAGTATTCCTTCTTTTATCTTGATTTTTGATAAATTTTCCATTTGAATCCATTACATTTACAACATACTTCATGCCTCAATTTATATCACTAATTCTTTTTCTTAATTATAACAAAAAAAGAAAACATATTTATATACTTAATAACAAACTAACTTTATAATTTTTTTTTACGATTGATAAAATAATTTATAATTACACAAACATCCGTTAGTTATTTTAGATGGCACTATTTTAAAAAAAAAAATATTCTTAAATTGTATGTTAAATCAAATTACTAACATGGAAATTTGAACGAATAAATATTGAATTATTAAATATCGAGTGGAAAAATATTTTGTTGGAAGGACTGCCTCCAAAAATGGATCGCATAATGTGCTATGCCAAGTTAAATCAGACTTCGATAAGAATTTATATATATATATATATATATATATATATATATATATATATATATATATATATATATATATAATATATATATATATATATATATATATATATATGTGGATTTAATTTATAAATACTGAACTTTCAGCTTATTCAAACATAATACCAACCTGTTGGGTCATAATATTTTATTGTCCTTGTAGGTACGAACTCAAATTGTCCTTGACCACAGATTCTGATAGTAAATTCAAAAATCTATCTTCAAATATCTACCAAGCCATGAAAATTGAAAGTATTTTCAAAGACTTTTATTCACAATTTTAAATTTTTCGAAGTAAAATGCATGTCTAAATACAACTTCCAACTCGAATTTTCAAATTTAAACTTCAAAATCAATGGTCAAACGAGAGCTTATAGTCTACAAGTAGGAACTAAAATGAGGCAAATTGCTGCTTGTAGCAACTGGGAATTATATACTCACTTCAGAACCAGCATTTCTGTTTGCAAAAAATGGTTCTCAGCACACAACATTAACTTATGAGAATAGGCTGGCTTAAAATTTCATAGCTAACTGTGAATCAATCTTTACATAACGTGGGAGATAACATGCATTGGTTTTTCCCAGGAAACAATTATAATTCAAGCACCAAAACTATCATTCTGGCACTGAATCGAAACTATAATTTTATGATCTTGCACCAGCGAAGGGCAATCATTACCTTCCATGCATATAGGCAGGAGATCGAGCACCTTTAACACCGCTAATAGCATCATCAACTTCACTCCCATCAAGACACATTGTATTGTTATTCACACTCACTTCAGAACTAGCATTGCTGCTCGTAGCAAGTGGGGAGTCGGATACACTCACTGTCCTGGTTCTGTTAGGTCCTGATCTTACACTGTACATGGAGGATGCTGGAATATTAGTCATCGATGGACGCAGATTTCCGGAGATGCTTTGCCTTATATCCTGTGAGAGAGGAATGTTCTCAATTAAGCAAAATCTTTGAGCAAAAAAAAAAAACAAGGATGACAATATGCACAGCTTCATAGAGCTACAGCAAAACCAAGAGAACATACTTTTATACTTTCAAAAAAGGGGAAAACTAGCCATGGTCACTATACATGTGTTCAAACTACAGAAAATTATCCCAAAAAGGAAGTTGTCATTCTGAAGACAATTTCAAGAAATGCTGCATAGAGAGTTTTGTGTATTAATCTTTGCCCAAAATAGCAGCATCAAATGAAATATACATACCATATGCCTCATAGCCATGTCCAAGGATTTTTTTGACAATGTCCTTCCAAAACCTGTACTGTCAGGTGATGAAGAGTGCGCATATAAGTTATTACGGGGAGAATGTTTATTATCTTGCTTAGCAGGAGGAGCCAGCTTCCGCATATTTACTACCCTTTCAACCATCTTAGTTCCAATCATACCAGGGCTTACATTATCATTAGCTTTAGCATGTAACCGACTCATGGCTGGAATAGGAACAGAGCTTCCACTGCTACGCACAACACCATTAGGAGGGCGTCCTCTAGCTGGGGAGCAAGATTGTCGTCTAACCCTTCCATTTGTAACTGGCTCAATGGATGAAGATCTAGCACTTGGTGCTCCAGGTCTACCCCTTGTAGCTGAAGTTGGCCTGTCAGATAGCGATGTCCGTAGATTAGGTGGAGCATCATAGGAGAGCCCTGGGATATCTGAAGGCTTCCATGGTCTGGGTTTTACAGCTGGAGAACTAGGACGTGAGGCTACAGGATTTCTTGCCGTAGTAGTTGCTGGTGTAACTGAAGACGGAGATTTAATTGAAGGAGCAGTCGCATTAGCTGTACTGGACACTGAAGTAGGCCGACGTGTTGGAGTTGCTGCCCTTGATGTGGACTTTGATCCAGGAATGGATGCCCTGGTTGTGAGTGTTGAGGAGCTTCTGGTTGGTGTTAAGGACCTTGTACTAGACCTGGCTGTAGGTGTCGAAGATCTTGTAGGAACCGTAGACTTAGCAGAAGGCAAGGTGGAACGAGAAGTTGGTGTTGAAGACCTTGCTGGCCGGGAGATGGTTGTGGTCGACGTTGTTTTAGAAGTTGCAGTGGATGTCATTGCTTTGGATGCTGCAGTAGATGTGCGTCTAGTTGCTGATGTCAAGGAGGATGTTGCACTTGATGTGGTTCGTCCAGTTGGAGTTGAAGGTCTTGATCCACCGGATGAAGATGGTCTGCGAAGACCTGAATTTGAAGTATTTAACCCGGTAGCAGAAGCAGGTTGTCTAGATGCTAAACTGCTTCTACCAGAGGGCTCAGGCTGGGGATTTGCCAACTGCATCCAGAATAAGAAGTTGCATAATACAATCAGTCCATTGTTCCCAACAAATTCAAGTTAAGACTGCCTAACTGGAAGCTCCAACATTCCATCTGAAATTCCTAATTTTAACTGGGGCAGGTGGGTATGGGTGGACATTAAACTGATAAAAAGGGTCCAAACCGAATTAGGTCAGTTCTTCAGTTTTGGTTCTTTGGACTGTTTTCAGCTTTAATTTTTCAAAAGTTCGGTTTTTGGTTCTAAGATATCAGTATTTTAGTTGACCGAAATACCGCCAGTGACAATGACCACTGCAGCTGCCTCTTAGTCGTGTTCAAGAGCAAAATACCGTGGCTGCTGTTCTTTGATAAGGAGATAGAATAATCAGGTAAATCATTTATTACCAGCAATAATCCTCCTTGCACGAGATATTTGTCCTTTTAAGAAGCTATAGTCTCATTTCTTTCAGTTTCCAGATTATGACAAAAATAGGTTGCTCTGGATTATGTTGCAAATATATATAACAAAGAACCATGCTAACTGTAGGAATCATTTTCTTATGTTCTCATTTGTCATGCATTTCACTAATAGCCAATATCATCTAACTTTTGAAGCTCAATGATCAAAACTGCGCAATATGATCTTCAACAGGTACAACCGAGAATGTGTCAATTCTAAGCAGGGGGTTGGTAGCATACTATGCTTGTAACGAAGAACCAAACTAACAATGGATCAGTATTCGGTATATAGTATATACTATTGAAGAACTGAAGACCAAAGAGTCGCATACCCTACAAGCTACAGGTGGTAGGCAAAATTATGTATCTGTTTACGATTTAGGAGAACGTGTACTTTGTTAAACAAGCCTTACTACCCAACAACAATTGCACTCCTAGAAATTTACATCTACAAAAGGTGGTGAAAACTTTGAAAGATCGAGCAATGGTAATTCTACATGCTCATGAGAAACTTCAAAAAGGAAATGCACATGAGTGTATCATATTATTTGATTCAAGAAATTCATTACTATAACTGTGATATACCAACAAAGATGATTTTGTTGCTAATAGCTTTGCTAAGCAATGGAGCCACCATGTGTGTTTTGAAGTAAAAGACCTGCAAGGTTCTTTCTACCTGATTATAGATTTTTTTTTTCTTTTATTATGCTTCTTGCACATCTCTACATCTCTTCCACTGGCTGGACGTGTGGCGAAAATAACTTTAACTCATGACCATAACATTTCATGTATTAAGCATATTATCATATATAACACTCAACCTAATTACAGAAAATGCATTATTTCAGCAATCAAGGACGAGCTTTAGAGTATATTCTTACTCTAGATCTCAATGCAGTTGGACGAGCTTTAGCCATTCCCAGCTGACTCATCATTGATTTTTCTGACTCCATCTCAAGTGAAGGAAAAAGAGGAGTGCTGGGAGGTGTTAGAAGCCTGAAATACAAAAATATATCAGACATAAATATACAGATAAAAGACATAAGCAGATACTCTTTTGATATAAAATGTTGAATAAGTGTGGCAAAAGATCATCCAATATCAGAGGTCTCGAGAAGCCTTTTCGCTTCTATTTTGAGCTTTTTAGCTCTTTTTTTTTTTGATTGATTGCATGGGGGGAGCCTTAGGGCACCCACTGCTTTACTCGTTTGCATCAACATTTTGTTATGCGAAATTTATTTGTTGAACATCAAAATATAAGTAAAATAGAGATCTATATACTGAACATGTTCTCTTGCTATTCATGATGTCTGTATGAACATCAATTATTAAATGCCATTCTGTCCCAAATAGTTTGGCACGCTTACCTTTGAAGGAATTCAAGTAGAGGTAATACAAAACTGCAGAGCTGTGACGTAACATGAGGCTACTGCAATGCGGTGCTTAAGATAACAAGTTCGTTTAATTGTCAGTTAGATTGTTAGGTAGGTGTTATTTTGCAGATGGTTGTTATTAGTACATATGCAGTAAGAATTGTTAATCTGAAGCAGTTATATTTCTCTCCCACTCGCTGGTTTTTCCTTACTCTAGCTTAGCTGCGCTCAATGGACTCTCAGGATTGTCACCAATTTCTGGATTTTTCATTACCATTTTGGGAATCAAACTGCTTTTCCGTTGATTATGATTCGTTAAATAAGTTCTAGTTATTTTAACGGAGAAAAAAGCCAAAAGCCCCCTAACCTATATCCGGATTTTCAACAACTTCACTAGAGTCTTATCACCCCGTGAACTATTTAAAACTGAAATTCCATCTCCCTGGGGGTGAGAGGACTCAAGTGAAGTTGAAGAGTGTGGTTGAAAATCCGGATATAAGTTAGGGGGCTTTTGGCTATTTTCTCTATTTAAACTACAAACATTTGTGATCTGTAGTACCTTTATGTAGTTTCCTAATATGCAATTTTAATTTCTAAGCAATTAAAATTCAATGTCTGAAGTCCCACAAAAATTAGAAAAGTTGTCTCAATTACTCCGAACCAAGCCTTTTTTGGGAGGAAGGAGGGAGTACTTCTTATTGATACCAAATTAGAATGTCCATCACAAAAGTTTATTTATCCTCAACTTCTTACTTTGAATGTTCATTTTAAGTTAACCAGCATATCATGAGTATAGAATTTCCTGGAAGCATGGAGACCAAATTTTACGGTTCGTAATCAAGTTTTGAAAGACACATTCTCCAACGAAATTCTATTTCTGATAACTTTTAAATTTGGACTCTCATGTCAAAATATCCTAAATCAAAGACAAAGAGGAGAAACATTGTATAGGATCTAGACATTTAACATGGTGCTTTACATTTCTTTGCATTGCAACCTACTGTAGTAGTTATTTTTGAATCTGTCACTGTCACATTAAAGAAGCATACTCCAAAGAGTAACTTCTTAATGTTATCTTTCATAAACTCCACCGCTCCCTGAGAGGATACAACGATTTTTCCACCCCCACCCCCCTTCAATCTTCACAATTTTGTGTTTTGTCTAACTAAACTACTCCTTAGGGTGCGCGATCAATATTGAACATTATGTCCATTTAAAGAATCAGTTAACTTGCCTGCAGAAGATTAGAGCAGACATGTATGATGGTATTCTAAAAGCTATCATTGCTTTACTCAAAAAGAACAATAAAAAGATAAAAATAGAATATCAAAACATAATGTAGGTGACATGACACAGACATTTCACTTGATTGAGGAATTTATGACATTTCAACCTAACCAGCTAAAAAAACATAATAAACGGAAGAAGAAGAGTCACCATCAGTACATGCTCGAGAAGAGAGTAAAATTAAAGGAGATTACCACTCATAATCATTTTTGTCATTGTCAGCATTGAGGAAATCATCAGTACCATTCTTCCTCACATTAGTGGTTGATCCAATATTGAATATAGGCGAACTTCCTGCTCTTGATTCTACAAAGGACAAAGAATTTGCAAAAATAATAATAAATGAGCTTAGCTTATGAAGCACAGTTCAATGGAAAACCCAAATTCACCACAAATCAAACATATTGTAGTATTCTTATGCCTCTACAGCTAAGTTGCACAGACTCGTGTCGGATTCCCCAAAAATTTAGAGAATCCAACACACACCTGCTCACAACATTTTCGAATAGTCGGAGCAACATAGATCTAAATTCATAAATCAACTAATTATATAAAAGCAGACACAAAATCACACCATAATCTCAACCATAAACTAATAATGAAGACAATAATTGAAACAGTAAAACTTCAATTGAAAAGGATTTAGTTTTCTCACCAAGCGGAGCATCAAATTCATCGCCGTTTTGGAAAAGGAGAAGATCATTTCTCTCCTTCTCCCTTCTTCGCATTTCGAGAAACAAACCTAGCTCCTCCTCCTTCTCCTTCATTACCGAATTTCTAAAGCTCCCCATTTGCTGTTGCAGCTCCCTTAACGCCGATTCCTCTGCCCTAAAACTTCTATTCATACTTCAAAAAAACCTAAAACCCCCTAATCCATCAACTCACCAAAAATTCTCCATTTCTTCTGCAAATTTCATCAAACAAAAACAGCATTTCACACTCATCATCTACACATCCTCATGAACTACTTCAACAAGCTCAATAATGCTAAAACCCAGATGTAACAAAAATTACTTGAAAAAAATCACAGAAAATTCTACAAAAAGCTTAACGAAACCGCAATTCGCAGAGACAAAAACACAGTAGGTAAAAAATTAGAGAGAGAAATGAAAAAGAGATATGATATGAAGATCATCAGAATTCAGAGAGAGAAAATTTGGAAGCTAAAAATGTTACTTATGGGAAGAACGAGGGATGAAAATGAATATAAAAAAAACTTTTAGGACTAAGTTGTTCATTTTTATTCTTTTTTTCAGAATTAGATAATTGATAGGGCAAGTCACGAGAGTGGGGGCAACCAAAAAAAACAAATCGTGGTGTAACGGATAAGGTATCTTCGTTGTTAATTCGAGATCTCGTGTTTAATTTTAAATAACAAAATTTAATTATAAAAATATTTTTTACATAAACAAATTTAAAAAACGCTAAAAACACTTTTAAATTCATGTAAATTATTTGTCATTCATTCACTTGACTAACTGAACTTTAATATACCTCTAAAATCTCTATTTTCAACACTTTTCTCGACTTTTCATTAAGAATTTTATGTTTCTATTGAGACCAGTTGTTATGTTATATGGCAGATCGAGATATACCTGAATTTAATTAGTTATGTAAAGAGCGTTTTTATGACTTGTAATAATTTGAGAACGTGATAAATAATTTAATCAAATTTAAAAATTATTTCTTTGTACTTCTCTCTAATTAAATTTTATGTAATATAAATTTAATTTAATCTACTTTCAATGACGTTAAAAAGAAAGTGATGAGCGTGGGACATGTTTAATGCAACTAACTCAGCTTCTCTTTTGATGTTTTCTTCACTTGAAGGGTACGTTATCAGAATTCCAATGGTTGCTATGTATAATTACAAAAATAGCCCCACTTCATTAAAAAAGTTAATTTTTTTTAAAAAAAAAATTATAATTATTTCTGAAATTTCAATTTTGCCTTGTTGTGAGGGAAAAAGAAATTATAGTGGTTAGTTGTCTTCAAAAAGTTCAAATGGAGATATCATATTATCATTGCATTTCTTTTTGGATTTTAATCAAGCGTTTGATATTCAAAATTAATTTGAATTTGTGTTAAATAAAAATTACCCGGATATAATATTTTCTATTAAAAAAAGTTATATTTAAAAGTCGAAATAGAAATTTTTTATTGAGAGAAAAATAACTTCATTCATTGCATCACGTCCTTTAATAATATATCTAGAAAAGAAAAAAAGGAAACCTCAATACTACTTATAAGAGTATGATATATAAAATCTTAATTTTAAGCAAATTCAAAATTAGTTTGAATTTGTGTTGAATAGAAATTACTCTGATTTTTATTGAGAACTTTTTTCATACTTAAAAGTCAAAATAGAAACCTCTTATCGAGAGAAAAACAACTTTATTCATTACATCACGTCCTTTAATAATATATTTAGCAAACAAAGAAGGAAATCTCAATACTACTTATAAGAGTATGGTATATAAAATCTTAATTTTAAGAAAATTTTAGTCAATTATATCATTTTTGTCAAGCATATTATATACCTAAACTTTATTTTATTTTATATAATACTATAATTCAGCTTGATCAAACAGGTTATTAATATATAACAAATTAAATTAGGAATTTCGAGTAAGTATATTGTATGCGTATGACACCTTGTTGAAGTAGTTGGGTAAGGTAAGTAGAACAAAATTCTTTGTATTAAAAAATGATTAATTAAACATTTCTTAACCATTATCCTATTTATGCCTTTATTTGAATTTTTTAAGTGATGTTGTGGGATATAAGTTATAAGTTGGGTAATATTGTTACCTAATCATTTATAAACATGAAAAAAAAAAGATAGAACGATTAAAAAACTTATATAATCTATTTTAAGTATTTGATATCAAGACTTTATTGTTATTGTTTTTTTTTATCTGACACACGTTGTGTAATGGTTCAAATTGATAATCAAATTTTAAACGACACGATAATGATTTTCAATCTAATTTATCTTGTGATGAACAGTTAAATAAGATGAAATTGATCGATCTACTATAAAAATTCTAAAAAGCACAAAAAAACAAAAACTAATTGCACTCTATCTATATTAGGGCATAACACTATTATTTTATTTCTTTAATTAATTGTATGCATTGACATGCAAATTCATCATTTCGAGTATAAATTTAGAAGAATAAATGTAGTTAAATGTTTAATTATTTTTTAAAAATTCTTTTTATTAAATTTGAATTAAAGATAATGAGTTTGATTGAACTTGCTTTTAATATGTCATTTTGATGAGTTGGGTACTTCAGTTTTGTCATCTTCCTTTATCCCCTAATCATTGTTTAATGACTATTTTAGATGCTAATTGAATTCTAAATTTAATATTTAAACATATTTTGATTTATAAGGACAAAATGTTTTATTTAAGTAAAAGTTAATGAATCTGATCAAATTCGTATCCAAATTTCTAACTCCGTTCTTGATCATATTCATATGTGTAATTTAAAAAAAAAGCAATTTTTGATTAACAATATAATTTGTAAGGAGTAACTAAAGACAAGTGAATTAAGATGAGTTATATGAATGCAAGACTACACAAAAAAGATATATATATATATATATATATATATATATATATATATAAAGTCGAGACTCTATTTTATAAAAATCCTTAAAAATTAATGAAATTAGATATATTTTTAAAGTGATCTCTGTTTCTTAAAAAGCTCGATCTTTTTATAAGCTAGAAATCAATCCTACACATATATATGAAATGACTTTATACATATTACATACTAATTTTGAAACATATATTGGTTTAGATATTGAGTTCGAGACTAATTGGAGGAAGGTCGCCATCAGACTCAAAAACATATCTAGATTTAGATATTGGGCTCAAGACGAATTGAAGGATATCAGCGCTAGACTTGAAGTTGACTATTGATCTAGCTGAGGACCATTGTGAGGGTGCTCTAGTTATAAAGTAATACGTTTTCGAAAAGAGATCCTTCAGGTCGTACGTTTGATTATAAAACGATTTCAATTATATCACAAGTAATATCAATTTAAGTCATGCCGAAGGTTTAGTGACCTGGATGGCGAGGGTTTTTACTTACCTTAGCTGAGCCTTATGTGTGCGATCTACGAATCTTCTCAAGCTAACGTAAAATAAATCGATATTTCTTTGATTTCTATTCAGTCACATGTCATAATCTCATTCGTTCATCTGTGAAGCGCGGTTTCCTTTAGTTATTATATGGTTGAGTAGTAAATTTTCGAGATCATAAGAAAATATCTATCTTTGTTTGTTTTAATTATTTATATGGGTCTGTGAGATTATTCCTTGATTTAATGATTTCTTTGTAATTAATTATCCTAATTAAAAAAATCGTACACTGGAGAATGAACAGATGCAGTATGTTTTTTTTTTATTTTACAAAATAAGAAATTAACAAAAAAGTGAGTGTCGACAAGCTTAAGATAATAAAGAACCACATAATGTATAAGAAAAAGAAAACAAGAAAATGGTATTTGTTTGTTAAGAATAAACAAATTTTAGGCCTAATTTAATTCAATATATAATATTTATATCCTCGTAAAATTGTTTGATCGGTGAATAAGTTAATCAAAATTAATAATAATGGAATTATAATATCTAAGACTAATGAAATTTTAGAGTTGTAAATATGGATTTGACTCACTGAATGATTCAATCCAAATATATAAATTTTTTTATAATTGGACTAAAATATTTTGAATTTAAATTTCAAAAATTATGAAAAGTATTTAAAGAAAAGTGAATTGGTTCAATCTAACTCACAGCTAGCCCATGTATAATTAGGATGTGCTAATCATAGAAAACTTACTTAACTACACAAACATTTTTGTTTTACTTACTGATTTCCAATAATTTGAAATATCTTCATATTAAATGTCTGAATAACTAATAATTTTATATCATATTTCAAGCGAGAAACACATAAATATATATATCAAATTTATTTTAAAATATAATATAAAAAGAGAGAGGTGAGTGAGATAGGAGAAAGGAGAACAAAAGAGTCGAACTATTTCAGTATCACGTGAATTGCGTTGATACATGAATCAAAGATATCATAAGATACACAGGAAAACAAGCGAGAGAGATGCGAGTGTGTAAATCTCATGTATTCTAAACTAATGAAATTTATCTTACTTATACAAGTTATATTAAGGTTGTTGAAATGATGGGCTAGCTCATCCTGACCTATATTGACATTTCTAAATAAGAAAAAATTACGGTAAGTATCTTTTTATTTGTTCTCATATATAGCAATACTATGACTTTATGATAAATCTCTTATGTATTAAAAATGAATTATGCATACAATATAAATGTGTTATAAAGTGTTTTGAAATATATTATAAATTGTTTGATAAAAAGATGAGATAATGAAGTGTATTAAAATGTTTGATAAATATATTATTCATAAATAAAATGTATATCATATGTATTTTATAAATTGTTTTTGTGTAATATATATCAAAATTATATTATAAATGTATTACAAATATCCAGTGATATAAATATTATTACTATAAATGATAAATATTTTCTTAATATAATATATCTATGTAAGTTATTTTCTGCTTATTCAATATATATTTGTATTAGTATATAATTTTAAAAAATTAAAAATGGACCA
The DNA here is from genome assembly GCA_027705065.1 of Solanum peruvianum. Taxonomy (NCBI): domain Eukaryota; kingdom Viridiplantae; phylum Streptophyta; class Magnoliopsida; order Solanales; family Solanaceae; genus Solanum; species Solanum peruvianum. The sequence goes on from JAKWJD010001759.1 coordinate 61,319,901, forward strand.
TACATATATAATATAAAGTACGTGTCTGATTTAAACTAAGATAAAACAAGATAATTTTTTATTTTAACTTTAGTTATGTTTGTTTAAACGACTTTGTGAAAAAGAGATGTAGAGAAAGACAAATTTATCAACTTAATATTCGGAGAAGGGTCTAAAATACCCTTATAGTATTAGAATTGGTACAAAAATACCCCTCGTTTACCTTTTAGCCTTAAAATACCCTTGGGGTTAACCTTTAGGGACCTATTTTGCCCTTTTGGCTAACAAACTACTAAGTCAATATATTTAATCATTTAATTTATTACGTGGCATGTTGTAATTGGTTAAAAATTTTATTAATTAAAATCTAATTAGTTTGACCCAAACCACCCTATCCACCCGGATCGACCCGACCCATCTTTCAAAATACCCAACCCATCCAAATAAAATATCCATTACCCATTTCTTTTTTTATAAAAAAAACTAAACATTTCCCCCAACATCATCAGTTCTTGGAGCTCTCTTGGAGTTCATCTTCTTCATCAGATTTGTTAAGTATTTTATTTGAATGGTTTTTTTTTTAAATGAATAATACAAATGCTAATAATTATTGGTATGATAAGCGAAACAAGAAAATTAAAAAGAATAACAATTGTGCAGAAAGAAATGCATTAAAATTGAAATCCATAAACGAAAATGAGTACAAATAATAAATAATCTCCTAATTTAAACAAATTATTTAGCTGAACTCCTCTTCTGTCATTTCTCCTTAATCCACTTAAATCCAGTGGTGGTACCACCCTTCACCTTGCTAGCGCCGACCACAGCCGCCGCCTTAGCTTTCACTGCTTCGACAGCCGCCTTTGCCTTTGCCTTATCGTACCCCGCCGACGCTACCGCTGTCACTTTCTCCATCTTTTTGTTACCATTCTTGTTGCCCCATTTATCTGTCCAACTAATTTGATTTTCGTTCTTCATCGTAGGAGGAGGAGATAAGAATTTGAATGGGTTGGGTTTTGAAAGATGGGTGGGGTCGATCCGGGTGGATAGGATAGTTTGGGTTAAACTAATTAGATTTTAATTAATTAAATGTTTAACCAATTACAACATGCCACGTAATAAATGAAATAATTAAATATATTGACTTAGTAGTCTGTTAGCCAAAAGGGCAAAATAGGTCCCTAAAGGTTAACCCCAAGGGTATTTTAAGGCCAAAAGATAAACGAGGGGTATTTTTGTACCAAATCTAATACTATAAGGGTATTTTAGACCCTTCTCCGCTTAACATTTAATACCTTGATTATAATTAGAGATTATTACACCATATGATTTTCAAAAAATACAAAATTCAGATGTGAAATCAATATCTTAAATTTAATTTCAAATCTCCAATTGAGTTTATTTTCTTATTTCAAAAATCAACGATCATCAAGTTAATCAATAATAATAACAAATGATACATTTTCAATAAAATACTTTCTTCTCTCATTTATATAAGATAAGAAATATATGTCCCATTTATAATTTCAACTTTTATAAAATTCTAATTAGAATATATTTTTAAAAAATATTTTATGATTAAATGTTTTAAAAAAATATTTTATGTAGTTGGTGGTTGGTTTGGGGTGGGGGTGGGGGTAGGGTGGTAAGGTGGTTTTTTTAAAGTTAAAGCTTTATCAATTTTGGAGTTATTGAACTAATACTAGATCCTTTTTGTCTCATCATCCATCAACTTTTCAATCTATTTGTTTTTTCCCATAATTAACAAAAATCAATTTGTTCCTAATATGCTAATATGATATATAAACTAGCTACCTACAACTAGGCCACAAGTGATTTATTTTGGATTTATTAGCTGTGATTAGACAAGACATAACTCGATTTAATTACGTAATTTTAATTTTTTTTACATTTTTTTTGTTTTCTATTTTGAGAAATGCTGAATGGCCAGAAAATTTGGCCTACAGGTTAAAAAAAAACTATAATATTTTTCTTGTTTCAAAACAAACTGATCTTTTTTTTTAAGTTAAAAGGGTAAAAATATTTAAAAATCAAAATAACATAGATAAAATTATCATGTATGTTATTATTTGCGGGTTAAATAAGAAGCTTGGATTCGAATTTCATTATTATGTTTTAATAGTATTATTAAAAAAAACATGCATTTAACTCATAAAAAATATAAAGTTGTATGCAAGATACATTATGAAAATACAATTAATTAAATAAAAAATATGCTTTCAAAAATTTAAGTTTTTAATTGAAATGATCATACATACTCACACACTTCGTTAGTGTAATATAAAATTAAACAAATAAATTAATTAGAAACTACAAACAATTTTCATGGTATAATCTATGAATTACACCAAATATTACATTACTCAAAATCATGATACTAGAAAAACATCATATTTTATTTTATTAAAATGGGAATAAATTACAAGATGGAAAATCAAACCATCGCTGATAAAATAAATATTTACATAATCAACCAACTGAGTTACGTACTGAAATACTATAACATAATTAAATCTTGATCATCAAAATCTAATCAAAGAGAACACCTTTTCAAGATGTTTAGCCTTGAGACTAAGATACTCCTTCACTTTCACCTTTCTATATTTTGGTACAACAACACCAACATTTTCATCAAAAGAAACTAATGGAACAATTGTAGAATCAACTTGAGGTCCAAAAAAATAAGCCAAAGAAACCCTATGCTTAGTTTGATCCACAAGAACTCGATGATAAACCGATGGAAATTCACCATTAGAGAGTATATGAAGAAGATCACCCACGTTAACGATGAGGGCATCGTTGGAAATTGGAGTAATTGAAGTCCATTCTTGGTCTTTTTTCAAGATTTGAAGACCCTTTGTGTTATTTGTTTGATGAAGTATTGTTAGGAATAATGAATCTGTATGAGGAGCTAACCCTAGTGCATGGTTAGGGTTTGGGCAACATGGATATGAATTCAATTGTAAAGCTTGTGTAAATTCAAATGAATTCATCAAATGCTCTTGAGATGGTTGAAAGTAATTGAGGATGAACAACCAAAGTTGAAAGGATAGAGCTTTCATCTTCTTTTGATAATTTTCCATCACATCACTACAAGATTAAACAAAACAAATAATCAAAACAAGGAACCATAATAGCATTTCTCGTGTCTGAAATTATCTATCGTGATTTTTAAAAGTAATTTGTCTCTTAAATTATGAGAGAGAAATGTAATTGTTGTGTAGAATTATCTACTAAATAACTTGATTATATTAATAAATGTTTTTTTGTATCGTTAATGTATATAACTTCAACTCGTTTTTATATGCTTTTACATAAAATCAATCCATGCACTTACCAAAATTCTTGATAGTCATGTGGCCAAAGTTTCTTAGCATGATCAAGTGGTGAATCCATAATGGTGAACCCTTCATGCCACATGAACTTAGAAAAAAAGGGTGTTATTCGAGCTGTGCCATAGCCGGTGGCACCACTAGTCGATCTCATGACCTTCACCTTCTCTTCTACAGGCAAGGCGAAAAGTCGCCTTGCCTGTGATTCAACTTCATCAAAAAAATCTAAAGAAATTCCATGATTAATAACTTGAAATATTCCGCATGTTTTGCATGCATGACCTATAAGTTCCACAACATTAGGAGCTAAAAGATCAATTATTGGGACATTAGGGTTTTTTTCATCATGATTAATTGGAAAATTATTGATATTAGGCCATAAATGAGAGTTTGGAACTTCTTGGATTAAGTGAAAATCTATAGGAAGGATGTGTTGAGGGCTTTGAGGGTTTTCTTTGAAAGATTCTTCAAGAGTAGAAGTAGACATTATTTTGGAATTTGGAGAATAATCAAATATTGTAATGAGAAGAATATAGTTTTTTCTTGGAATTTATATAGGGTAGGGATAATATCTTTTTTTACACATTTATTGATTGGTCTTTTGGAACATGTGTGGTGTATAAGTAGGTTTCTAATTTTGTCTGACTAAGCTATCATTTAATCATAAATTTTGAATCAAATATTTAACTTTTTTTCTTTAAATATCTATTTGAAGTAAATTTGAATTGGACATTTATAATTTTTCTTTAAATATATGTTTGTTCAAATTTTGAATTAACCATTTAATTGTTTTCTTTAAATATTTATTTGACTTGGATTTTGAATTACTTATAAATATTTATCCTCAAATGTATCTAATCAGGCAATGCAATTTGATCTTTAAATTATTTTCATAGTCCCTCCAAAAAGTAAGTGTTTGAGATTTTCATTCACAAAAGTTAACTATCTTTTTTTCCAAATATAATTTATGTCTAAATACAACTTTTCAAAAATCACCTCAAAATTCAAATTTTCAAGTTTCAAATATCAACTACAATATTTATGATCAAACTAGAGCAAAAAATAGAGTCAGGGTGTCAAACTATAAATATATATGAAATGAAAATTATTTATATAAATATATAGTAAATGTATAATTTTCTTTGCATGTTTGTTTTTAAATATTTAATAAAAATTCTTTCTCCGCTATTATATGTGATAGCCTTAAACTTTCACTTTTGGAAAAACCAAAAATAGTTATTCATCGAGCTTTTGATGATCTAAGTTTGAAATATAAAATATAAACATGACTGCTTCGGAGTCGAAAGGATTCTTCTCAATTTTCTGCCATAATAATTATATATAAATTTTCTTCGATTATATATTTCATGATGAATATTTTAATTTAAATTGTGTGAGCTTCTTCATATCATCAATTACAAATTCAAAAGAAAAGGAGGATAATCTAGGATCAATAAAATATAATCATTTTTACCTTATAAAAATAAAAGTAAAATTACTTTCATTTTACCCTCCCTAAGTTTTACTTATGAATTGTAAACTATTTAATTTATTATTATTATTATTATTATTATGAGTATGAGTATTTTTGAGCTAATTATTTTAACTCGATAACTAATATTGAAATTAATAATTCTACTAAATAAGTGTAATGATAATGGAGTTGATGGCGTATGGCCTAACTTGATTAGTGTGTTTGCCTAAATTTGCGTTCATCAGGGGCGGAGTTAGGTGGGGTTCGTCTATTTAGATAAATTCTATAATTTTTTAAAATTTATATTTGTGCTAAAAGATTATATATATATATATATAACGTGTGAATCTCTAATAAAATCAATTAACGATTTAATGGTAAAAAAGTAATCCGTAAAAATACATTTCACGCTAAAATTATCAATTCGAGACCCCTTCTCCAGACTCGAAAATGTAAAACTCTCAAATATTTAATCTTTTTGCACTTATTCCTAAATTTCCTTTTTTTTTTAATAAAAAAATTAGTTTCACCATTCAATTTTATTTACTGATGTGGCCATGTGGTAGGATTTTTGTTTGGTCATGTATAAATTAAATCGATCAAAACTCATATTTTAAATGTTTTGATCTTTATTATTATATCAATTTTGTTTGCTAGTGAATATTATTCAACAATTTTAATGTTCACCAAATGTGTTTGTTTTATTTGACTTATTTATTATTAAACGATAAATTAAGCAGAAAAGAAAAACAAATTGTATCTATAGGACATAAGGAGTTGTCCTAGTCTTTCTTATCACTTATGTTTAGGTTATTTTTTGGATTTAAAGTAAAAGTTAAAAAAGGAAAAATTACACGACGTGATAAATATTTAGATTGTTTATTACAAAAAATTATATATATATATATATATTATAATTATTTTTTTTATTGTACTTTGAAATTTCTTGATCTTATATACTTGACTATTTTTCTTGTTATTAATGTGGTAAATAGTAATATTCGTTCTTTAATAATAGAGAATTTCATTTTATTATTGGATATGTGTTATTTTATTAAATGTTGCTTTCTATCTTTTTATTTTGTTATCAAAATTTGAAATTTATCAATTTAATTAATTAAAATTCACATAAGATGAGTTGTAGGAACTTGGATCGCATTGAACACATTTAATTTGATGGTCCATATTTGACTAATACAAATATTCAATCTTTTTTACCCAAAAATAGAAATAATTCAATCGACTAATCAATAATTGTGATTGAAATGTGACCTCGTAAGTCGCCACATTACCGAGTAAAGTAATGGTTGTATATCAATGTTGTCATGTAAAATGTTGAAATGAAATATTTAGTATATTCAGTCGTTAATTTTTTTTATCGAAAGGCTCCCAAGCTTTCCGTTTGGATCAATAATTTTTTTTTAAAAATCTTTACATAAGTTTATTTTTAGTTTTATATCTTTTATGAAATTTATAATACAAGAGATTTTTATAAGATTATTGTTTATTATTCAAATAGTAAAGGATTTAGAGTTTAAAGTTTAACCGGATTTTCAAACTCTAGGGCGAAAACTTTGAGATTGTTGGGCCAGGCCCAACTTGAGATAATCTAGTCTAACTTTGCTTTCCTTTTGGACATGTTCCATTTTTTTGTCCACATTAAGTTTGGGAAAACTATTTTTTAGATTGAGGAACTTTCACATATAGCCACACAAAAATAGCCTAATCATTCTCTATAACTATAATTTGATAATTACAATTCGTAGCGACATGTTATAGGGAGGAGAGAGGCGAGTAAGAGAGGGAAAAGAGTGGGAGAGAGGTGAATTGTAAATGTATATCTGTTAGTTAATTGTATATTATACATATGTATTTGTATATATGACCAGCGAGATTGGGAGAGGGAGGAGAGAGTAGAGCGAGATTGGGAGAGGGAGGAGAGAGGTGAGCAAGAGAGGACAGAGAGCGGGAGAGAGGTGAATTGTATATGTATATTGGTAAAATAATTGCATATTATACATATATATTTGTATATTCTGGATAATTATACATCTACGAATGTGGCTAATTATACAAATCACATTATATACATTCTAGTACATGTATAAAACTCTTTATATTTTTATCGACATAAATATTTCTAATGAAAATAACAAATTTTAGGAAAATATCAAATCATTCAGATTTAACGTAGTATTATCAACAAGGCAAAGCTATAATCTCAAATTAGTTGATGTAGCATATTTGATTTCCTATCTAATGTACGGTCCTTACATTGAAAATCGACTATTCTGAATTCGCACCGCTAAATTTGTACTCAAGAAAACGTAAAAAAAAAAAGTTCATACTCAATACTCGAATTTGAAATCTATAATGAATCTTTTATTATTTAATTTATAACTTCATATTCTCTCTTAAATTCTTTCATTTATCTTAAAATATTTAGTTTCGATTTTAATTAGTCAATTAACATGTACCAACAAAAAAAAATGCACTTTTAGATGTTGCTTCATATATTGGATATAAGTTGTAACATCTTTTTTCAAATAGATATGAGTTACACTTTTTCTTAGAGTTCTTTTATATTTCTGTTCTTAATTACTTGTTCACTTTTTTTTTTATAATTGTTTCTAATTATTTATCCATTTTTGATAAATCAAGAAAGTATAATTTTTTTACCTATTATATCCTCAATTAAATGACTAATTACTTTGAAAAATGTAGAATTTTTCATCTACTTCATAATTAATAGAGGTAAAATTATAAACTCACTATGCTATTAATTATTTTCTTAATAGGTGTGTCAGTTCAAAAGTGGACAAGTAAAAAAGGAACGAAGAGAGTATATGCAAAAGTTGTTCCTTTAATGGGTGGGCATGATATAGTATTGATAATTATGATTTTTTAAAAATAGTTTTATTGCCATTATCATATTAAATTAATTTGGTATAGTTAGCTTTTTACAATATGTTATATTGATAACTATAGTTATTTGATTTTGACTTACATTTATTCTTACTAATAAAATTTATGATTTTGACTTTTCAAGAAACGTGTCAATCATATCATAATAACATCTTAAACATGAAGAAATATTAAAAAAAAAAAAGTACAGGCAATATTTTCCCTTAATTACTTAATCGTTTACTTAAAAAGACATTTTACTCAAAGTATAGTAATCAACATTCCAACATTCGAATAATTAGTTTTGTACTAATATTGTTTTATATATTTATTAATATTATAATAATATATGTGAATTGTATACCATATATTTTTATATGGTATCCGATATTTTATTTTTTTTTGTAAATACCAAATATCATATCTTTTTAAAAATGAATACCAAATACTTATCTACTACACCATGTCCAACCCTAAAGCACATTCATCTTTCTCTATAACAATTATACTATAATAATCATATTTTATTCAAAATCGATCTTTTTTATATTATGTTATTTTATATATTCATTATAATAATGTTTTTACATATCTAGATAAACGATGCCATTAAAAAAAATTGTTTTTAATAGTAAAATGGGATGATAGGTTTTGTCAATAAGGTAACTAAAAGGAAGATAGGTTTTGCCATTTGGCGTCTCGAGTCCATATTGGGGCTGTAACTAAATTCGAGTCGCGCTCTGCAGGGCATATGTAGGGATAGCGCTACCAACATGATTTTCTTCATACCCAAGACTCGGACTCGACCTCTAATTAAGGATGAAACACTCATATTGGTTGGTGCATTTGATTTAGGAATATGTAGCCATTTGTGTATGCTTAATAAACCACATGTGTAGGATATTACAAGCAACATAGATCAAGATTAATGACTTGAGCTACTAGAGTACTAGGCAAAATCTTCTTATTAAACCCTAATGGATTTGATCTTCAAGTGGTCCAAATTTCTTCATGTGCAATAAAAGTTTAGTTATTTTTAGGTATGGTGATAATTAAACTTTGAGGTGGACCTTGGACATATTGTAGGTAGTAGTTTCATAACGTTTCAACTAACTAATTCATGGGTGGGGTGAGGGATGTTATAGGTTTTAGTCCGACGTTGCGTATTTATATTTTGACTAAAATTGAATTCGAGTCGAGAAGTATCATAGCGCTTTTTAATAAAGGCGACTATATTTCGAACTTGACTAGAATTTGAGGTCTTTGATTAAGGATCAAAGAGTAATTACAACCCACTTGAGATATACGTAGTATGCATATTATATATTAGGTTAATATGCAACTCAAATTAATTTATGATAAAACTTGTCAATATACTTTTTAAAAGCATTCTTTTGTTTGTTAATTTGACATAATAAGGGTGGGGGTGGGGGAGGGGGGATTATTAGGTAATTAAACTATAAGAAAAAAACAAATAATATAGAAAAAAAGTTGTAGTTGGCTATGACCTATCATTTAGCGTGTTTTGTTAACTCAACTCATTTCGATCTAAATATCTATAACCAGCTCATACTTAACTCATTTTATTTTGACCGTTCAAATTCAGTCCAACTCGATTTTTCGATTCTCCTAATATTATTATTTACTTATTTTAACTTAAGAGGGCATTATCTTTTTTCATTATAGAAGACTTTTTAGTATGAATATGATCTGTAAAATTCTATTATTATTTTTTCCATTCTGCTTTTTTTAGTAGCATATATAGCTATATATCAAGTTGTAATCCTTTTTATCATATGGTGGGTCGTTAATTATTCACTCTTTAAAGCTATACAGCCTAGCTATTAACTTTTGAATTGTTTAGCAAAAAAAAGGTTCTCAAAAAATTATACAACAAGAGAGGTGGTTAATAGATTCTCTAAATTATATATAAAGTACTAATTATTGATTTATCTATAAATTATAGAGCATATTATTCATTATTGGACTTATTGTTGATTGTTAAATTAGTTGTTATTTTCTAATAATTTTTTTTAATTTTGGCTTAATTGTACCTTCTTTGATACTACAACTAGTTTTTATCAAATTGGACAACTAAGATATATATTATTATTGTTATTCATATCTTTGTTTATATCTATCTGTATTAGCTTTCTAGAAACCACTTGTAACACATCCAAAAGGCTTTGTGGAGTGTTAAACACTTGTGTGTTCATTTTTATGTAGAGGTCTCGAGTTGGATCCCGAGATATGAAATTGTCTACAATATTATCACCCCTTTCTCAAAAGAAGATTTATAAATACGAATCTGAATTAGTCGAGCTTCAATATTCGCAGAAGAAAAAATAGCTTTATTTTAGGTTTTTTTTTTTCCTTTCAGATCTCGAGAGACGCTACAAGTTTTTCGTCCCAAATTTTATCACCATTGTAATTTGGTTAACCCCTACCATCAAAAAGTCTCATTTTTACACTTATAGCTTTTTAAAAGCTTATGTCCATCCTTTGACATTTGAGCTAGCAATACTTATGTCTGAGTCATGCTTGTGTTATGCAATAAAGACTACTTTTTTTAATTTCTTTTCTTTAAAATATGAGAAGAAATTTGTGTTGTGTGGATAAGATAGAATGGTGGATAATTTCCCGCCAAAAAAGTAGATCTTATTCTTTTCGTCCCAAATAAAATAATATAGAATCGAGTCTTCTATGTGAGTAAGATTCTTGCAAGTTGCACAAATTAGAAAAAGAAAAATTTCAAGAAAAATGGAACCTTCAAGAAATCACGACTAAAAAACCAGTTTGAAGAATTCACCCTAAAGCAAATTAGATAAGAGATGAGAACTTGCAAGAGCTAATCGCGGTGTAAGTTATAAAAAATGCAATCTCATGCATAAAGTATTCCACGTTAGGTCACACCTCAAAGGATATGATGTAGACAATATAACTTAACGATTGTCTCCACGTAACGTTATAAAATTAAAAAAAATCTAAAGTTGATGACATTTGAATTTATATAGATGACAAAACAAGAAATTCTATCTTCTAATCTATGAAACACAATTGGCATTAAAATAGAACAAATATCTGTACAAGTTGTGTAAACAGAGAGAGAGAGAGCAATGGGTGCTGAATCATAATGCTCTTGTCCTGTATCACTGTATCTATATTTAACTAATTGCTGATACAGAACACACCACATTTGCACACATATACATAAAATTTTGTTGTTTTTTTTTCTTTTTATATACTTTATAGTATACATATATAGACTATTTTTCTTTACCAATTAGACTTCAGATCTCCTTTGGATATATCTGCAAAAACAGAAAAAATTGTAAAAACAGTCAGTTAGTTATGTACCATGACTCAAAAGATTAAAGGAAACTACTAATCCATTCATAAAAGAGTAATCTGATAGCCCGTTTGACCAAGCTTCTGCTTTAATACGCGCAAAAAGCGTTTTTCAAATTGATTAGCTAAACACAAACGGCTACTCTCCAAAAGTACTTTTTTCGAAAAACATTTCTTACAAAAAGCAGGTTTTGGGAGCTTGAGTTGAGATGTTTGGCAAGTGTTTTTGAGTAGTAGGAGAAGTTTCTCGGAAGATGAAAAATGTAATTGTTCCCGAAAAACACATTTTGAGAACTTAACAGAACACAAATTACTGCTCTAACATTGGCAGAAGTGTTGTTTCAAAATGATTAATCAAAACACAAACTGTTACTTTCCGATACTTTGATAAGATGCATTTCTGAAGATAAACAGGGTTTGAATGTTTCGTCAAACAAGCTATGAGTATGAATCTCGAGGTAGCTAATGGTTTATCGTACAAAATGTAGTGAACTAGCAGATAAGATGATGATACGACAAATAGTTAATTACCTGAAACCTGCACTGTGGAAACTGCATTTGGTCCAAAGGAAATAAACTAACAACTCATGTGGATATGGATTCTGTAGATTTGAGTTTTACTTCAGTCTTTCTGAAGGGAGTTACTTTAAGATATCGATAAAAAGATCCGGTTTTTAATGCTGAGACCTGCATTCATGTGCTAATATGTTAGTTAATAACAGAAAATAAGAATAAGTAAAACCTAATTAATGAGTGACATGTGCTTTTTAAATCAAGATTTAGCATTTAATCATGATTAATGAACACATATTTCTATTACAATTAATCAATTAAGGAGAGTAAATCAATATCTTAGTAAGTACTTGTTCAAACCAAATGTGACCAAGTCAAAGGGCACATGGAAGTTGCAATTGGCAAGAGGACAAAAACCATGTATTGTCAGTCTCCTCCTCCTTTTTTAACAACCGTAGTGTTCGAGTCCTTTCACACACACCTCAACTAAATCCACGGGTACCTGTTACCTCCCACCAACACAAGCACAGGCACACCAAGTAACACGGTCCATCAAGGTTTGAACAAGAACAACATACCTAACGAAATCCGTTAAGTGGGGTCTAAGAGGGTAGAGAGTATGCAAACCTTACAACTACCTCTAGACTGTTTTCGAAAGACCCTTAGCTCAAGCGAAGGGCTCCTCTCGAACGCGAAAAATCAAGAGTCCTATTTCATTTCTATATTCAAATTTCCCATTAAGTGTATTGATCAAGAAAGCATGTATACAAAAAGGTTGTCTTCCTTTCTCAACCTTAGTGGACCCAAACAACTTGCAATTCCATATCCATGTTGTCTCTAAACATGATTTTCCTTAGTCCCCACTTTTCAAATTAGTTGTACTATTTCAAGTAAATAAAGAACTTGCTGAACTGGCCATGTGACTTTTTCAACTATCACCAAAATTCAAATTTGCTAAGATCAAGGAGGATTAATAAACTTACAGCTTCAATATCAATCTTGTAAACAAGAAGCTTTCTTCTTTCCCTGCAGCTAATTCTATAAGCCACAACTACATGAGCAACAGCCAATGCTAACGAGCATACGAACAACGCCATCTCCATAACTCGAACATATCCTCCTCGATCCATACTCGAACTATGTGCAAATACATATGAAGCCTTCAAGGACACAAACACCAATGATGAAACAGAACAAATTGTAGCAATCCCCAAATATGGACCTCTTGATAACCTTGGTCCATCACATAAGCTATAAACACCTATAAATCAAAATCAAACAAAAAAAAATTCAATCTTTTCAGTATTCAACATCCCAATTAATCATAACTTCATAACCCTTTTGCCAAAATTACTCAATTTATCAAAAAAATCATTAAAATCTGAACTAAACAATTCAAAAATACAACATCCATCCACCTATCTAATTGATCATAACCCGTTCGACAAAATGCTTGAATCAAATTAATCTAAAATTTTACTTACTATTAACTAAAACATTAACTAAAACAACAAAAGATATTTTCCATCATAAATCAACTTACATAGAATGATGACGGACCTAACGATGGAGATGAGAGGGATATCAACAAGTGAATACCGAAAATCATAGTTGCTTAAGTGAGAAGAAAGAGATTGAATTGAAAGTGAAGATGGTGAAATTGAAGCAGATAATAAAAGTGAAGGAAGAAGTGTATCTGCAATTACAATAAGAATTGGTGCAGAAAACAGTAGAAGTGATATCAACATAGAAATCAAGAAAAAAAGAGTTTTGACCCATCTCAAAACTTTGGTTTTTCTATCTTCTTTCAAAAACCCCATCTCGAGAAGAGAGATTTTTCGAGGTTTTGGTGCAGAGAAAATGGTGGGAAAATGGAGAATTTTGAGAACGAAGGCCAAGTGTTCGATGATTTGACTCAGAGAAAATATTGAGAAGATGAATTGAAATATAACACGCATTACGGTATCGGTCAAATATAGGAAGCTGCTTTTTTGGGTTTCTTCATGTGGACTAACCGAATTAACTTTCATAGATCTTACCCACCAAAAGATCGTAAGAGTTCTTTCTTTCTTTCTTAATCAGATATCTCGATTTTAAATTTTTAAACTTTTTTTTGATATTAATTGTTTTTTTTGCTAATAGATCGTGGTAAAAATTTGAATTAATTGAGAATATAGGATAAATGGCTCGAAAATTCGAATAAGTTTATAACGATGTTATTATCGAAATATTGTTATAGAGAATAAATTATATAACGTTACATGAAAAAGACTTTTTTTTGTTTGATATGGTGTCGGAGTCGTTTCTTCTTTAATTCGAGATTTTGATTTCGAATTTTTAGATATAACTTTTTTTTAAAATATTGTTTCATCTCAATGGATTAACTGCAATATAAGTTTTGAATATAGAATAAGAAACTTTTTAAAAGAAGGGGTCAAAATCTCAAATTACTTTATAGTAATGTTGTTGTTATAATATATAACTTAACATGAAAAATGGATTTCAGAAAAGATTTGATTGTTATACTGAAATGTTGTTATATTGGGTATAAATTACAAATGTATGTGTCATTTAACTTGGTGTTTATTGATATTTATGTCTTTTAATTTGGTGTGTGTACAAATAAGCATTTGAAGTATTATAAAGATAAACAAATATACACGTATTCTGCATGAAAAATCTCCACGTGATTTTCCATGTAGGACAATTGCATCTGACACAATTAGTTAGTAGGACGTGTGTATCTACTTGTTTAATTATGTGATAGTTTATATGTTTATGTGTGCACACCTAAAATTAAAAAGTATAAATATCAGTTAATATCATATTAAATGATACATTTATGTATTATATTTTTTTATATATATATATGAACTAAATAAACTAATAAATACTACACTCCTAAATAGTTTTGATTTCCTTCTCCAACTTTAATTAAAATAAGCAATTTTAGAATTTTGTTATCATAAAATAAAATTATATGTCGTAACGAACATTAACACATTCTCTTTAATCTTGTGGAGTTAAATAAAGATACGTTTATCATTTTTCTAAGAAAGTATTAATAGAAGAAAATATTGATTTTTTTTTCCAACATCGTAATTATATATAGGAAGAATTTTAAAATAGGGGATCGAAACCTCATAAATTCAATAAAATTTTTCAAATAAATCAACTTAGCTACTACAATTTGTTCGATATATGAAAATATTATTTAAAAAAAAAAAGTTAAAATATAAATTGACATAATATTTTGAGATACTCCCTAAAGTGAAAAGAATCTCACATTAATAAACTTGATGAATTATTAATATTCAATTAGCATTAAATACTTATACAAGTCAATTTTGGAGCCTGGAGGTGGCGTTTCACTGTTGCAAAGTTTGTGTTCCATCGACTAATTAATATCTAAAATTCACTAAAATTATACTAATTAATAGTAAATTTAAATTCATAATTAGAATTATAACATATATATTCAACATCAAAAATTGAGAAAAATTGAATAACAAAATCTTAATAGAATAATCAAGTTTCTTAGAAGTTTAAAATACTGATTTAGTCGATAAATTTGTGTTAATCTTTTTAAAACTAATTACATAAATATTAAGTTCAGAATTTAATAATTAACATGAAAAATCGTAATTTAAAATTTCAAAATTGCTAAAATTAGAATTCTGATTTCATCTATAAGATATGTACAAATCGCTTTAGCAAGATGACTTTGAAATTTAAACGTGTGATTTTTGCATAAATTTCTCTTTTAAAATTCAAAACAAAATTTGCTATAATTCTTTCTAGAAACTTCTCAATCTGACTTTTAGGAAAAAAATCAATTTGAAGAAAAAAACAATATTATTTCAATTGTAGCATCACTAATTTGAATATTTGTTTTTTTCTTTCTATATAAAACCCTACAATAATTTTCATTATTCCCTATTTATTTAATTTCATCACAAGTAATAATTACACACCTTCATGAATTCGAAATTATTTATCATTAAAAGAAGAAAATTAGTTACTCTTATATATATGTAAAAATATTTTTTTTAAAATACATACAGTAAATATTGAATTTTTTTAACTAATTCATATATATTTCTTTATATTTTAAATTTACTTGGTAAATTTTTTGACTCCATCACTATAATTTGTACCAACAAAAGAATTACACGAACTATTATGTTAATTCATTAACCACTTTATAAGATTTTGATCGATTTATCGTTTAACTAAGACGTAATTTATATTATATGTAAATTGTTTAGTTAAAATTTTGACTCGTTCACTGTGTTGTACCCTGCAAAAGAGATAATGTTTGCTTTTTCTAATATTCAATATTTGCATAGATGCTAGAACCTCCAATAGGTAGATTAGTCATTGGTTAATTAATTAGCACCATAATTAACTTCATTTTAGGTCAAAAAATTAAATTAATGTTTGTTGACTAAGAAATAAAGTCATAATCATGTCAATAAGATCTCAACCGCTACTTAATTTATTTGTAATAGAAAGGTTCCAAATTCAAAATTTTAACTTTATAAAACTACATATGTACCTATTTTTGTAAATATTTATTGTGTTAACTTACTCTATAAATTGTACAAAATTTCTTAATTGTACAATTTCAATTAAGACACTTGAACCTCACAATTTTATCATCTTAATTAAATAAATTTTATTTAACTATTAAAACAACTCAATAATTTATGACTCGCTGCGACTTATATACATAACTATTTATATACTATTTTCGCCGTCGAGTATTGTTTGTCATGATTTCTATTTTTAGAGTCAAATTATAAAATTTTTGACTAATATTTTTAAGATGTATTTTTTCATCATATTATTAATATGCAAAAATTTATAATTTATACTACTTTTCATATAATTTTAGAATATCTATTTTTTATTTAAAATATTAAATTAATATAATCTAATTAACTTTAAAAATAAGTCAAATTAAAAAAAAAAATTGATTCATTTGGACATTAATGTACCTAATCTAGTTCTATGAATATTGTAACAATGGACAGCCGCCAATATTGGAAAAGATGAAATAATATTGGACCAACTGAAAATTGTCTTTATTCAAAAATTATGATGAATGGTGAATAGTTTATTCCTAATTAACTAGATTGATTTACGAGTTACAAATTAGTTGTTCGGATAGTAAACATCTTTAAGATTATAAATTTGAATTACTTACTTATAAGATTATAAATTCGAGTCATCAAAAAGATAGAAGGAGAAAATAACAAATATATTTCCGAACTATTATAAATGATTTGCAAATATTTTCCGTCATATTTTTGGTACATTAATGATTTTATGATTCAAAAATTAGAGCATATATATATACGTACTAACGGACATACATTTATCATAATTTTTATTCACAGATACGATATTTGTTAAATATTAGATCAATGGATTAGATTGCGTGGCGTATCCTTCTTTAGTCTTCTATTAGAATGGAAGGACATATATGCTATACTTTTCGCACAATAGAAACACTAATGTTTTAAAAAGCATAACTGAAGATAAATATCTATATATTACTTACGATAATTTAAAAGTGAAAAATTCGATATAAATTTCTGAGAAGTAAACTTCTGTTTTTTAAAATTTTATGTAAAATCAGAAGTCAGAACCATATAATTAAATTGAAACATATAGAGAATAGAATAATATGATTGTTGTCTTGGAATTTGGTTGACACCATGTGGTAACATGCAAAAATTTTGTAAAATAAATTTATGTTTCATAGTTTAATCAAATTACAATTGGATTTTGCTATAAATATATTTGAGATTGAGACATAGCTGTCATGAGACTATTTGGAGACTTATTTTGTCAAAATATGTCATTAAATTTTATGATATGGTCCAAAGTTGAGGTAAATATTTTTCATGTTGTTATAATATTAGTCCAAATATACCTTTATTTGCCAACATGTTGTTAGAATTATTTTATCAATTTTTCTATTACAACTTTACCTCCTTAATAAGATTATTTTAAATATTGTTAGATTCTATAAATAATTTAAAAGTTAAAATTGAATCGATGAAATTCGATCAAATGCAGAAATTTAATTTGTTGTGTACTCTTACTTCTTCATTATTTGAATTCTACTTAACATGATTTGATGCTTGCGAATAGAACATAAATTTTTGATAAAATTTATCAGAAATTGATTTGTCGATCGTAAACATTCTCAACAAACTTTTTATTGGTAATTTCACATTGGATGTTTCTCGATATTGTCATTTTTTTTTTTAAGTAGTTAAGAATTTAATGATTAAAGATAATATATTTTTAAAAAGTATAATATATGAGCATATGACATATGTAAATAAGATAAGTAGGCAAATATAGAAAGCAAAATAAGACTTTTACGTCTTACTAAATGGAAACAACAAAGAAATTTCATTATATTTTAACGTTTTTATGTAACAAAAGTTGGAAAATATTATGCTTCTAGAAGGCATTGCTTCTAGACATACATTTCTAAATATTATTTAATTATATACTCCATTTCCTATAGTCTTTTTTTATTTGACCTTTTTAAAAAATTTGATCTAAAATTATTGATAAATTAAATGAAGTTCTAAGAAGGTTTTATAACTTTTTTTATGAGTCAATTAAGAAGAGATAAAGATTAGGAAAAAATGATTATTATTTTCTTGTATCACAAGAAAAAATTGTTTAATTGTTTCCTACCATGTTCCATCTTTAATATACAATGAATTGGCACATGATATATATAGACATGTTAACTTGGTTTGAACTGTGAACTAACAATAATATATATATATATATATATATATATATATATATATATATATATATCTATATATATATATATATATATATATATATATATATTATACTTAAAATTAGAGTATTTAGTTGAGTCCGGAGCCTAAAGGGTACAAAATATTAACAAAAATTCTAAAACGGTATATAAAATTTATATTAACCAAAACGACAAAATCGCTGCATCAACATCGATTTACTCCACCGAAAAAAGCAAAATCCCTGCAGAGGCAGCAATTTTGCAAAATATGAATTTTTTTTATATACATAGGTAGCGATTTTTATTTTTTTTTAAAAAATAAATTCACATTTTGCAAAATCGCTGCCTCTGCAGCGATTTTGCCTATTCTAGTGGAGTAAATCGCTGTTGATGCAGTGATTTTGCCGTTTTCGTTAATATAAAATTTTATATACCGTTTTGAAATTTTTGTTAATATTTTGTACCCTTTAGACTCCGAACTCGTGTTTAGTTATCAATTAAAATCAGACTAAAATATTTATTCATATATTATGTCTAATGAATAAATATTAACATCTTATATGTTCATGACTTCATTCAAATATTGCAAATAGAAGAGAAAATGCAATTAAATTAATTTTCAAATCTAGTTTACTAATGAAGCCAAAGCACACCTTTGATTGTGAAGTGTACAAATAATATTATACATGAGAGAGAGTCGTTGACAAATTGCAAATACAAAATGTAACAATTTTTTCTTCTTCATTAATGTAATGCAATAAAGTTTTTTTTTTACATAGTCAACACATTAAATAAATAAAATTCAAACAAGAAAAAAATCAACACATTAAATATGTGATCATCAAAGAAAATATATACTTGTGGATTTATTATGGAAAAGGAAGACTCTCAAACTCTTGACCATATATATTTTAAATATAATTCATATTATATCGTAGGGGTAAAAAAAGAAAATAAATTAAAGGATAGGGTATTCAAAAATGTGGATGAGTTATTTAATTTTGAGCTTTAATATTTGTCTCTTCGTTAAATTAAAGACAAAAATTGTATTAAAGTATAATGGAAGAGTATATTTGAACACAAAATACAACAGACTAGCTAAGGGGTATAGTTCAATCGAAAGTTTAAAGAGGATTATATATAAACTATCTTTAATAGTATATGAGTATGTTTGATCTTTTTTTTTTTTAATTATATTAATAGTACACAAATCCTTCTTATAATTATACTCATATTAGTTATGCAGGTTGTAAAATTACAAATTAAGTAATTTTAATTCGATTCTAAATTAACAACCAAATTTTCTATTTCTTTGTTGAATTATACACGAGGCCAAGTGTACATTTGAATCGGGGTGGAGCTATCTTCATACAAGAGGGTTTATTCGAACTCTTTTTTGCGGAAAATTATATTATTTATATATAATTACAATAAATATATATGTATATATAGTAGATATCGAACCCCCTTTGATTATATATTTTAATAAATTTAAACCCCCTTTATTTAAAATTATGGTTCCGACTCTGATTTGAATTATTTATTTTCTTGTTACCATAATACAAAGTGGTTAGTTTCGATGTAAAAAATAAATTTTTAATTGCCACGTGTCTCATGTTGTGTCCCAAATAAACTTTATGAATTTATTTATTTATTTATTTATTTATTGCATAATTTAGATTTTTCTTTCCAACTCATTGACTTAAGAAAACGAAAGGCTGCTACGTACCCCAGACGTTCCAGAAACTGATCAAAACATATTTTTCATACTCACTTTTGAAATATTTATATTTTTTTTTTGGTTTCGATGTCTGGTATATATATTAAAGTTCGATTAAATTAAAATTAAAATTTAAAATTTCTCATATTAAAATTAAGGTGTTCTTAATAAAGACGACCTTATGCCTCAGAAAACTCAAATTTAAAATCTTTAGATTAAAGACGAAGAACACTTACTCTTTGAAAAAAAAATCAATTATATTTATGTAATATATGAATATGCCACCTAGGTCTTTTTAGTTTTTCAGACATTTGGAAAATCTGAATTTTAGAAATCTTTAATAAATAGGAGAAGATATTATTGAGAAAAAAAAACACAAAAAAAAATCTCAGACGGACCTGATTTTTTTATTTTCAAAGTTGATTAATTGTTTTTTTTTTCTTTTTTTCAAAACAGAAGTCACTTTGAAAATATCTCCACCAAATCTAGAACCGATGATGAAGAAATTATTTAGGATCTATTTGGCACGCGGTATTAGATACAATAAGTTTGTGAATTGAAATTTAATTTATCTAATACATTGTGTAGTTATTCTATTTTATTTAATTCATAAATTGCTTATAATACTATATGCGATTTTATTTTATTTCTAGAAAATAGTGGGACAATTAATCATAAGGTTTTAGCTCTACTGAAAATTGAACCTGGGACTTTTTCTATGACGATGTTCAATCCACATCATTTACCACTAAATTATTATCTTGGATGCAAAAAATAAATAAATCAGTTTTTCAGTGCTCGCTAACTAAATTTATGAGTATCTTTTGAATTTTAAGAGTAAATTTTCTTTGATTTTAACTTTTTATATACATTTATATGTGATTTTTAAACATAAAATTAAAAAAAAAACTAACTCTTGTTAGTTTATTTACGTATTGACCTTGATTTTGTGCAATTCTTCATTAATCATGTTTTTTAAATGAATTTTTACATTATAATAGAGGGGAAAAAATGAAAATATAATATAAATATCACAAGAAAGGGGCGGAAAGGTAAAATATATAGTGCTTATCATGAATTTAGACTTTTGTATAATATAAATAAATAAATTTAAATTGTATATAATAAGTAACATAAATATTTTTGAGATCTCTATATGAATAGTCGAACAAAGTTATTTTTCTTTCTAATTAGTATATGGATTATACATTCATTATGCATAACCATATACGTATTATAGATGGATTTTGTATATTCACTATTTTTAATTTAAATTTGTATGTTGAACTCATCGACTTAAAAAATGAATTCATTTTAGCCAAAGGATATCTACATATATGTAATTCAATCTCATAAAAAAATCAGACTTATTATTTTCCTTTATTTCTCCTTTTTTTGGTCAACTAATCCATGATCTTTTTTATAGTGTGATTCTTGTGACATTTGTGTTAATGACAAAAGCAATGACGAAGTTTTAATCTTTTTTTTTTGTAAGAAAAGAGGAATAAAAAAAAGTATAATTAGGCTTTTAGCATGCATGTGACATTAGATTAGTGTTTGGTTATTTTTAATTATTTTATTATCATTGTATATATCCAAAAGTTAATCAGATAGAGTTTTTTCATCTATCTTGAGAGATAAAAGAAGTTAGTTTTGATAATCATCAATCGAAAAAAAAAAGCAATTTAAAATAGTTCTAAAATAATAGTTTGACAAGGACAAAAAGTAAAAGGAAAAAAGTATTAGTACCTATAAAATACTATGATATTTGAAGTAAAAAAAATAACGAATTTAAAGGACAAGAAACTACGAGATCAGTAATACTGTATTTAGTTAGTATGCATAAAGAAAAAGAAACAATACTCAATTATCTCTAGTGCTACTAATTATCTATCCTAGTATAATATATTTTCAGTATATAACCTCTTATATCAAATTATATATTTTTCGCTGATCTGATATCGAATGTATTTTTTAAGAATGTTTCAACAATATGATAAAGACCTTATTGATGCAACTTCCACAATATCTAACAAAACATTTGGTGAAAAGTTAAACACACCTAGGCCCCAACTGAGATTTTTGAGTGTTATCTTGTATAACATAATAAAAATCTTAGTATAAACTTTATTTAATACTCATACAATAATCCAAATGTTGATAGTACTGATTATCTCATGTTAATTATTTAATCAGTCACTTTAATTTGTCTGTGTTGGAATATCCTTTTCTTGTCTTTTTATACAAATGTAAGAAATTAAAAAAGTATAACCTAAAGTTTTGATTAAACAAATAATAATGACATTGATGTATACACGAATTATACACGGAGAAGCTTTGTTACGCGGAAGAATTTGGTGCCCCGTCATGTCTTATTTTGGAGTTAAAAGAAGTGCATTTTTATATACAGGAATAAATTCGGAATTTAAAATTTATGAATTTTCGTATATATATTTCCTTCCGCCTCATTTTATATGAGTTAGTTTGACTTGACACGAAATTTAAAATAAGTGATAGATATTTGTGTGACTATAAATTATTTCATTAAGGGTAAAATTGATAATTTTAAATTCAAATGGTTACTTAGTGTAGAAATGTGTCGTTTTTTTTAAGCAGACGAAACGGAAAGTAAGTTATATAAACTGGGATAGTGAAAGTATTAGGTTCGAATGAAAGTTATTAGGTTCAGCGAGGATGTTAAAAAAAATTCTAGCCTGAGTTCTAATGCACTAATTAGGGCTGGGCATAAATACCGGAAAACCGAAACACCGGACCAAACTTATTCTTTTGGTATTTCGATTTTGGTTTTTCGGCTTTTGATTCGGCATTCGGTGTATGTTTTTGTATTTTTCGGTATTTAATTCGGTTTTTTCGGTATGTAATTTTGTGTTATTCGATATTTCTTACCTAAATATATTATATTATAATATATATTTATATTATATTAATTATTAATGTTAAATAATAAATATTATAATTTAAAATAAAAAATTAAAAAATAAAAGACACTTTTTGATTAACTGTTTTTAGCCCATTAAGCTGAAAAATCAAAAAAAAAATTTGTAATTTTTAAAAGCCCAACCAAGCAGGCCCATTAAAAACACCGAAATAACAAAATCGAACCGAAATAATAAAAACCGAACTAAAATAATAAAAACCGAACCAAACCAAATTATTTCGGTTCGATTTTCGATACACATTGTACAAGAACTGAAAATCGAAAAAAATCCAAAATCGAACCGAATTATCGAATGCCCACCCCTACCACTAATCATGATCTTTCATTTTTCTTCCACTTAATATGTTGTACGTGTCTTATACAAAGCCACACTTTATTGTCATGATGAGATTGGAAGAGGGTCGGTCTTATTTATTATCCTTTATTTCAATTTATGTGTGATTTCGTTACGATAAGTGATAATATGTTTTTTACTTAGATGATTTAGCCACATAGATTTTGTTTTAGATTACAAGCATCAAAAATCTTTTTGTTTGCTTTAACCTCTGTATCAACGATAAAGTCAAACAACATCACGTAAAATAGAGTATCACCTCATTTTTGCAAAAAAATAAAAGTTGGGCCAATTCAAAGTTTTAATTGAGTATTTCCATTGGGCTGTTATATGGGCCTTACTTTCTATTTGGGCCTACAACTTACCGATGCAACGAAGTGGGCCGTCACTTCGTTGCTGGTAGTGTTTGGGCAATTCGATTGAGATTTCGAGAACTCTGATTAAGGTTCAACCTCTCATATAACACGGTTCGATTCGGTTTCTTACTGTTCGATTTCAGATTAATCAATTTGATTATGTTATAGAATTTTAAACTTATAAGTTGGGCAATTTCTTGTTTTGAATAAATGGGCCTTAAAATTAGGTAATTCATATGTCATAATAGTTCTTCTATTTCATCAATATCATTTGAAAATTTGATAATTCTAAGTACAAAACTTAATCTTTTATTATGATCGAAATATTCAGGTATCATGCGAAAATAGAAATAGATCAATATTAATAAATAAGTGATTTTTTTGAAATGTTACTTTCATTATTTAATCATCTATCATCAAATAGGGAAATTGTTTGATATAAAATCACAAGTTACGAGTGCTATTTTTAGATGAAAAAAAGTTAAAAAACCGTCAAAATGAATGTTTCGCGAGACCTGAAAATTTTGGGGCCCTTTTAGAATTAAGGCCTCATTTGTTTTCGTATAAATCAATATATTTAAAATTAAATAATAAGTATTATCTTATTATGAGTTAAATTATTCTACAATTAAATGTTCATTTTTATTTTCTTTTTTGGAAGTGGTAACAAATTAAAAACCAATTATACCTTTTCTTATTCCTAAGCAAAAACATATTCTTTTTTTCTTAAAATATTTCATTTTTCTAATCAATTATTTTCTTTTTTTTTCATGGGTTTTCCTCTGTTTGCAGGAAATTCCAAGGAATAATTCTTAAAACTGAGTGTAATATTTTGGACAAGCTAAAAATGTAAATGAGAAAAGTATTTTTAATCACGGTCTAAAACTTTTAGAAATTGACGTTTAATATTATATGATTGAGTAGATATTAATTAGATTCGAGTTTAACATGCGCCACTTCTAAAAATAAATTCAAAAGGGGATATTAAGATCAATAACTCGATAGCTAGTGTCTTTAAAACGATAAAGGCTACATAGAATTGGTCATAAAAGTCAGTGAAATCGATGACTTTCTCACCTTAAGAGTTGTATTGAACCTTGCTTGGTCGAACTAGTTACGCAATAATCTCTTAAATTGAGGGTTTTAAATTTAAAATCCTTTTATATTTTTTCGATAGTACTTATCAGATATCTAATATAATACGTATAATTACGCCCTAGCTAAGTTTAATCATAAAAAAGGAGCAATAAAAAAAAATTAAAAAAAATAGTGGGGTATATATTAGGTGTGGTTAAATCATGTTATTATTGGTAATAAATCATCAGATCTAATTAAATAGCTATTGGTGGTTGGTTACCAATCGTATTGACACTTTAAAAGCTTATATGATATATATATATATATATTGATCATTTTAATCGAATTTAAATATAGATATTGAACATTAAATATAAAATAATAATAAGATATCCTAGATACATACATTATTTTTCAGGTAACTATATTAACTTATTTGACAATTTTGTATAGTGTCCTCTCTCCCTCTTTCTTTCGTATTAAGCATAAGTACGATATTTCTAATTTTCTCATTTTTGATTAGTTAAAACGATTTGAAAAATAATTTTTATAACTAACAGAATAAGTTTATTAAAAATGCAAAAAAAAAAATTCTTAGGAAAAGATTGAAAATAATTTCCGCATGTGATAATTTGCAATAATTCTATCCTTCTTCATCTAAATATCATTTTTATCGTGACACTGTCACTCCCATAAGCCCTCATCCCCTGCTCCACCCTCCACCTCCATCTCCATCTCCGTCTCCACCCCAATCTCTCGTAACTGTTTAAATTATATATAAATATTTTTTTTGATACGCATTCAACACGCGAAAATAAATATTAAACTGTTTCTCTCCCAAACACACCCTAAAATCACCATCCACTTGGAGGGTTTACATTTGTCACCTGGATACACATGTACTATATTTTCCCCTCTTAGAAAAAAAAATATTATCCTAAAAAATATACTTCTTATGTTCTAAGCATTTATAATGTTGTCCCAATCCAATAAAGCCAAATTGGACTTGTGGGATCCAACATGCCTGGAACTCATCGAAAATATCTTGGGGTATTCGATACTTCGATATGTTATTTGCTTTATTAGTCAGTAAAAGAGAATAAAAAGTATTCTTTCTCACGATAATAAATTTTTTAAAGTTGAGAAAAATAACTTATCAGATGAAAATAAGAAAAATATGTTTCACAAGTGCTTTCATATAACACTTTGTTTGGATGTTATTATTTTTGTATTGTATTGTGTTGTATTTAAAATTAAATATAATATTTATTTAGATAGTTACTTAAATTATCTTATATCATATATTTTAAATTCATTATTAAGTAACAATCAAAAAATCCATTTTATGTAACGACCCATTTTATTGTGTCATTGTTTTAGTATTTTCTTTGCATTTTATCTTTATTTATTATTTAATAATTCTATTTTATCTTTTATTCTATCTTTTCATTTTATTTCTACCATATACCATACTTGTATTGTAAGTTTATCATTTAAACTATAAATATGTAACATTAAAAAACGATACAATCTATTCAAATATTATATTTACTAAAATAATACAATATTACACGATATATTATTAAATAATACATCTTATTCTTCTGATTTTTTTTGTAATGACTTATATAACAATTAAATATCTCTCAAGCGCCTCAATTACGTGAAGTCACAAAATATTTCACGAAAAACAAAAAATATATAAAATTATAAAATAATTTTTTTTTACGAAAAATATTTTTTGTCGTATCGAACGTAGAGTTGACTTCCATCATGCAAACTCATTTGATACGCGTACTAAATTAACCACCAAAAAAAGAAACTTTTATTTATACCTTCCCTTCTTCCCAAGCAATAATGAAAAAACCGTTATAATTCAGATAAATAAATATATAATTATCATTTTTCTCTTGTAAAAAGAAAAAAAAATCATCCTCTCCGTTATCCATTTTCCGTTTTTCCTCCTTTTTTTTTTCAATATGTCCAAACAGACGTACAGAGTCTGTTTCTGTTTCCGGCGGCGGTTCCGGGTAGTCGCCGCCGAGGCTCCGGCGGATGTGAAGAATTTGTTCAATCGGTACTCCTATAATGGAGTGATGAGCGCGGATAATCTACATCAATTTTTAATTGAGGTTCAAAAGGAGGAAAACGCTACTTTAGAGGATGCTCATGCTATTATGAATAATCTTCATGATCTTAAGATCCTCAATATTTTTCATAGGAGAGGTCTTCATCTTGATGCATTCTTCAAATATCTTTTTGCTGATATCAATCCTCCTCTTAATTCTAAGCTTGGGGTAAGATACTGTTGCTCAATTTGTTTCGATTTGCTTATAGTAGCGCATAAATTGAGATTTTGTTTGTGTGTTTGATATATCATAACATGTTGGTTCTGAAAAAACATTTTTGTGTGATTGATTTTGATGAAGCTAGCAACATTTAGGAATTTGATGAATATTGTGCAATTTTTTGTTCTCAAATGGGTAAACGGTGTGCAAAACTAAATATACACTCGTAATAGCAAACATTTAACATTTATACACTCCTTTTCCGGCGAAGGGAAGGTTGCTCCGCGACCAAGTATTGGAACTTGATCTATAATCAAATTTCAAGGTAAAATGCACCAAAATGCAAATTTGTTCAACATTACCTGTTTAGAATTATAAGGTTCTAAAAGGTCTTAAAGAGGAGTCTTGTGTATAAATTATAGCAACTAGCAGATTCAGAGGCGGAGTCAGAACTCAAAAGTTTTAGTTTATGGGTTCTGAACCATAATTAGTTTTGTTTACTGGATTCTGAATAGATTGTTTGTTTATACATATTAAAAATGAAATTTTAACACAAATACAGGGATTGTATCAAAAAAGCTTTTAGATTTGATTGTCAGGTGATTTGATCTTTATGGAATGCTTTTTAATTTACTTGTGTAGGTTTGTAGTAAGTGAGCATATGTTATAGACATGTTCTTAGTTAAAAGGATGCAATAGACAGGTAATTTACTTGTATGTTTGATGTATTCTTTTCAGTAATAACTCCCCTTTTCTTTTGTTTTTCAGATTCACCAAGATATGAATGCGCCTTTGTCTCATTACTTCATATACACAGGCCACAATTCTTATTTAACTGGGAATCAGTTGAGTAGTGATTGCAGTGATGTTCCCATTATACAGGCCCTGCACAGAGGTGTAAGAGTAATTGAATTGGATATATGGCCAAATTCCGCTAAAGATGATGTGGAAGTTCTTCATGGAGGGTATGTCATTGTTTCTCTCAAGCTTTGCTGTGTTATGTTTCTACTGGACTAGCATTGGAATTTGAATTTCATAAACTTCGGGTGAATTTTTGAGTTAGCAAAACACATGTCTCTATTATTGAGTTCTCTTAATTATTCTTGTACTTCTCATTCTTCTTGTAGTTTGTAAGTGTACTTCTTTTCATACAGAACGTTGACCACACCAGTTGCGCTCATCAAATGTTTGAAGTCTATCAAGGAACATGCTTTTGCTGTTTCTGAGTATCCTGTAGTAATAACACTTGAAGATCATCTAACTACAGCTCTTCAGGCAAAAACAGCGGAGGTGTGTATGTTCACATTCTGGATATGATACGAATTATGACCTTTATTGATCCTAATTATGCTTTTGTGGAAAAATAATAGATGATCAATCAAACATTTGGAGATATGCTGTTTACTTCCGATTCATGTTTGAAAGAGTTTCCATCCCCAGAATCTCTGAAAAGACGTGTTTTGATATCAACTAAGCCACCCAAAGAGTACCTTCAGGCGAAGGAAGTTAAAGAAACAGGTGCAACGAAAGGAACGGATGATACAGAAGCTTGGGGAAGGGAAGTTTCAGACATGAAAGCCAGATACAATGATAAGGTGTAATAAAATGCATTACTAATTAGTTTGGCCCATTTGAGTATGTGAGTTTCTTCAATTAAACTCTATTTTTGCCACATTCTGTCACTGTACCAAGCAGTATGACTCTGATGAAGGTGAAGCTGACGATGATGATGAAGAAGATCCCACCTCGCAGCAAAATACAGCACCAGAATACAAGCGTTTAATTGCCATTCATGCTGGAAAGGGGAAAGGTGGACTGTCTGATTGGCTGAGGGTTGATCCTGATAAAGTAAGACGACTTAGCTTGAGTGAGCAAGAACTTGGAAAGGCTGTAGTTACTCATGGAAAAGAAATTATCAGGTATAGTATTATTTTGCTCCATTAAACATTTTAGCTTGAATGAGCAAGAACTTGAAAAGACGACTTAGCTTTGTTTAATGTGATCAAACGAGGGAGGCCTAAAATGTAGCAATCAGTGTAGATGATTAGATTCAATGACAAGCTAGACAAAAATATAGCATGTGAAGGAAGCGTATTAAACGACCTAAAATCTTTCTGAATCCAAGTGGACCAAAATAATAATAATACACAATTGAAACAAAAGATTTATATACATACATAATAGTTGAGATTAAGGTTTAGTCATACCGGTACACACTTACATTACCTTCGTTATTTGCAAGGATTTTTTATTCATATTTGAGATTTGTATGCCTGTAGTAAACGTGAGAACCTCTAGTGTCAAAGAACCCCATATTACTGATTATTGGAAAGAAAAAAGTGCAAATGGAGCAAAATGGACATTGGATTTTTCAACCACAATTAGCTGTTGAGATGTCACTGTCATTGTTGTTGGTGTTCTTGTTTGTCATGTGTGATCGAAGGATTTTCAAATGACACAATCCAACTCATTTGATACTTCAAAATTCTGGAACATTGTAGCAGATTTACTTTTCATAACGTTTCATGTAATTGATCTACAGCAGTCGTGTGTATGCTTTCTAAGATTTTACCAATTTATTCATGCCATGTACTTGTAATAGAATGTTTGTGCGTAATTATGGTATGCTTACAGGTTCACTCAGAGGAACATTCTGAGAATATACCCAAAGGGCATACGTTTTGACTCATCCAATTACAATCCTTTCAATGCATGGACACATGGAGCTCAAATGGTGGCATTCAATATGCAGGTTAATTTTCTCTTTTCATCCCTGGATATCAAAAGAGGTAGCATTCATAATAGAGAATCATAATGCAAAGTTGATCTTTTCTTCTATTCGTTTGTTTGATCTCAGTGACCCTTTTCTTGATTAAATCATTGCTGATATTACATTCATGGTTACAAGATTTACATGTGGCTTTCCCTTCATGATGTAACATTGATTTAGAGGAAATGAGTGGACTGTTAATCTTTCTTCTGTTTTCTCAAGGTGAAGGACATAGCAATCATAAGTACCTATCAGAACCCAGTTACGCAGTTACCTATCCCCCCAAGCATGCATATAAATCCTGGGACTACTTTACACTTGTGATCATTTTTGACATCTGATACATATCACATTAGAATTTATTTGAAGCTTCTTTCACCCTTGAATATGTGCTCTGATTCCAATATCTGAAACAAACCTCTCTATGCCGCAAAGGTAGGGGTAAAATCTGTGTACATCCTACTCTCCCTTGACCTCACTTGTGAGATTACACCGAGTATGTTGTTGTTTGAGTTGAAGCCTCAGATCTATTACATTTTATATGATTTGTCTGGAAATGAACTTGGGTGAGTAACATTACGTAGTAATTAAGGGAGAGCTCAAAGGTTGGTGTGACTATGTAATATTACCCCCGGGGCGTGCCTACGCCAAACACCCCTTTAAGCATAGCAAAATAGTTAAAAAGGTCACTGCCTTGGACGGTGGGTTATTTGTACTAAGTTCTACTCTACATTTGATTCATTATATAACTTTAATTGTTCCCAAAATTGTTTTCTTTATCAATTCGCTTGTCAAGGGAAATGCATAAACAAGAGTTTCCTGGCAGGGCTATGGAAGATCACTTTGGTTAATGCATGGTATGTTCAGAGCCAATGGTGGTTGTGGATACGTTAAGAAACCAGATATACTATTGAAAGCAGGTCCCAGTAACGAGGTCTTCGATCCTGAAGCATCTTTGCCAGTCAAAACTACATTGAAGGTACTTGAGTGGATTTAGTTTTATAGCTCACCTTATTGGATTATGTACGGTTTGATAATGTTGATGCAAATAATCCAATGCTTCCTGAATTAAGCAGGTCACCGTATTTATGGGTGAAGGGTGGTATTATGACTTCGAACACACACACTTTGATGCATACTCTCCTCCAGACTTCTACGCAAGGGTAGATGGATATACTTAACCTTCATTATTATCATTATCATTTGATTGACTTGTTATAATTCTGTATTTGCGATAATAATCCGTCAATACACTTCGGGTTTGGATGTATACAGATAGGAATTGCTGGAGTAGATGCTGATATTGTAATGAAGAAAACAAAGACTCTTGAGGACAATTGGATACCAACCTGGGATGAACAGTTTGAATTCCCATTAACAGTCCTGAATTGGCTCTACTCCGCGTCGAAGTTCATGAGTATGATATGTCTGAAAAAGATGATTTTGCTGGACAGACTTGTTTGCCTGTTTCAGAACTAAGACAAGGTATCCGAGCAGTACCACTCCACAGCCGCAAGGGAGATAAATACAACTCTGTCAAGCTACTTATGCGTTTCGAATTTATCTAAGTGTGAGTTTGTCTTATCTTGTTTTGTTTTATTCTGTTTGTGGAAATAAGGATTTTGCCATGATTTGCAAGCTTGCTTCTGTGTATTTTGTGGTACGTTCTATATCTTTGTTAATATTATGTGCCCAGATGTGTAAATAAGTTTGTGGTAAAATGTGTGCAAATTTTTTTTGTAAAATCATTCAAATATTATGTACTATATGCTAAGATGTAAATATGTCTGTGTTTGGAAAACTTTTCCCCTTTCCATTATGGTTTGTATTCTCTTTTGTTTAAGCCTTGGTTTTATTAAAACAACATATGTTTTGATATAAATCAAGATTGCTAATTCTACATATTCAGTGTACTAACATCCTTACCCTATCTCCGGAGGCAGAGAGATTGTTTTCGAAACTAGAAAATTGAGAAATATGAGTATGATTATACAGCTACCACCATTTTCTCCAGTCACTCAGAACCTTTCCCATAAGAAAACATCGAATATCTACGAATTAACAACATAAAGCTTTACCAGTTCAGTATCGATGTTTGGTTTGAGAGTGATAACTGATGAGAGAAATCACCTCGTTTTAGTACATTGCAAGAGAGGGAAACGTCGAACTGGTTGCCTTGTTGGATGCTTGAGGAAATTGCAGGACTGGTGTTTGGATGCTTGTGGTTGAAGAGTACAAGCATTTTGCTAGAGAAATTGGCTTGAAAATTTTGGAGAGTTTTCATGTTCAAATATTGTTTGAGTATTTCAAATACTTGTTGTAATGTGAAAATATCGTTTTGGTCGAATTTCTTCAGTCTCATTTTATGTGAAAATGTTATTCTTTTCGTTTTAATTCATGTGTTTACTAAATAATACTATTGTAGTGCTCATCACATCCCTCTCCAACGCAAAGTGTGACAATACTCGTGTATCTAATAATCTTCTATTCTAATATTCGACCTCCGCATAATTCTATCTAGAGTCATATCCTCGATAAGTTGAAGTTGCGTCATATCTTATCTAATTACCTCCCTTATTTTTTCATCAACCTATCTATACCTCTCATAACTTATGTGACACATCTGTGTTGGCTCATCCACACACCTCCTCTTCACATGTACGATACATCTCAATCTTGCTTCCTTCATATTTTCTTCTACGGAGGTCACTCTCAGCTTCCCAAGTATAACTCCATTCCTAATCATATCAGTATGCCCAAACATCTATTTGAGCATACTCATCTCTTCTATATTTATCTTTTAAACGTGTGCATTCTTGAATAGTCAACATTCTGCGCCATATAAGATATTCGGTGTAACTACCATCCTATAGAACTTAAGCATTGCGACACATTCTTATCGCATAGTACCCCATATTAAACCTCCATTTCATCTACTTGCTTCAATATAATGTGTGATATCATTATTGATTTTCCGTATCGTTGGATTATGACCTAAGATACTTGAAACAAGAGCTAGTATTTATTCATTTCTTAAAAAATTAAAAAATGAAGCATAAACAAGGAACTTACTAGTGTAAAAGTAAAGTATTAGAAGACAAAAATTTTGCCTTATATTTTGTACTTTGCAAACAAAAGAGTTATGGAGATAGAGTGTTTTGGTTTGCTTAGTAAATATGAAGATAAAAGGATTATAAAATTAAAAACTCGTTACTTCTTAATTAGAGGTCAAGTTTGAGTCTTGAAAATAGAATTGGAAAAAATTTTATCATCACCAGATGGTTACACCTAGCCAACATAGAATTGTCTTTAATAGAGATCGTTTTATCTCAAAATGAAACACAAATTCAGATGAATCAAACGCGAGTATCAGATATAAGATAAAAAAAACAACATCAAAAAAATAAATTATAAGATTAGTGCTAACAATGGCCTATAACTTTTTATATATAATTCCTATAGGTGTCACATTGAGTTGTAGTGATTGCTAAATGGAGTATTATAATGCTAGAATTATGTATCAAACTCATGATAATAGAATTGGAAAAATAATTAAATGCTAGTAATACTATATATGATTTCCATTTTTCTCCTCATTTATTTCAAGATGCTTTGAATAATGACTTGCAATTTTAAATTGAACAAAATAAAATTCATTTAAAGCTTTATGTTATATTTTTGAAGTTTCTTATTCGATATTTGATATTTATTTAAGGTTCAACTAAATTAGAATTTGTTCCAGAAAATCTCATATATTGGATAAAAAAGCACTTCCGAATGAATGAAAATTTA
Source organism: Solanum peruvianum (assembly GCA_027705065.1). Taxonomy (NCBI): domain Eukaryota; kingdom Viridiplantae; phylum Streptophyta; class Magnoliopsida; order Solanales; family Solanaceae; genus Solanum; species Solanum peruvianum. The sequence goes on from JAKWJD010001759.1 coordinate 61,353,567, forward strand.
TATCCAATAAAATTCAATTACAAATAAAAAATACTTATCGTTCTATCACGACTTTCGATGGTACGTAAAGCTTTATATTCAGTCTTCATTGTGTCAACAAAAACATTGATAACGTGCTAGGCATATTGCATGCGGTGCCTGTCCTAATTGCCATCTAATCATTCACTTTATTTAATTATTTAAGATCTTTATTATCGAAATGAAAAAGTTGATTCGTATATCATATAAATAAATAAGGTCAAAATAGTGCATTATCTTTGGATTTAGGTTTAAAGTATATCTTATTTCTTTTTAATAGAGCACTATTAGCCCATAATCTTTGATAAAGTGATAATCCTTTTAATCTCTTTAACTTTTAATACTTATAAGGTCATTTTTCTAATCTAAATAATTAAGTAAAGTAATTAGGTTATTGACTATGCTCGTTTTTGCGTCAGGGCATGTTCCTTGTTGTGGTCATCAGCATTTTATACTGTCGGAGTAAAATTTACATTTGTTCACTAATTATGATAGTTCACCAGAGTCACTATCCTTTTCCCTTTTCTGCTTACTCATAGGGGTCCAGACCCCATACAGGAGTAGAGAGTCGACTGCACATCTCATCCATTGACAGAAATTTCGCCATATTCGATCCACAATTCTTGTTCACCTTGAATGATCGTGTTCGGTGAATTGTGACCGCTCGTACAACCGTGTTGGGTAAGCAACAATCGCTTCATCACATTACTTATTTATGGTTTAACATGTCACATTTTTAGATCAAGTATCCTGCAAAAAGACTCCGCAGAAGCAGAAGTATGAGATAAATGACAATAGGAATAGGCGCATCATGATATAGTAAGATTGTCTCATGCTCGGATATAAGACCCTCGTCGTTGACATATCCAGTGCCATCTTTCCTAAGCAGCTATGCCCGAAAATAAACATGCTGAATAAGCCATAACTCTATTCCCAACTCGTGCTATGAATATCATAAGTTAATGCCCTTATCGTTAATTTTTCGAGTAATTAAATGCTTCCTTTTTTTTAAAAAACGAAATTCCCAACTATGTTAAATATTGTGTATTTATTATTTTTGCGCTAACAAATATAGAATATACAACTTTGCCATTAAAAGCCTTCTCCATTCAAAAGATAATAATTTGTAAATTTTACTAATGTAGCATAAAAAAAAAGGGGCTAACCCTAGCCATTAGCTAAACTAATGTGATACTAATAAGCATAGGTGGATAAAGAATGATCTACTTGCTATCAAACTAGTTAAGTATAAGAAAATCTAATGATTTTTTTTACGAAATTACAAAATGAAGAATCGAACTCTCATCAATGAGAGATAAAAATGCAGATAATCAACCAATTAAACCATAAAAATTTTCACAAATTTGAATTTTTAGCCGTTGCGATTTTTAGTATTTAAAATTGTTCTGTTTGAACATGCATTTTACTTTTAAAATTTATGAGCGCAAAACTCAAAAATCAAAATTTAATCGAGTTTCATGTCGATATATATATGTTCAAGATATAAAATTTTAAAATCTACTCTCAAAATCTACGACAACTCCGAGATTAGTTGACAAAACAAAAGATTTATATTATGTCTAATACAAGTCTACATGTTGTCCATTACATTTCATGATTATATAGTCATCCAATTACATCTTCTGAATGAACTAAAGATATTTTCTCTGCTTTTTTTCTCCCATTCATCATTCTCTCTTTGGCTCATTCTCCCAGAAAAAAACATTCTCTTCATCCGCCATTAACGCTCGCCGCATCACAAGCTTCGCTCCATCAACAGCACCATTTTTTTTTGATCTTCCAATGTATGTATCTTTTGACCTATTTAAAATGTTTTTAGTTGTTTAATTTTTCATTAGTATAGATCTGCGTCTGCGTAAAAATTACGCAGATGCAGATCTGTAGTTTTAAGTGAAGTTTAGTAGCTTTTTGGTTAAATTTTGTAATGATTTTTGTAATTGGTTGATTATAATAGTATGATTGATTGATTTTTTTTTTGTAGAGTCAAAGAGGTTGGAGGATCAGATCTAGGAGTTGAAATCATGTCGTTTACAGGGACTCAACAGAAATGTAAGGCTTGTGAAAAAACTGTTTACCCAGTTGAGCTTTTGTCAGCTGATGGGATTAGTTATCACAAATCTTGTTTCAAGTGTACTCATTGTAAAGGGACTCTCAAGGTAATTTACTTAAAGTTTTGCACGTTATGATCTTATTGTTATGTTTTTATTGTAGAATGGATGTAGATGATTGATAGAATTGAGTTTAACTTGTTTCGGATTGAGTCGTGGTTGATTGATTAAAACTTGATTTTTTGTTGAGAGGATCATAGATTACTGGGTGAGCTAGAGGTGGAGCGAGGATTTGAAGTTCATGGGGTTGGGATTCTAGGTCTTTTATGTTTTGGGTTCTAAATAAGATAAAATACAGGTTTTGACTGGATTCATGGAACCATAAGCTATGCTCTAGCTCCACTGAAGCAAAGATTCAAACTTTTGACTTAAAATGTGGAGGAAACCCCTAATTGATAGATTGCAATTTTTCATCCTACTTAAAGTTTTGCATATTATAATCTTCTTGCTATGTTTTTACTGCATGGTGTTTCTTTCTCGCATGAATAAAGTAGAATGGATGTAGATGATTGATAGAATTGAGTTTAACTTGTTTCGGATTGAGTCGTGGTTGATTGATTAAAACTTGATTTTTTGTTGAGAGGACCATAGATTACTGGGTGAGCTAGAGGTGGAGCGAGGATTTGAAGTTTATGGGGTTAGGGTTCTAGCTCTTTGAAGTTTTGGGTTCTAAATTAATAATTTGTACATCTTCAGTGGATTTTTAAGATAAAATACAGGTTTTGACTGGATTCATGGAACCATAAGCTATGCTCTAGCTCCACTGAAGCAAAGATTCAAACTTTTGACTTAAAATGTGGAGGAAACCCCTAACTGATAGATTGCAATTTTTCATCCTACTTAAAGTTTTGCACATTATAATCTTCTTGCTATGTTTTTACTGCATAGTGTTTCTTTCTTGCATGAATAAAGTAGAATGGATGTAGATGATTGATACAATTGAGCTTAACTTGTTTGGGATTCAGTCGTAGTTGATTGATTAGAACTTTATTTTTGCCGAGAGAGCACCATATTATTGGGTTTTTGTCAATGTGTTGAGGTAGAAGCTAGAGGTTGAGCCAAGATGTGAAGCTTATGGAGTCAAGATTCTATTATAGTTCGTTTAAGTTGCCAGGTTCAAAATTAATAATTTGTGCATATTCAATGGATTTTAAAGACAAATACAGGTTTTGACCAAAGTCCAAAGCTATTGGATTCACGGAACCGTAAGCTATATTCTAGCTCCACCCCTGGCAGATGCAAAGATTCTAAATCTTGACTTTGAGTGTGGAGCAAACCTTAACTGATAATAGATTAAAAAAAATTTCATCCTAAATTTTTTCTTGATTTGAGTTGGAAAAATGATAAAAGGGTAAACTTCCATTATCCTGATGTTGGAGCATGATGCAATAGCTGTCGTAATTTGAGTTGCTTCTAACTCAATAATTAGAATAATGTCTTAGTGTATGTCAGTGGCGGAGAGAAATTTTTTAGTAAGGGGTTTTAAAGTATGAATGAGTAAACTCACGAAGAAGCAAAGGGGAGTCGATGCATATTATATATACAAAAAATTATCTTTTATCTAGCTACATGGTGTTCCGACAAAGGGATGTCAATTGACACCCCTTGACTGACTACATGTGGCTACCTTTGGTGTATGTAGTATATGTAGAGTTCCAATATGAAAAGATTATGGTGTTTTCATGCATACTGACTGATGTTATATGTTTGTGTGATCTTTCCTTAGTTGAGCAGTTACTCCTCAATGGAAGGTGTTCTGTATTGCAAGCCTCATTTTGAGCAGCTCTACAAGGAGTCTGGCAACTTCAATAAGAACTTTCAATCCCGTAAGTGTTTATTTCTTGCTTAATCCTTTACTCAACATTAATGACCATAGTACTTTATCTAATATGAAAATGCATTTTACTTGTGTTAGCTGTGAAGTCGGCTGAGAAGTTAACTCCAATGCTGGTAACTATCCTTGTAACTTTTGATACCTATATTAACATACAGAGAGAAGAACAGTGTATTTTTCTTAGATCTGATGCAATTTTGTGCCTCTTATTCTTTCTTCTCTTGCTTTCGCCCCACAGACAAAATCTCCAAGCAAAGCTGCCGGCATGTTTTCTGGGACACAGGAAAAATGTGCCACCTGCGGTAAAACGGCTTATCCACTTGAGAAGGTATAGATATCAAATTCTCAAAATTTCACCTATTATGATGTCTTTATTGAGGGATAAATTGTGCTTATCCTTTAGTTGGCTTTGGTCCACATTTGAACCTTATCCGGGGAAGGGTGTTTGGTGTTGAGGGGTCAGGGGTGGGAGTGCTCCATTCTATAATAAGTTTTTTCTTTCTGGAGTTAGTCTCAAGTGTCAAAAAGGTTCATCTCTTTCATCCACAAGAGATGGCTTCAGAGTTGATTTCTGTTGTAATATTATGCACTCGTGTAATTTCAATCATTTCTAGTGGCACAAGAAACAGGTTCATCTTTCCTCAAATGTAAATATACAAGCCAGGTTTCAAAGTCAGAGAATCTCTCTCTCAATTGGAACATGCTATGTTGCTGCAGGATGATGGATGATAATATAATGACCCAAATGGGAATAGATGGTAGCTAAAAGATATTTACAGTGGCTGAAGTTTGCATGGTTGACAAATGGTGTGATATGTCCGTATTCTTTATAAATAAATATAGAATAGAACAACGTTAGAAGTACCAGTGTCATCAGTTAGTGGTATTGACAGCAAATGTGTTGTCTATTTTTTTAAGACTTGGAGAAATTTCTCTTAAGCATAGATGAACTGAGTTTCCTAACTTTTGAGCTTATTTGCTCACAGCATAATCATTAGTAGTTCTTTGAAGGAAGGACATCATCTACTGCACCACTCTGTTCTACTTTCTCATTAGACATCTCACCAAATACTAACTCAGAATTATTAGGTAATTTGTGTGTGCTACCCCATCTTCTCGGCAGCCTCACACCAGTGAACTTTTCCTTTTTGAGTTGTAAGGTAGTAAAGAACTTGAACTTTATTAGGTAAAGTCAACTGTGTGCTAGGTAAGAATTCCAAAAAAAAAAAAAAGAAGGAAGAGTCATTTGAACCTTCTATATGCTTATTTTAGGAAGTTAGTCGATCTAATTATTGTTAACGTATATATCTAAATGTGTAGCCATCTCCGAAATTTGAAACTTTTCAAAATTGGACTACATATACATTGACTTGTTAACATTCCAGAGTTTTTGAGCTTTGAGTTCATTTCATCATTTAAATTGTTGACGACATTTGTCCCTGTTCCGTTGACTACCAATTGTTAATGTCTTTATCTTTTTGAGATGTAAGTATAAACTTTGAAGGGTACCTTCTGGACCATTCATTTTCAGAACTCCGGAACTGGAGTAGTTTTCAACTGCAGACCTTACTTCTACAACACTTCAATTTCTTGACATCTAAGTTGATTGACCATTTTTTTCAGGTGACAGTGGAGAACCAAAGTTATCACAAGTCGTGTTTCAAGTGCTCTCATGGTGGGTGCTCTTTAAATCCTTCGAATTATGCTGCCCTAGATGGGATATTGTACTGCAAACCTCATTTTTCACAGCTTTTCAAGGAGAAAGGCAGCTACAATCATTTAATCAAGTCTGCTTCAATGAAGCGTCCAGCAGCAACTGTTCCAGATTCTTAAACTATATCTCCATCGACTATTTTATCCAGGGAGCTTGGTCTTTTAATATTTGTTTCCTCCCTTCTTTTCCGTATATCTCCAATTGGTGTGCCATTTTTGTTTACTGTGTGATCTGATTTCCACAACTGTGAAAACTTATCCTTTCGTTGTTGTTGTTGTTGTTCCTTTTTAACTTTCGGATGTTAAATGTTCCTGCTGTTTTATCATGACCTTTGGCAGGAAAGTTGTGCAGTCCTTACGAGTGTTGTTACATGATCTTCCTCTCATGCTGTTCTTTATCTGTGTTGACATGCATTTTTCAGTTATTAGATTCTGATAGAGGCTGATTAGTAATAAATAGTTTGTTTTGGTATCCTGTATCTGTAACCAAAACCAACTAGCTCAACTAAATCCGGATTTTGACTTGGTAAACCAACTACCAAGAAGGCTCGAATCAAAGACTTCTAGTTAAGATTAGAAGGATTACACCTATTAGAGTTCAATCTTGATATTTTTCAACCTTGGTGGATTATGGGTGTACATTTTACTACAGTTCTATAGTTTGCCTCTTATGTGATTCTTGTTGAAGCATATACCTATAGAGCATTTGCATCGCGAAAGATTTTAAAGTGGACTCCCCATTGAGAAGATCAACAGGATTTCGCGATCCTCTTATGAATATATTCCAATTTCAAGAGCTAGGATTGAATTAGTATTGATATACCAATTGTGTTTCCATTGTACTTTGAAGAGTTGTTTGGTTACAACTTACAAAGATTGGATGGCCATATTCGAAGCTATATTATCAAAATACTCATACGCTAACATAAAAAAATTGAGAAAATTGCATAATTTTTGTATCATGGCTCCTAAATGCCTAAAATTTTTGTAAAAAATGGTGAAGCTTCACGTATTTCTCCCTTAAATCTCTATGGAGGGTTTCGTAAAGATCTGTAAAAAAATAGTGCAGAAGCTATATTACTAAAATCTTCATGGGTTAACATCCACGAAAATTGAGAAAATTGTCGAATTTTTATAAAAAAGATCCTAATGCCCAATATATGGGCAAATAATAGAGAAGGTTCATGTACTGCTCTCTTAACTCCCTATGGAGGGTTTCGTGAAGATTTTACAAATTTTTTTAATCCAAAAGTCAAAATTACATATATTGTGTAATTCCTGTACAATGGTTCCTAAATGCACAAAATATGTGCAAGTGAGACTTCAAATACTGCTCCTCAACTCCCTACGAAGGGTTTCTAAAGGTTTCTCAAAAAAAAAAAAAATTTCAAAAGTCATATCACCAAAATATTTATGGGCTAACATACACGAAAAAACTAAGAAAATCTTCTAATTTTTATAAAATAGTTCCTTGATGCCGAAAAACTTGGGCAAAATATGGTGCGACTTCATGTACTCTCTCAAGTCCCCATAAAACAAAAAAAGTCGCATAATTTTTAAATGTGACTTGTAAATAGGAAAACATGTCAGAAAAAAATGCGGCACTGTTAGTAATGCTTCCCTAACCTATTATATAGATCCTCATCAACTTTTTCCTGAAATCATTTTTGGGTGCTTCGAGGCGCTAATTCATGGGCTAATACACATGAAAAATCAAGATATTCACGAACTCTTAAAAAGTTGCTCGTAAATACGAAAATATGCCTAAAAAATGGTGGGACTGTACGCAAGGCTTCCCCAATACATTATGGATGTCCTCATAATGTTTTTCAGAAAAAAATTTAGGGTGCTCCGAGGAGTTATATCCACTGGATAATACACACGAAACCCCAAGAAAATTGTATAATTCGTAAAACTTGGCTCGTAATTGTGAAAATATGCCTAAAAACACGGTGAAACTGTACGTAATGCTTCATTAACTCGTTACAGAGGTCCTCATGAAGTTTTTTTCCAGAATTTTTTTGGGTTCTCTGAGGCGCTAGATTCATGGGTTAATACACATGAAAAAAAATTGTGTGACTTTTAGAAAATGGCTCGTGAATGCAAAAAATCCTGAAAAAAATAGTCAGGTTGTACTTAATGCTTCCTGAAATCATTACGGAGGTCATCATAAAGTTATTTAAGAATTCTTTTTGAATGCTTCGAGGCGTTAGATCCATGGGCTAATGAACACATAAAATGAATAAAATCGTGTGATTCCTAAATCATGGCTCGTGAATGTGAAAATATGCCTTGAAAATGGTGGGATTATACGTAACGCATCCCAAACTCATTACGGAGGTCCTCATAAAGTTTTTTCATAAATTTCTTTAGGTGCTCCGAGTTCTTTGATCCATATGTTAATACACACAAAAAGCGATAAAATTCACATGATTTCTAAAAAAATGGCCCGTGAATGTGAAAATATGCCTTAAACATTATGTGAGTATACGATGTTTTCCCAACTTATTATTGAGATACTCATAATGTTTTCCTGAAAAAAAATTGGGTACCTATGAGTCGCCAGATTCATTGGGTAATACTCATAAAAAATGAAGAAGAATTTCGCGTGAATTCGAAAATATGCCCGAGAAAAATTGTGGTAAATAACGTTTTCCCAACTCATTATAGAGGTTCTCATAATATTTTTTAGAAATTTTTTTACTTTGAGACGTCAAATCATCGGTTAATACACATGAAAAAAAATTGTGTGACTTTTAGAAAATGGCTCGTGAATGCAAAAAATCCTGAAAAAAATAGTCAGGTTGTACTTAATGCTTCCTGAAATCATTACGGAGGTCATCATAAAGTTATTTAAGAATTCTTTTTGAATGCTTCGAGGCGTTAGATCCATGGGCTAATGAACACATAAAATGAATAAAATCGTGTGATTCCTAAATCATGGCTCGTGAATGTGAAAATATGCCTTGAAAATGGTGGGATTATACGTAACGCATCCCAAACTCATTACGGAGGTCCTCATAAAGTTTTTTCATAAATTTCTTTAGGTGCTCCGAGTTCTTTGATCCATATGTTAATACACACAAAAAGCGATAAAATTCACATGATTTCTAAAAAAATGGCCCGTGAATGTGAAAATATGCCTTAAACATTATGTGAGTATACGATGTTTTCCCAACTTATTATTGAGATACTCATAATGTTTTCCTGAAAAAAAATTGGGTACCTATGAGTCGCCAGATTCATTGGGTAATACTCATAAAAAATGAAGAATTTCGCGTGAATTCGAAAATATGCCCGAGAAAAATTGTGGTAAATAACGTTTTCCCAACTCATTATAGAGGTTCTCATAATATTTTTTAGAAATTTTTTTACTTTGAGACGTCAAATCATCGGTTAATACACATGAAAAAATCGCGTGATTTCTAAAATATGGTTCATGAATGTGAAAATGTGCTTGAATAAAATGGTGTGACTATGTGTAATGCTTTCCTAATTCATTACGGAGGTCTTCATAAAGTATTTTAAGAAAAATAATTTGGGTGCTCCTAGGAGCAAGATCCATGGTCTAATACAAATGAAAACGAAGAAATTCGCGTGATTCCTAAAAAATTACTCGTGAATGTGAAAATATCCTGGGAAAAAATAGTGGTACTATACTTAGCACTTCCCAACTCAGTACCAAGGTCCTCGTAAAGCATCTTAAGAAAAAAAATTTATAGGTGCTCCGAGATGCCATACCGATTTGCCAAGACATAAAAACAAAAAAAAATCACGTGATTTCTGAAAAATTGCTTGTGAATGTAAAATATGTCTAAAAATGGAAAAACTATATGTAATGCTTTCCCAACTAATTATGGAGGTCATCATAAAGTTTTTAATAAAAAAATAGTTTAGACCCCTAATTAGGTCTATGTTTGGGCTGTTGCCGTAGTCAAAGGCGAGGGGCTCCAAAAGTGGATGTGATCGGCCTCAGAGGAGAGGGGAGACAACTTGGGATTCTAGGCAAAGTGTTTTTTTTTTAAATTTTTATATAGGCCTTTTTACTTGTTTATTTTTGAATATGATATGAATTATTAAAGATATATGTGTGGGATACAATCTACTAATTAGTCTATTTCTTCAAATACCCCACTCAAAACATATCACAATTACATTTTATAATACCTCGGGAGTGAGATGCCAAATTCATGGGCTAATACACAAAAAAAATAAAAATATTCACGCGATTTCAAAGATTATGACTCGTGAACGTGAAAATATGTCTTAAAAATGGTTTGAGAAAAAGAAATATTTTACTAACTCGTTACATAGGTTGTTATAATTTTTTTTTTAAAAAAAATTCTTTTGGATGCTCCGAGACGCCAGGTCCATGGGCTAACATACACGAAAAATAAAGAAATTCACGTGGTTTCTAAAAAAGTTCGTGAATGCGAAAATGCCGGGAAAAAATAATAGAACTATATGTAATGTTTCCTAACTCATTACAGAGGTCGTCATAAAGTTTTTTTTTTAAAAAAATTTAGGCGATTCGAGGGTCAAATCCATAGACTAATACACACGAAAAATGAAGAAATTTGTATGATTCCTAAAAAATAACTCATGAATGCGAAAATATGCCTAAAAAAATGGTGGGACTATACGCAACACTTTTCCTACTTATTTTGAAGGTCCTCATAAAGATTTTTGAGAAGATACTTTTGGGGGCTCTAAGACACCAGATCTTAGGCTAATACACACAAAAAATGAATAAATATTTGTGATTCCTTAAAAGAGACTTGTGAATGCGAAAATATGCCTTAATAAATAATATGAGAATACGTAATGCTTTCACAAATCATTACGGAGGTCCTCAAAAGCTTTTTTTTAAAAAAAAAAAATTCTCTGATGCTTAGATCAATGGGCTAATATACACAATAAACGAAGAAATTTGTTGATTTCTAAAAGTGGCATGTGAATTCGAAATATGTTTGAAAAAATTGGTAAAACTATATGTAAGGTTTTCCCAACTTATTATGGAGGTCGTCATAAAGTTTTTTAAGAAAAAAATTTAGTTGCTTCAATGCGTTAGATCCATGGATTAATACACACGAAAAAATAAAAATATTGGTGTGATTCCTAAAAAATAACTCTTGAATGCGAAAATATGCCTGAAAAAAATGATGGGACTGTATGTAATACTTTTCCAAATTATTTAGGAAGTCTTCATAAAAATTTTTAAGAAAATAATTTTGAGTGCTCCGAGACACAAGATCATAGGCTAATACACACAAAAAATGAATAAATATGTGTGATTCCTTAAAAGAGACTTGTGAATGCGAAAATATGCTTTAATAAATAGTATGAGAATACGTAATGCTTTCACAAATCATTACGGAGGTCCTCAATAGCTTTTTTTTTTAAAAAAAAAAATTGAATTCTCTGAGGCCTAGATCCATGGGCTAATATACACAATAAACGAAGAAATTTGTTGATTTCTAAAAGTGGCACATGAATACGAAATATGTTTGAAAAAAATGGTAAAACTATATATAAGGTTTTCCAAACTTATTATGGAGGTCGTCATAAAGTTTTTTAAGAAAAAAATTTAGTTGCTTCGAGGCGTCAGATCCATGGATTAATACACACGAAAAAATAAAAAAAAATTGTGTGATTCCTAAAAAATAGCTCTTGAATGCGAAAATATGCCTGAAAAAAAATGATGGGACTGTATGTAACACTTTTCCAACTTATTTAGGAAGTCTTTATAAAGTTTGTTAAGAAAATAATTTTGAGTGCTCCGAGACACAAGATCATAGGCTAATACACACAAAAAATGAATAAATTATGTGTGATTCCTTAAAAGAGACTTGTGAATGCGAAAATATGTTTTAATAAATAGTATGAGAATACGTAATGCTTTCACAAATCATGACGGAGGTCCTCAAAAACTTTTTTTTTTAAAAAAATTACATTCTCTGATGCCTAGATCCATGGGCTAATATACACAATAAACGAAGAAATTTGTTGATTTCTAAAAGTGGCATGTGAATGCGAAATATGTTTGAAAAAAATTGGTAAAACTATATGTAAGGTTTTCCAAACTTATTATGGAGGTGTTCATAAAGTTTTTTAAGAAAAAAATTTAGTTACTTCGAGGCGTCAGATCCATGGATTAGTACACACGAAAAAATAAAAATATTGGTGTGATTCCTAAAAAATAACTCTTGAATGCGAAAATATGCCTGAAAAAAATGATGGGACTGTATGTAATACTTTTCCAACTTATTTAGGAAGTCTTCATAAAGTTTTTTAAGAAAATAATTTTGAGTGCTCCGAGACACAAGATCATAGGCTAATACACACAAAAAATGAATAAATATGTGTGATTCCTTAAAAGAGACTTGTGAATGCGAAAATATGCTTTAATAAATAGTATGAGAATACGTAATGCTTTCACAAATCATGACGGAGGTCCTCAAAAGCTTTTTTTTTAAAAAAAAAAAATTGAATTCTCTGAGGCCTAGATCCATGGGCTAATATACACAATAAACGAAGAAATTTGTTGATTTCTAAAAGTGGCACGTGAATACGAAATATGTTTGAAAAAAATGGTAAAACTATATATAAGGTTTTCCAAACTTATTATGGAGGTCGTCATAAAGTTTTTTAAGAAAAAAATTTAGTTGCTTCGAGGCGTCAGATCCATGGATTAATACACACGAAAAAATAAAAAAAAAATTGTGTGATTCCTAAAAAATAGCTCTTGAATGCGAAAATATGCCTGAAAAAAAATGATGGGACTGTATGTAACACTTTTCCAACTTATTTAGGAAGTCTTTATAAAGTTTGTTAAGAAAATAATTTTGAGTGCTCCGAGACACAAGATCATAGGCTAATACACACAAAAAATGAATAAATTATGTGTGATTCCTTAAAAGAGACTTGTGAATGCGAAAATATGTTTTAATAAATAGTATGAGAATACGTAATGCTTTCACAAATCATGACGGAGGTCCTCAAAAACTTTTTTTTTAAAAAAAATTACATTCTCTGATGCCTAGATCCATGGGCTAATATACACAATAAACGAAGAAATTTGTTGATTTCTAAAAGTGGCATGTGAATGCGAAATATGTTTGAAAAAAATTGGTAAAACTATATGTAAGGTTTTCCAAACTTATTATGGAGGTGTTCATAAAGTTTTTTAAGAAAAAAATTTAGTTACTTCGAGGCGTCAGATCCATGGATTAATACACACGAAAAAATAAAAAAAATTGTGTGATTCCTAAAAATTAACTCTTGAATGCGAAAATATGCTTGAAAAAAATGATGGGACTGTATGTAACACTTTTCCAACTTATTTAGGAAGTCTTCATAAAGTTTTTTAAGAAAATAATTTTGAGTGCTCCGAGACACAAGATTATAGGCTAATACACACAAAAAATGAATAAATATGTGTGATTCCTTAAAAGAGACTTGTGAATGCGAAAATATGCTTTAATAAATAGTATGAGAATACGTAATGCTTTCACAAATCATGACGGAGGTCCTCAAAAACTTTTTTCTTAAAAAAAATTGAATTCTCTGAGGCCTAGATCCATGGGCTAATATACACAATAAACAAAGAAATTTGTTGATTTCTAAAAGTGGCACGTGAATGAGAAATATGTTTGAAAAAAATGGTAAAACTATATGTAAGGTTTTCCCAACTTATTATGGAGGTCGTCATAAAGTTTTTTAAGAAAAAAATTTAGTTGCTTCGAGGCGTTAGATCCATGGATTAATACACACGAAAAAATAAAAAAAATTGTGTGATTCCTAAAAAATAACTCTTGAATGCGAAAATATGCTTGAAAAAAATGATGGGGCTGTACGTAACGCTACCCTTACTCATTACAGAGGTCCTCATAAAGTTTTTTAAGAAATGTTTTAGGTGCTCCAATGCGCCACAGCCATGGACTAATACATATGAAAAATAAAGAAATTTGCCTGCTATATGACAAAATGATTCGTTAATGCAAAAATATGCTTGAAAAAAATGGTGAGATTAAGTAATGCTTCCCTAACTTATTACGAAAGTCCTCACAAAATCTTTTAAGAAAATTTTTTTGTGCTCCGAGGCGTCAGATTTATGGACTGGTACACGCGAAAAATAAAGGAATTCTCATGATTTCTAAAAAAATGGTGGGCTTGTACGTAACGTTTCCGCAACTTATTACAGAGGTCCTTATAAAAACTTTTACAAATTTTTTTGGGTGTTATAAGACGCCAGGTCTATGGGCTGTTACACACGAAAAACGAAGATGTTTGTGTGATTCTTGAAAATGGCTCGTGAATGAGAAAATATGCTTAAAAATGATGAGGTTGTACACAACACTTCTCCAACTTATTACGGAGATTCTCATAAAATTAGACGCAATTTACATGATTTCGAAAAAAAGGGTTCGTGAAATCAAAAATATGCCTGGAAAAAGAAGTGGGGGTCATATGTAATGCTTCCTCAACTCATTACGAAGTTTTTTCAAAAAAAAGTTTGTGTGTTCAGAGGCGCCAGATTCATGGTCTAATACACGCGAAAAACGAAGAAACTCACGTGATTCCCAAAAAATGTCTCGTCAATGCGAAAATATGCCTGAAAATGGTGAAACTATACCTAACTCTTCCCTAACTCATTGCGGAGGTCCTTATAAAGTTTATTTTAAGAAAAAAAATTGGTTGTTTCCAGGCGTCAAATCAATGGCCTAATATACACGAAGAATGAAAAAATTCGCGTGATTCCTAAAAAATGACTCATGAATGGGAAAATATGCCTTAAACCGGTGTGAGTAGACGTAATGCTTCCCAAACTCATTAAGGAGTTCCTCATAGAAAAAAATTCTGAAAAAAATTTGAGTGCTTCGAGGCGCCAGATCCATGGATCAATACGCACGAAAAATAAAAAAAATCACGTGAATGTGAAAATTATGCCTGATAAAATGGTGAGACTGAATGTAACGCTTCCCAACTCATTACGAAGGTCCTCAAAAGTTTTTAAAGAATTTTTTTTGAATGCTCTGAGGAGCTAGATCCATGGGCTAATACAAATGAAGAATCAAAAATTCGTTTTACTCAAAATACGTGCAAAAAATGGTGAAACTTCACATACTATTCCCCCAACTCCCTACAGAAAGTATTGTAAAAAAAATCATCCAAAAGCCATATCACCAAAATATTTATAGGCTAACATACATGAAAACGAAAACAGAAAAAAACACATAATTCCTATAAAATGGCTCTTAAATATCCAAAAATATGTACAAAAATTATGAGACTTCATGTACTACCCCCAACTCCCTATAAAAGATAAAATAATCTCAATTTTTTTAATCTAAGAATATCACAGAGGAATATTGGTTGATACCACTAATTTGACATCTCCATGTTGAATTATAGTACTTTAGGACTCAAGTGGGACTTATAATCAATGGTCCTCCAAACATTTCATCTTTGGATCCTTTATAGAATGACAAAATATTTTCCTCAAACAAAAGAAGCCATTTATAAATTTCTAATATTGATATCCTTTTTCATTAATAAATCAATTTGACAACTATAGTGACATATTGTGTGTAGTCTCAATTTTACAATCTTTTCTGAAAGAATAAAAAGACAAAAAGATAGACAAATCAAGTCACTTGTTAAGACTTGCTATTCCATCAGCAGCCTATTCCTGTCTCACAGATGAAAGCCTGCTGTTTCACAGGTTTTTCAGGGCAAAATGCAAGAGCATGATCCGCGACTTGCCTCGTGAAAGTGAATCATTTCTTCAACAAACAATTAATTTCAGTAGTCGCAAGTGGAAAACTTACAATGCTCATTTACTACGTTTCTTCGCTTCACTATAGAGTATGACTCCAAAAACTGTAAGTGCATAGCCAAGCATCCCTGTAACTGACACCGGGTTTCTAAATATTAAGATTGAGATGACTACAGCTACAGCTCCTTTTGCGTTTCCCAGGACCTGTAAGTGCAAGCATTTTTGTTACGAAGGACAAATAATCTAAAAGAAGAGATTAAAAAAGAGAGAACATTCGTCCTTAGCAAAAAGAAAAGGGTAAATGCAGAGAGAATCACGAAACAAAATAACTGAAGGGAAAGATATAAATATAGATCATCCAGGTATTACCGAGAAATCAAGATCTCTTGCCCTCTTATAAAACAAATAGAAGAAAATGATTTTTCCTGATCTCTTGTGTAAGAATGAAGATCTCTTGAAAAAAGGACCTAAAACTAAAAAAAGAATTGTAAGTGGTCTAGGAAACCAATTATCTGGTATTACCATCTCTCTATCCCAATTTTAATTTAGTCCATTAATGGCTTTAAGTGGTCTAAGAACTGTGCTTGAGTGCTCCTATAATCTTTATCCTTCACTTGTGGGTTTGTATAAATTTTCCAAAGTTCGATTTAATTAAAAACAGCATTTGCACATGAAAATCTGCAAGAATAAATATAAAACAGAAAAGAAATGGAATCTGAATATTTGAAATAATAAACAAACTCTTGGTAACTAATTGTCAGAAGTAAACATAAAAAAGAAACCATAGATGAAACATTGAACATCCATGCAGACTGTTCACTAGGGGTACAGAATCTCTCCAAGAATACGGAATACGAAATTTTGATGTTTATCAGAAGTTAGAATCTCAAGAGCAAGAAAGACAATGAAACTAGGAAAGTGCATCCCAGAAAATAATATGATCAAACTAAGCCGAGCTATATTTGATGAAGCAAAGAAGAGACAAGATTTCTGAATACGTAGGTCCAGTCCACGCATAAATTGTGGAGTTATCATGAAATTCATAGATCAAAGATCACAACAATCAACATAATTTCTTAATCAGATTGCAGCTATGATCTATGAATTCAAGAGCAACACTCAATCTTTTCTGACAAGTGACGAAACTAAAGACTAATTCATATAAAAAGAAATCTGACTAGTTAATGAGGAGGAATACCTGAAGAGTCAAGGCACTGGTGTGTTTTGTGACCAGAAAGTTGGTCAGATTTACAAAATATGCCAGCGCAGAATTGAATAGCAAAAGCCAGATGATTCTACTATCATCTCTTGCAAGTGCCAATGTGATGCCAACTACATTTTCTTCCATAATAAGTGTTGCCGGTAATAGAAACACAACTGCTATGGGAGCCATATAGAGTAGAAGGTTCATGGAATTCAGCTTCTCCCTTTATTCAAAAAGAAACATTTCAGCATTCATATATCCTATTCCCAATATATTCACTTCAAAAAAGCACAAAACTAGGCTATGGATTCACTAGTATGTAAAGTACATATTGATATGTGTGGTAATTACCCTTCGGAAGACAGCAAAATCCCCTGAAGCACTGACTTGAGTGCTCTTGCAGCTGTTGCACCGATACAAATTATGAATCCAAATAGATGAAAACTTGGTTCACCCTGAGAGGATATATGGAAATGAATCAGACACAAATAAATTTCTCCATCAGCATTGTGCAAATAAAATGAATGTGCTCATACAGTTTTTGAAGAAGCAAACTGCTACAATTTAGTAATATAGAATATTGATGCAATCCTAGCTCAGAAGATACTTCTTTCACGCCAGAAACATCATGTGACTATTAAATCTATAATCTGAAGAAAGAACTTGCTCTCAATCATATAACAAGGAAATAAACACTAATCACTTCTCTTTTAGCAGATTCATTCATCATAATGATAATTATCCAACCATATTATGTTAACAAGTATTACACCCTTGATAATGAAATAACTAGGAGGATTCATTGTATTTCTCCACAGCTAACACAAAGATCCCCCACTCTTGTATATTCTACCAATCCCAACACTCGACTCCCTAAAAGAAAGAAGGAAACAAACAACAAGAAGGAAAACAAATTGCAATAGAAATTATCAGTTTCTAAAGTAGACATGACAGATTTTCTTCCACATATTAGATTACTAAACAAAAATGCTCATAAACTTGTTCATGTAGAATGTTGATGCAGTCCTTGTTATAAGCCTAGATCAGAAGATTTTCCTTTTGCCACATTTCAAATACACTGAAGCCCCACTGAATAAATAGCAAGACTTTATTGAGCTAAGAACCTGGTGGTATGCAGCCGAATCGCCACTATGATTTTTTTTATAACCACTCTATTGAGCTAAGAAGCTGGTGCATGCAGCCGAATCACCACTATGATTTATTTATTTTTATGACTGTGGTGCCTAGATCAGCTTTCACGCACCGTGACTAATTACAAGAGATATTTCCCACACAAGCAACATCTAAAGGGTAACTCTGTCCACTAGGAAAGATGGAAAAGAAATCACCTAGTGCTCTTTTGTCTCTACTAGAATTTGAACCAGCAACATTGACCACTAGACCGAATCACCACTATGATTCCCAAAGTTTCAGACAATTATATTAAAAGATCACGAATTCAAAGCCTAATTGATTGAACTTAACCAAAAACAAATCAAAAGCATTAAACATAGTACCGCAAAACAACTACAATTTCAATGAAGTATCATTATCATTAGACAATAACCACAATTCAACTACATACAAATTTAACAAAATACAAAAAGGGCATACCCCACTGGCGATGATAACCCCGGTGACAACAGGAATTAGAGTGACATAAGTCAACCATGCCTCCCTCTTGAATGTCATCAAGTAAGCAAATACAGCAGTAAAGAAAGGTGTAGTAGCACCTATAGCCTGATTAAAAGATACTGGCAAATACCTAAGTGAGATATTGCCACTAACAACAGATGTACAAAAAATAAGACTCAAAGCAGAGATCTTCATAAACTGAACCCTAGATCTTATAGTCTGCATTGGTACCATTTTCATCCAAGCAATAGCTATATAACTCAGTAGAGAACAAGCAGTCATATGACACATAGTAAGAAAAATTGGGTATTTAAACCCATAATTGCTTAACAAATACTTGTTCAGTAACAAAACCCCAATGTTTGATGAATACCAAGCTGTTACTAGCCCAATTGTAAAGAATTGACCTGAACTCTTCATTGCCGACATTATAAACTGATCTATTCAATACCCACAACCCTAAATCTCACGAACAACAAAACCCACAAAGGAAATACTCTATAGAACCAAATACACCCAAAACCAAATATCAAAAATCAAGAATTTCGAGTACTAAAGTAAAAAAAAAAAACTAGAAAATTATAAAGGAGAAAGGAGAATGGATCTTCTACGAGTAGAAAATGAGAAAACAAGAAGTAATTTTGACACCATTAATTGGATCTGATTCAATTTCTTCAGCAACAATCAATTCAATTCAACACCAAAAAAAAAATTCAAAAAAAAAGAGTAAATTTGCAGCAACTTTTACTTATACTGAACTAACAAAACTAAAAAAAAATTGGAATTTTTTTTGGAGCAAATATAGAAAGATAAAAGAGAGGTTTTTGAGGAATGAAAAATGGAGTTTTGAGAAAGACGACCGACGAATTTGCAGAGAGAAAGGGTGGGGGGGTGGGGGGTGGGGTAAACGCGTAGGAGAAAGGAAGTGTTTGAGTAGTGCTATTAGTCTTTTTTTTTTAAAAAAAAAGTGAATTAAAATTAATTTGTATTAATTTTACATATAAAAAAAAAGAAAAAAAAAGAGTTCAATTTTTAGTTGGATTCTTTTATTTGTTTCTTTGAATTTTTCTTTTTGTGGAAATAATAGGGGTAAGAAATAGAAGTTAAAAAATAGGGACTAGGAGTATAGGATGATAGTAAAATTAAAATTTATGGATTTTTATAATTTTGTTTTAGTTATTATATGAGTTTGTTATAGTCGTTGCTTATTTTTGGTATGTTATGCTTTTTTTATATATATATGTTTTTATTCTTATATGTTTTAATGTTTGTTACTCGAGCTGAATTAAGGATTCTTCAGAAATAGTTTATATTGTGGCTTGTTGCTGTTATTATATTAATAATATTAGAGGTATAATTAATAATGTTTTAATATGTGTATTTGATATTTATTCGTAAGTTATTAAATTCTATCAATAACTATCTTTTGGTTAGCCTAACCTCCTACGTTCGTTAGGATTAACAATTACCTTTAGGTTAATTTAGCCTCTTTCATTCGTAACAAGGAATAGTACATAAATATTTATATTATTATTCATAGACTATGCCTGAATTTATGAATGATACTTTATATGTTCGATATATAAGTCTTTTATGATATTTTTTTCACGAAATTAATATAAAGTAAGAAATGATCAATTAGAGGAGATTGATGAAAGGTCAATTTCATTTGCTTAAAATTGGAATTTTAGTAATGATAAAAGTGGAATTTTGGTAGACTTGTATATGAATGTAAAATGGGGCACTTTGTTTGACTTTTTATTAGGTATCTTTAATATTGTAATTTGTAATATTAAATTCAATGTTTTTTGTTTTTTGAACATTTTTCGTGTAAGCCGGCCAACTTACATGTGTCTGGGAGAATTTTACTGTTAAAAAATAATTTTAATAATATTATGCTTAGTTAACACAAAAAGTAAAGTAGACAAATTATTATTTTATTATTTATAAATATCTTCGTTTTTTAAAGTATACTAATAAATAATTAACATCCTTGCTGGCTTTTGTGGTAGTGGTTCATTTTTAGTTGGCATTTTCGCATTTTTCCTTTTTATTATTATTATATCTCTTCTTATAATAGTTATTTTTAGAAAAGGAAATTTACATAAATATACTATAATAATAAAATATTTAACATGTATAGTAATAATATTTTTTTCATTTAATCACTTTTAATTCATTCATAATACAAATTTAAATCATATTACAAAGAATAATTTTTTATTCACATATAATACAAATTTTAATGATGAATAATTCATTTATCACACATTTTAATTTACTTATAATAATAAAATATTTATCATTTAAAAAACAATTATAATACATATATATTGCATACATAATTCACTTTTAATATATATGACAGATTTAACATAATATTGCTATAAATGATAATAAATAAAAAATATTGCTAAAATCAGTAATTATTTATTAAAATATATCAATTTATATAATTTTTCCTTTTAGAAATCACCTAGTATTACTTTTATTGGTAAATGTAAGCATGAGACCTCATATTCTCGACCCTCGTTCCTCGTTTGCAAACTACATAAAAATAGTACAAGATATTAACAATTTGCAAGATCTAAACCCCTTAAAATATTAAATTCGAAATATGATCAATGAAATGAAAATTTTGAGTTATTTAAACTCTACTAGGCTTTTAATCTGTTTCACATAGAGTTTTTAAAAAAACGCAAAATCTGTAAAAATATTATGATCAATAAAGATATATTAAGTGAAATTATTAATTTATGTTTTTTAGTCGTCAAGGAAAGAAATACTTCCATAATGAGGTGATAAATAGAGTAGTCATGTGAAAGGAAAAATATAATATGACCAAAAAAATTAGGTCATTTTCATGCATTTTCTTAGTCAACAAAGAAAATGTCTTGTGAATAAAAAAGAGAAAAAGTTGGTACATAGTGTGGAAATAGTAGTGATTTATTAGCCAACTTGATCAACGATTAAAATTCAACTCTTTTTTTTTTTTAAAAAAAAAAAAAACTAGATCTACTTTATATAATGAAAATAAACCAAACTTGAAAATAAGATTTCTTTCGAGAAAATTAATTGAAAATAATTCACATACCTACTAACACTAAAAAAAGCTTCGATTCACCTGACTATCACGAGTCATAACGCACTCTTTAACAAGAAAATTAAAAACTATCGAAAACTATTTCCTCAACAATTCTTCTAGCTACTAGCCCTTGCACATTCTTATTTTTAGTAGTAAATAGACAAATGCTACTTCTATTGTTGCCTCCTTATTTTTTAGTATTAGATAATAAAACATATGCTAATGTTGCCCATTTCTTACTAGAAAAACTAGCATTGCCTATAAATGTACATACACATACACCAACTGTCACAGCCATAAACACTCAATTTCATCTATGTATGCACAACACCAACAGTTTTATTCTCTCGCAAGTGTCTACGAAGATAGAATGGAAAAGAAGTCAATGGAAAAGAAGAATTAACATGGTGAAGAAGTCAAGGTAAAAAAATTACCGACAACACAACATCACCATGAGCACAAAATGCAATCTAAGTATAGACAACACAACATCATCTAGCTGCAATCTAGATTGGAACTTACTCGGATAGAATGTATGCAAGACTTACGCATACATTAAGGGAGGTAGAGAGACTATTTCCAATACACCCTCGGCTCAAATGAAAAAAGAATTTAAGTCCGGGCAAAAAAGTATAGACAACACAACATCATCATGAGTACAAAATGCATATCTAAGTGTTGTTCTTAGGCACCACCAGTCCAGCTGCAATCCAGATTGGACCTTAGAAAAGATGCAACCTTTTGGCTTATCAAATGCATTTGGTAAAAATAGCTGTGTACCATGGTGGAATACGTTTCCAGTGAAAACCTCTGAGAGACTTGAAATGTGTTGGAATAATTATAGAAACCAGGCATATGATTACGAGATACAACAGAAATATCACCAGGCAAATGATTTTCGAGTTAGATGGTTCATGTCAAAGTCATATAAGATTTAAGAGCAAAGACAAAATGAAAATCCAAGAATAAAATCAGACATCTAATCAGATGTTCAAACCATGGTATTTCAGAGTACATGATAAACAAAATACCAAAAAAAACTCGAAACAATTTATGTCAACTATATCTTAAAGATTCAAAACCTTCACCACTAAAGACCTCGATAGACAAACGTACGGCCTCCAAGTAAGCATCAACTAAATACCTTGCTGCAACAACAGATATGCACTATCAGTTACTACCTTCAAATAGTGTCAGCAGATACAAAACCACAACATCAAGGTAACAAGGGGCTGATTCTACAGAGTAGTGATATGGCAAATAGCAGGACATTTTTGAACCAGAAAGATCATCTGATAAAACCCATCTGAAGGTAATAATTTTGCAGTTTCTTAGGTTAAACATTACATGTGGTATCAAGATGATAAAAAAGCAATTTCAACATCACATTATATCTATTATGATAACAAGTCAAAAATAGCTTTGTTTAGAGCACTTTCCCTTTCCACACTGTCCAAGCAGAGGATCACAGTCAGCTATCCGATCAATGCTTCCGTGTAGGTTTTCAAGAAAAGTGCTTACTTGAAGGGATGGAAGTAGGCACTATTTTTTGTTGGAACTAACGTCAATAAAGACCCTGTAGCTAATTACGATCTTTTTCAGGTGTTGTGGGTCCTAGATTTTTCATAACTTCCGAACAGACACTAGAAAACAGAGCTGAACAATGGTTATTCAAAAGCCTACAAAAAGACACTATGGTGATAAGCCCCTTCCTATTTATTGGTTTACTAATATAGAATGAAAGGTTAGCAATTATTCCATAGGAGCGAAAGACGTATAAAACAATCCTTTCTTTCATGCACTTATCAGGAGTAAGGATAAAAAACAGGCAACATACTAGATAATTGGCATATCATAAATGTTAAAAGGTAGTTGAGTACCGCACGGACTTTGAGTAAATCAGTCACACCAGCTACGTATGTCAATAAATGAACTTCTATTTATCAGGCAAGAAAAGACATAGTGTTCCTAGTTTATCTAATCATTGTAGTATAACTAGTGGGATAAATACTCACATGACTAACTAATACCCCTAACCTAACCATACGCACGATAAAATGTGAGAATATTATCCTTGTTTCCTCATAACAAACGACCTCATTGATTAACCATCTTAAGTTAAGAGTCAATCAAAAAGTATGCAACTCATACAAATACTTCGACCAATTATAAATCCATTATTTCACCATCACCACAAACTAATAATCCTTCATTCATTAATCTAATATATATATATATATATATATATATATATAAGCAATGCAATCCATGTAACCCATTAATAACTATAGACCATAGCATACAAAAAAAATTAAACTAAAATACAGTACCTTTATATATTGCTTGGGTACATGAAAACTCTAACCTTAGCTCCCTGCAAAAATGGAAGATAATAAGTAAATCCACAAACTTCTCTATAAAAATACACTATATACTACCAAGCACACAATTAAATTAGTCAAGTATGTATTGTAGTTGAAATGTACCATTGATTTTGGTGGCAGATTGGACTTGAATTTAGCTCTAACAACTCCACTGTTACCATGAGGCCTACAAACTTTACCCCAAATACAACGATAATGCGAGTTGTTCTTCTTAGTTTTCGCCTTGTATACATAAGCCATACGCTTCCCTAAGTACCAATCTACTTCTTCCTTAGTGTTGACTCCTTCGATCTGAACCAATGAAGTGTTTGGATACTGATTCGACTTCGACCTAATTCACAAATTCAAATTCAATCAATCAGCTCAAATTCGATTTCCTTATATTCGTTCAGCTCTATTCAGAACTATTTCAGTTTAAAATTAGATAATGACGATAAACTAGTTACGGTACCTCTTGTATCCAAGGACTGTTCCTCTAGTGTAGAGTCTGGATGAAGAAAGAGGCAAAAAAAAGTAGTGAAAATGTGATTCTATTAGCAAATTTCATGAAAATGAGATCGTAAATGAAGATGATTCAGTACCTTACACGCTCTCCTTGGCGTCCCTTCACCATTTTCGTCTCTGGAGCTGTAAACTGAAGAAGAAAACTGAAACCCTAGACTGCTGGTATTTACCGAATGAGGAATGGGCTTATTGGCCCAGTAATATAATTTTTTGGGCTTGACTAATTTTGGGCCGGATTGAGAGGGTTCTGTTAGTTTAAGAAATTGAAATGAAAAAAAGTATTTATATATCGTTAAAAGAAAAAAAGTAAACAATGAATTTAATCGATAAATCGTATGATGATCCTAGTTTGCATGTAGAATACATAATTTATCGTTTCGAAGCACCATTTTGCTTACATAATCACTGTGTTTTTCTTTTACCAACGAATATGGGAAATGTGTCCAAATAATTTTACTTTTTAAAATTGAGTCTTCTTTATAGTGTAACATGTACATCTAGTTTTTGTATCATGCAATAAAGTTACTCTCATTTGTGTACGATTTGAAGCACTAAAGTTTATATCTCGTCACTACTTTATATCTCGTCACTAGTTACTTAATCATATGCAACTTTCATAACAAAACGGTTGATTCTGTGTGTACAAAGGCCTTACCCATACGCTGAAAAGGCACTCCGTCCGAAAATGTTTATCATGTTAAGTCAATTTGATTGATTTTCAAAGGTAAATTAAATTATATTAATTCGATATTTTAAACAAAAAAATTAGATATTCTAAATTAATAATAAAAGTACAATAAATTATATTTTTTTGCATATTACTATGATGAAAAATGCATTTTAAAATATTAGTCAAAGTTTTAATAGTTGACTTAAAAATAAAAACCATGACAAACAATATCAGAACGGAGGGAGTATATTTAAACCGAGGAAACCATTTTGCAAAAAGGCAAATTGAGAAACTTGCTAGATATATCAAGATTTCAAGAGCAAAGAGAACTAAATGATTGTATGTAGAAACTCCAAGAACAAAATTAGACGACATCTGATCAGATGATCCACTCATTGGTGTTTCCAAGTACATGGTAAACAAATAGACTCAAAATGTAATTCCACATAGCCAAAAACAAGTTATGTCCAACTACTATTATAGATTCAAATCCTTCATAACTAGTGATAGACAAATGTAGGGTGTCCAAGCATGCATCGTAGTACGCTGCAAGAGTAAATATACACAATCAGTTTACTTCTAATAAAAAAGGCGTCAACGGGTAAGAATACAGGAAGAGAATTGTAAATAGCAATCACAACAGTTTAACGTCATGTTAACAGTCTGATTCTATAGTAACATCTCGTGGCAATCACAGGATATCTGATAATCATAGCTTCATATCACTATAAAGGGTAAGAGGAAAATCCATCTTCAAAAACAATATTCCAGTGCACAGGTTAAATACTACATGCGGTAGCAAGATAATGGTGAAAGCAATTTCTCTATCATTAAATCTACGATGATAGCGAAATTGAAATACAGCTCTAGAACAGAGGATTCACAAGTAAGCATCTGCTTAAAGCTTCTGTGCAAATTTTTCTTTGCATGCTTCGTGAGGGGATGGAAGTCTTTACAATATTTTGTTGAAACATATGACATTAAAGACCCTATAGTTGATCCGAAACAGCAAAGATAACCATCTTTCTATGTCTTGCCTCCTGATTTCTCATAATTTCTGAATGGACACAGGTAAACAGAGGTAATCGATGTTTGCTTAAAAGGCCACAAAAGGACTCTACAGTGCTAAGTTGCCAAGTAATTTTTGGTTATGTGGAACGACAGAATAGGAGATTATTCCAAAGTAACACAAGAAGGATCAAGTGATCTTCAGTTCAAGCACTTTATGGGTTGTAAGGAGGAAAAAGGGAAGTACAGTAAATGTTTGGCATAGCATGAACATAATCTTTAGTTTAGTAACCCCCCCCCCCCCCACTGCCAAAAATATGGTTATTGGGGTTAGAATTTGAGGCATCAGGTTATACGACACCAGCTAGGTGTGTAAATGAATGAACTTTCAATTTAACAGGTATGAAACACATTGTATTAATACAGTATATTTTTCCGAGGATCTTATGGTAAGAGGCAATCCTAAAAGTATGCACCCTCACAAATAATTAAACCAATTAGAAAACAGTTCTTCCATCACCACAAACTCGACCCTTTATTCATAAATCTATTTCCAATAACAGGAAAATTTAAGCAAATGTAGAAAAATATTATTAACAACAACACCAACTAAACTAATACTCTGAGAAACGTAAGCCTAAGTACTCGACTACATACTAACCTTCTACCCTAGGTAACACATTAATCACTATAGATAACACATAATCACTATGGAGTATAGAACATAACATATCAAAAAAACAATATAGTACCTTATATGTTGCTTGGGTACATGAAAACTCTAACCTTAGCCCCCTGCAAAAGTGAAACACAATCATAAATACAAAATCACCACCTGATAAGCAAATAAATTCAATTACAAACAATTGTAGCCGAAATGTACCATAGACTTTGGTGGCAAGTTGGACTTGAACTTAGCTCTAACAACACCACTGTTTCCATGAGGCCTACAAACTTTTCCCCAAATACAGCGATAATGTGAGTTATTCTTCTTTGTTTTTGCCTTGTATACATAAGCCATACGTTTCCCTAAGTACCAATCTACTTCCTCCTTAGTGTTAACTCCCTCGATCTGAACCAATGAAGTATTCGGATACTGATTCGACTTCGACCTAATTCACAAATCAACATTCCATCAATCAATCAGCTGCAAACTCAATACTTCAGTTTACAATTATACTGAAACATTAAATTAGTTATATTACCTCTTGTATCCGAGAACTGTTCCTCTGGTATAGAGTCTGGATGAAGAAAAAGGCAAAAAAAGTAGTGAAAATGTGATTTTATAAGCAAAATTTATGAAAATGGAATTGCAAGTGAAAATGATTCAGTACCTCACACGTTCTCCTTGGCGTCCCTTCACCATTTTCGACTTTGAAGCTGCAAACTGAAGAAAATCCCTTTTAATGGAGAAGCCTAAAACCCTAATTGCCGAGGGAGAAGAGAGAAATTTATATTTAGCGAATAAGAGATGGGCTTGAGGCCCAAAGTTGTTTTAATTCATTGGGCTTGACTTATTTGGGCCGGATTGAGAAGAAGAGGAATCTAACTCATTTGCACTTTTATCGCTCCGGAGAAATATATTTTTTACGGGATATGGTATATTTCATATCATAATATCGCACAAGTTATGAGTTGCACCTTTATAGAGTTTATGTGTGATAGGTATAAGTTCGTATTATAAAGACAATTAAAAATCAACCTATTTAAAGGACAATTCGTGCGATTAAATACTTCTGAACCTGTCCATCCAACCACTTATATTAATAATTTTTGAATAGAGAATGTGTATAAAACATATATTATTATGGGTAATAAGCATAATCTATGCAACTACTAGAAAAAATGAATAGTGAATAGATTAGATTATTTGTGTAAAGATCTAAAATATATCAACCATTCCTTTGTAAATTTTACTAAGCTGGGCATAAATATCGGAAAACCGAAATATCGTACCGAATCGAATTTTTTTGATATTTTGGTTTTGGTTTTTCGGTTTTCGATTCGATATTCGATATATGTTTTTGTATTTTTTGGTATTTCATTCGGTTTTCGGTATATAATTTTTGTTTTTATTCGGTATATGGTTTATCGAAATATATTATAGTATACTATATATTTATATTATATTAATTATTAATGTTAAATAATAATATTATAATTTAAATTTAAAATTAAAAATTAAAAAGTACAAGACACTTTTTGATGTAACTATTTTTAGCCCATTAAGCTGAAAATCAAACAAAAAATTTGTAAAATTTTAAAAGTCCAACTAAGCAGGCCCATTAAAAAAACCGAAATAACAAAATTGAACCGAAATAATAAAAACCGAACCGAGTTATTTCGGTACACATTGTACAAGAACCGAAAACCGAAAAAACCAAAAAAAAAAAACCAAAACCGAACCGAATTACCGAATGCCTACCCCTAAATTTTACTTGTCTTTTCGAATTGAATATTTGAACACATTACAAAGTAAGTTTTTATTTGTATTACATAAATGCAGAATACTTTGTGCAGCTATTTCACATATCAATGTATTACATATTTGTACACCTTTCTCAGAGTTTAAAAAAATAATAATCAAGAAGACACTTTATTAAAACTGAATAATTTAACATTTACATATAAATGACCCCCCAAAAGATGGTAAATAAATTATCACTCAAATAGTGAAAAAAGATAGAATTATAAGTCAGCAAATACATGGTATGTTTTGGAGTCAATTGTGATGAATCTCAATGCAGCTACAAATGCAGCAACTGCTATACAACTAAAGAAAATAATATTGAGCCAATGCCAACTCTTCTTTAAAAATGACAACTTTTTTCTCTTAGCAACAATGTACATGTGATTTGGAAGTATAAATGTGAGTGGAAATGTACTGATAGCCCCAGCAAGGTTCATGAAGTCTCCCAAAAAAGGCAAAAGAGCAGACAAGAAAGCTGTAATGAGTATATAACCACCTCTAACAATGATTCTGAAGGCCAAGTTTTTACAAGCCAGTGCACTTCCTGTAACTCCATACTTGGTATCCAAGAACTCGTATGTCGGACTCGCAAATATCTAGGATCATAAATAGAAGCAAATTAGAGACATTATAGAGGAACTAAACAAGTGCAATCCAGTGCACGAAGCATCCCAAGTTCATGCAGGGTTTGGGGAAGGGTCGTGCCACAAAAGGGTATGATGTAGGTAGACTATCTTGACACAAGCATAAGTGGTTGATCCCATGGCTTGAGCTGGTGACCTATAGGTCAGACAGAAACAACTTTACTGTTGCTCCAAGGCTTGCCTTCTTATCTGGAGAAAAAACTTTACGACACCTGGTGTTTACACCAAACTCCAAGGCTTGAACTGGTGACTTATAGGTCAAACGGAGACACCGTTGCTCCAAGGCTTGCCTTCTTATCTGGAGCTGGTGTTTACACCAAACTACATTTCCTTTTTTTACCATGGTTAGTAGTAATAGAAGATGAGATGAGAATCGGTATTAGTTAACTGATAACATTTCTATATATAAAGACGCATGTTAGTGAATCTATTGTGTTGGTGTAAATACCAGGTATGGCTAGCCTTTTTTCTTGTTTGAATACTGTAACATGAAAATAGCTGTATAAAGACTAAAAGATCAGAGCAGGGTGTAATTACATGCAACGCGATGATAGATTGCAAGAAAGCAGCAATGTTAGCCATTCCCTTCAACCAAATTGGGCCACTAACATTGTTCAGCAAATAGGAAGATGCACTTGATCCATAAGCCCAATATCCAATGTACGTAACAGCATGCATTGGAATAAGTCCTAAAGTGAACTGAAAGTTAAGGGCTTTTATCATGTTATTGACAACTGGTTCTCTCACAGTGGCCTACACGAAAGACACAAGAGATTACGAGAGTTAAAAAACAATGATCAACAAGAAGAAGAAGATCGCTAGTGTAGTCCCACAAGTGAGGTCGGGGGAGGGTAGAGTATATGCAGACCTTACCCCTACCTTGGGAGGTAGAGAGGTGATACCTGCAGCAGATTACAGAAAGTCAAAACATATCATACCAAATTTCAATTATCAACTCATGTGCCGTAATTTGATACTTCGATTTCATTATAAGTCAGGCTTGCTGAGCAAAAGATAATATGCATAAATAAAGTCTATCGATTTCTAGGTCAGTTACCTGTATCTCGGGAAGCATTCCTGTGTTATACGCAAAAACAAGGTTAGCAGCAGCACCAATTGTTGCCCAAGTCTTACTGATTTTGGTTCCTGGAATGCTATAGTCTCTAGGAGGTGCCTCAAGACCTGCAATTCAGGATATTCAGAAAGGATGAACCAAGATGGCATTCCTCTTTGAGGAAGCAAAATCTGCGGGCACAAGGCTATGCTTTCAGTTCCAGGCAAATATGATTTCATGCAGACTGGTTGCTTAATTTATAAAACAAGCCCTGATGCTATATGTAAGAGGACTAATATTTCGGAAAAAATGTTTAAAAAGGCATAATCAGAGATGTAATATTGTGCGACAAATGGTACCAAGATACCCCTACCCCTCGATACCCAAAATTAGGAGCAAGAATCAGTTTTTCACCAATCTCCTAACTGGAGGACTGGGAGAATCTAGCAGGCAAACCCCACACTCATACACTAACATACAATCAACTTTACTTTTCAACAATAATGTATAGCAGGAAGGAATAATTACCAGAAAGTACCATCAGTTAGATTAACAGTATGCATATATTGAAAATTTAAATTTGCGTGTGACTCACCGTCTTTAAGAGACAAAGCAATCACTATACAAATATAAACTAGACTGAAGAATGATGAAAACCCCAGCCAAATCCTTAAAGCTGACAAATGGGGTATAGCAATGGCAAAAAGGACACACGCCAACCCAGCCACTGCAATGAAGTGTGGCAATTTCATTTGATGGTCATCCCTAAAGAGAACATAGAAAGCCTGCGATCAAGTTGTCGGAATCATCCCATCAGAAAACAAAAAGAATCTGAATGGAATCGTATTCATATGTATAATTCTGCTTGGACATCAATCTAAGTACTAATGCATATTACTATTACCTTTAATGCTTGTCCACCCAAAATGACATATCCAGTATTTATCAAGAAAAGATTTGCATACTGTGATGCCCAGACAAGTGAATAGGCTGTCTGTCCTGTAGCAAACAAAATCCCATTCAGCTAAACCAACGGAATCAAAACCATATAAATCATAAAAGAAGCGTAAGAAGCTTCTATGTATTTGATAAGTTTTCAGCAACACATACCATACATGAATCCCGCAAGGTCTCTATATCTGATATGCCTCCTTCCCCCATATTCATGGAGCTTAGCAATAAGAGTACTAGCATAGAGTGATATAGCTGATGATAAAATCAAACCAACCACACCACCAACCCAACCTAGAGGAACCATAATTAGGCCAGCATATCCGAGAGCAAAGGCACTGTTGATACCAGTGCTCAAAACAACTCCTACCTGAAACCATGAATCTGCAGCTTGCCCAACAGGTAAAATGATCACAATCTACTATAGATCAGCAGACAATTTATCGCACAATCGTAATTTGCAAATATCATATTGTAATGTTCTTGGCACCTTTTTCTTTGAAGATAACAAAAGTACGATATTTTGCTGACAAACTCAAAAATCTTATTTTACCGCATATTTGGTAACTCAATTCTAGTACATTAATCACACAGGGAATGAAAACATTACAATCTATGTAACTAGTACGTACTGCACCATGTCTATGAATTATACAAGTGTATCACTTGGTTTGCAGTTTATTAATTGGATAAAAGTGAATGCAAATGTTACCCAGAGATGCAAAGGTGGTAACAAGATTCGAACTTTATGACTCAAAATCGGGATTCACCACACACCATTTAATCTACTGGGATTGAACTCATTAGTTTTGTCTCAAGGCCTGTATTTCAATATGTATAACTAATCTATCCAGAACCTGATTCAGAAACTATATATTGAAAATCCTCGCTCCACCTCTAATCACAAGACTTGTCATACAAAAAAGGTGCATTTGAAATTAACCTCACAGAAACATGAGAGTGTTATGCAGAAAAGAAGACATTAATCTTGCTTACTCATTTACATCATTAGGGGTCTAATTAAAACATCAACCTCGTTAAGGTAAAATATCTCATAATTAAGCCTACAATAAATTTACTACCATAAATCACCTTATCCAATCCAACTTGGAATTAAAGGGAGCTACGTCTGAGTTAAACTTGGAGATAGAAATCTTCTTTCCTTTCTCAAACGGTAAAGTAAGATCAAACTCATTAGCTTATTATCCTAAATCGAACAAGTTGATAGAACCCCTTTTTTACGTCCCATCTTGTTCAAAAATATCATTAACTAATTAGGTATGCTCAATTTAACAGCTTAAGCTTTTAGATTAGATAGTCACACACTTCAATATGATATCAGAGCAGGTCGAATCTCATCGACACTCAAAGAATTTCCACATGTGTGACCAATAATAATAACATATCATACATTTATGAATATAATCTAAGCATAAATCCAAAAACCCAAAAGAGTACTTTTTATAAAAGAAAGAGACCATTACTAACTTGATGTGCAGAACTAGGAATATGAATAGCCAATTCATCATCATTGTGCACATTTGGTAGAAGGGGATGATGAAACGACGTCGTTGCCATGAAAATTTCAAAAAAAGGGCTAAACAGCAAAAGCTCAATTCTCTTTCAGCTATGGCTTCCTCTGTTAATTCAATTATAGTGAAATGGGTATAGGTTTGTCCTTTTTGTAATTGCAGATATTATTTGCCCATTGTTGTCCCACTTGCTTCCTCCATGATATCACTGCACAGTGATGGGTGATTTTGATAGCTTGGAATGTTTAGTTTTATATTAATCTCTCGCTTGTGGCGGAGCTAAAATTTTCACGAAAAAATTCAGATTACGAATAAGTAGAATAAGTAAATCGAAGGAAGAAGTTCGGGGTTCAACCCCCTCTATACATATAAAATAAGTTAGTTTTAACTATATATATATATATATATATATATATATATATATATATATATTCTCAAATGAATTTCTCGATTTTATTTAACATTGTACGTGTATATTGTTATCTATTACTTTTTCAGCTATTGCCTACGTTTGTAAGGTTTTTATACGGTTGATTCAATATCGGAAGCATTTTCGTGATTTAAAATTAAAAATAAATATAAAAGGTTTTGATTTATAGTATTTATTTGAATTAATGTATCTGTTAAAATTTAATAAAAAAATAAAGTAGATTTTGATTTATATATGCAGTTGGTATAATTTTTTATTTTTTTTAATAAATATTTATAATAATTTTATTATTATTAAAAACTAAATAATTTTTAAGAGAGAAGCGAAAGTGAAAGCCTATAAGGTTGCTTCTATTTTTAATTGACTGCGGTTGGCGACATAAAATATCATGTACAACATTCTTTGTTATTTAATGGATCATCAATAATTTTTTTGGTTACCTAATTCTTTGATGTGACAATTTAAATATTTTATTTGAGTCTAGAATATATTTTTTTTACTTTTTTTAAAAAAAAAGTCTTATAAGAGATATTGAAATTATTTTATATATTATTAAAATTATATATATATATATATATATATATATCTATATATATATATATATATATATATATATATAACAAAAAGAATCATTTTAAACGTAAGTTGATGTCACACCTAAGAGTGACCATATTTATATAACGAAAAGAATCATTTTAAATATAAATTGATGTCACACCTAAGAGTGGCCATAAATAATCAAAAAATGAATCATCAAATTAGGATGCACTATTTTCAGAATTGATTTTTAATGTCAATTAAGGGCAACTTTCACATATAACAAATAAAAAATTTATATTTGTATGCTATAGTAAAATTTGTATAATTGTGTTTCATAGCAAACGTAGAAACTGTATAATTTGTTATACATATACAGTTGAAGCAAATTGTATAAAACGAGAAGGAAAGAAATTAGATATAATTTGAAAATTGTATAAAACGAGAAAGAAAGAAAGGCAAAAGAAACTGAGCAGGGGAGTATTTTTATTATATAATTATAAGTGTATAGGACGAAAATATATGTACTTGCATGTGTATATACAATTTTCTCACGCTTTATACAAACAGAAACACAATTTATACATTTCGCTTCTGTTTGTATAAGTGAGAAAGGCGAGGGTGGCGAGCGAGATCTGGAAGAGGGGAACAAAAATATATGTATTTCTACAATTTTCTCTGCTTTATACAATTAAAAATAATTTTTATTCACTTGTGTGTTGTATAAAAAGTGAGGAAGCGAGCGAGAGACTGGAGGAGAGTGGTGAGCGAGATATTTGGGAGAGAGGCGCCTGGCAATTTTTTTTGCAAACGTTTGCTATGGAGCACAATTAAATCAAACCCGCTACTCCATTTATTTTAGGTTATTAGTTTGCTATTATATACAATTTTCCCGTCAATTAATTAACGATAATAATTCAATTATCGTTATATGTGTATTTTTAGCGACAATTAACACTTTTTATATATATGTTTCTAAAGCATTTAACGACATTGAAATTAATGTCACTTAACTGATATCGATAAGACTTTAGCGTTCTTCATTGATGTGTCTATTTATTATTGCTAAAACTTGTTTTTGTTATAGTGATGTAACGTAACCGTTTGAATTGTATTTTCTTGTAATTACCTAATTATTGAAATTCAAAAACTTTAAAAATATCAAATCAAAAATTGAACATCCACCACCTATAAATTGTTTACCATATATTTAAGTAGCATAGTGATTTGATGTCTTGATTGACGTATGTCAACAAATTAATAATGTTAGTACTCGGGAATTGATATCTAACCTATATACATTGTTTCTCCAAAAGCTATCATTCAAATATTGGACAAATTATGAATATGTCTTGTCAAAATAGCTTTTTCTTTTGATACGTAAGTATGAAATTTGATTTATCATATCGAAATTTGATTTATTAATATTTGATATTTATTTTCAGCTATCGATCAAATTGAATTTGACAATATCAAACCAAATACCAAATGCACACTTCTAGTCACATCAATATGTCCTTATTTATTTGTTATTCTTAAATTCTTTATCGAGTCAAAAAAGTAACGCATAAATTGAAACGAATGAAGTACACGATGGTTTATGCATTCATATCTACTAATATGTACTGTCAGGTGCAACACATGAGGTCTGTGTAATCGCACGAATTGGAGTCTGTCTGAGGAGGATAGAATATACGTAGACCTTATCCTACCTTGAGAGATAGATATGTTATTTTTAATAAAGTCAGTTCACTGAACACCATTGTATTGACAACATATTGTAGTGGAAAAATGGCACAAGCAATATATTATGAAGATATAGGTTATGACCGAGTACAAGGGCGTAGCTATGTATACCCAAGGGTGGTTAGTTTGAACACTCTTCATCGGAAAATGACTTCAACGTGTATAGGTCAAATGTCACTTTTCATATCCTTGAACGTCCTTTACAAAATGTCTGACTTAGCTAAGTTATCAATGAAGGGCATGTGAATTTGAGAGTCGTTTTAAGAAAATTGAAAATGTGTACATTGATCAAACACGCGTTAAGGTCCTCAAGTTTACAACACGAAATGATGAACATGATCTCCTTCCCACATTTCATCCAAGTGATCAATATGAATCGGTTTGATGATATATATCATTCATCCAATATACAAACATACATATACCTCTCTGAGGCCGGGGACTCGAGGAAGTTTAGAGTAACTTGAACGTTAAATGAATAAGACGAGGGACATTCCCCTCGATGTTATGACACAGGAAGTTACAAATCAGCAAACGTATGGTAGGTTTTCGAGTCCACTGCTATAAGCCTGAAAGCAGCTACTAATGCAGCAGCAGCTAAGGCGCTGAAAAAGATAACGTTGAGCAAATGCCAACTCTTCTGTAGTGAAGATAGATTCTTTTTCATGGCAATCATATACATGTGGTTTGGAAGAATAAACGTGAGTGGAATCGCGCTGATAGCACCAGAAAGGCTCATGAAATCTCCCAAGAAAGGTAATAGAGCAGATAGGAAAGTAGTAAGCGCGAGATAACCTCCTCTGACTAGAGTTCTGAATGCCAGGTTCCGAATAGCAAGTGCACTTCCTTTGATGTCGTATTTGGTATCCAAGTACTCATACGCTGGACTTGCAAATATCTATAATGAACAAAAACAAGGCAATGCAACATGAGGACAGCGCGATCATATACTGTCAGTGTATAAAAGTTAAAACTCAATAATACTATAAGATCAGCAACGCGAAAAAGACTAATACATGTAAAGCTATGATGGCTTGCAAGAATGCAGTAATGTTGGCGAGTGCCTTAGCCCAAACTGGACCGCTGACATTGTTGAGCAAATAGGACGTTGAACTGGATCCATACGCCCAGTATCCGACATAAGTAACAACATGAACAGGTACAGATCCTATACTAAACTGAAAATACAGGGCTTTCAACATGTTGTCCACAGTAGGTGCTCTGACAGTAGCCTGAAAGATTTAACGAAACTCGTCAGAATCAAATTATAACATCACGTGAAAATGATTCGTCGTGTAAAGTACTTCAAGCAGAGGTCATAGTCTAAATAGAGCTGAGTTCATCAACAACAACATACTCAGTATAGTCGTCCACGCAAGTGGGGTCTCGAGAGGGTAGATCGTACATAGACCATACTCCTTACTCCTACCTAAACTGTTTCTGATAGATACTCGACTCAAGGAAAGCAAAAACACAACATTTACGAAGACATTAATACCTGGATCTCTGGAATCATTCCTGTGTTGAATACAAAAATAAGACTTCCAGCTGCACCAGCAGTTGTAAAAACTCTGCTTATTTTCGATCCCGGAATACTATAGTCTCTAGGAGGAGAACTAATACCTGCAATGTACCAACAACAAAAACTCTGGTTATTTACATATAATGCAACAATATCTACGCGTAACGCGAAGATAATACATTTAACTGTTACATTTTGTATGCATACCATCTCTAAGAGCCAACACAAAGACTATAGTGAGATAAATTAGACTGAATGCAGATGAAATCGCCAGCCAAACTCGTAACGATGACAATGTAGGAACAGCAATGGCGAAGAACACGCATGCTAATCCAGCAATCGCGATGAAATATGCTAGCTTCATCCGATGATCGTCCTTAAAGAGAAGATAGAAAGCCTGCCAATTATACACACACAAAAAAAAGTTTGTTTCAGAATTAACATTTTTTCGATGTGTGAGGAACATTACGAAGGACGGGTGGTTAAAAGAGAAGGACTGACAAACTTATAGACGTATAAGTTTCATAAGAAGAGGTGCATATGACACTTTCGACTGACAGACGTATAGGTTGACAAATAAGACGAATATAAGTTCACATGGTACGCCCGCTTCTGGGCTCAATGTGGCATAACTCGAGGGACAAATCCGTGAGGTCTACACAAAACGTACGATATGATCTTGGATGCTAGGCTATGTTGCTCACACTCTTCAAAATGTGATGTGTTCACTGCATCAAAAACGATCATTAGCGGCAATTAATATTCTTTGTATATGTCCCTAAAGCTTTTAGCGACATTGGTTCTAATGACACTTAATTAATGCCGGTAAAGACTTTAGCACTCTTTATTAATGTCAATATTTATTGCCACTAAAAGTTGTTTTTGTTATACTGGTTGCATCTGTTAGATTCGTCGAAAGTAGTGCATTTATGAAGTACTGTCTCGATGTAGTAACATTTTTGAAGAGTGCGAGTAACGCAGACGGAAGGTAGGGGAATGTAGCATATACCTTTAAGGCCTGTCCACCTAAAATGATAAATCCAATATTTATCAAGAAAAGATTAGCATATTGCGATGCCCACACAATTGAATAAGCTGTACGGCCTGCAATATTAACAAAGTGAAAGGAATTAAAATCTTATAAACATCAAAATGTATGTTTGGTTTTGATTCGGTTCACACAAATATTTATAACTTAATTTAGATTTAAAAAAATCAATAGTTCTCCTTTATTTATTAAGAGTTGATGATCGAAAAACACACGTGAAATATCACATTTTCACGAGTTTTCTACGTGAACTATCAGTTGAAACACTTTTCCTACCAAAACTATTTAGTACCAACTATTATGAGTTGTTCCCTTTTACTACTTGACTATCACCATCGTTCAAGTAGGAAAGGAAACAAAAGATAGTTGATGTGTGCCTTGATAATAGTTGGTGATAGTTTAGGTAGAAAATGCGAATACAGATAGTTCAGATACACGAAACTCGCAAAAACATATTCCCTATGTTTCATAAAAAAAAAGATCTAGTTTGACTTGACACGGAATTCAAGAAAAATAAAGAAAACTTTTGATCAATCTTATGGTCATAAATTAAAGTTATGTCACGTACCAAAATATATATGTCACGTAAAAATGTGATTGTCAAAAAAGAAAAGGGTATTACTCTTTTTTAAACTGATCGATAGAGTGATACTTTATGTCTATCAAGTGTTCTACCACGAAATTTCGTATTCAATCAAATACCGTCACGCGATCGTACTTACCATACAAAAATCCTGCGAGATCTCTGAATCTAATATGCCTTTTTCCACCATATTCATGAATCTTGGCCATAAGAGTACTTGCATATAATGAAATGAGTGTTGATAAAACAAGACCAATAACACCACCAGTCCAGCCAAGAGGAACCATGATTGTGCCAGCATATCCTAGTGCATAGGCACTGTTGATACCAGTGCTCAAAACAATTCCCACTTGAAACCATGAATCTACATTTTTTTTTTCAAAACACACACATCATTTGGTTTTGAAAACATTATAATATTATCGTATCAATTTAATTCGGTATGATTCGGTACATTGAAGTTCAATTATCAATATTCTAAGGTAGGGTAAATCAGTAATCATAGTTTATTCAACTTTGACCAGTATATCTATACTCGTAATAGAGTATTATGACTTTGATAATTAAAAAAATGTCAAAGATATATTACACATGTAGAAATATATATTCAGTATAAATAACTCTTTTTATTAATCATGATCAGTTAAAATTCAAAGTACGTATTTATCAAAATAGAATAGTGAAACTTTCACATTATATATATGTAACTATATACTTCGGTGTATTATTTCTAAATACCAAATATTATATCGAATATCAAATAAATAAAAAATATACATCATATACCATATCAAATACTATAATACCAAAACTATGATAATGAAAATTTCAATTTGATATGGTAATTCGGTATATACCATATCATGTTCACCCCTAATGTTAACGTACTGTCGCAATTTGATTTAAATTCTCATTTAACCATAGATTTTAAAGTTAAAATTTAAAGAAATTGAGTTTTTGAAATAATAATTTAGCCAAACATATCTTAAACGAAAGTCATAAATCCAAACTTATTTATTTTAAAAAATAATTATGAGATTTATCTTTATTTTTTATTTATATATTTTTATCGATTCTATTCACTTGATTAAAAAAAATCTATTTTTTTATTGTAGGAAAAAAATATCAAGGAGAAACACTATTATGTTTCTTATCGAACCAAACTCATGGATGTAAATTAATGTTTGATTTGATTTTGTTTAAAAGTAATAATTAAAAATCAATTAAATTAATTTAATGCAAATAAAAAAATCAATAAAAATCAAATCACCATCACCCCTACATATAATAATTGACGTCTTAGTTTTTTTTTTAAAAAACGTTAATTGTTTTATACGAAGAATTTAATTTAGTAAAACGACTAATAATATTTACGATAAAAAATATAACGATTTTGACTATGATGCATGTTTTAATTTTTATGAAGAGTTCAATTTTGGTCAGCAGCTCAACACGACCGTCTTTCTGTAACTATTCATACTTGTCCACATTTCGAAAACGATAACTACAGTACGTTCTCTGTTTCATATTATTTGACTTTTGTTAAATTATCACATGACTTATAAATATGTTAATTTAAATATATTTTATTAAATTAATTCTATTTATAATATGTTAATTATATTATTATTTGATACTAAAAATAATATGAAAAAAAGACACTCTTTAATTTGCTCATAAAAAGTAAAATAAAATGTCAATTTTTTCTATTGAAATTGCGTAAAATAAATAAGAGTGAATATATAATAAGTCCATAAAAGAGGAGACTCCAACGGAAAAGATCTTTATAGATTTGTATTATCAAATTGTTGACATTTACTATTTGGACTAAATTAGTTGGCAAATTTCTATATAAAAAGTAATATATTATAAAATATGATTACTATAAAAATGAAATAATCGAATAATAATATTGAAAAAGATTTTTATAGACTTAAATAGAATCAAATTGTTGATTTTTACGATCAGTCAAACAAAAGTTGATAAATTCCTAAGCATCCTCATTTGATATTAATAATAATGATAATAATAATTCATTTGTAAGCAATTTTTGCCTTCAATTTTAAGATCACATAATTTAAATAATGCGGTAAAAATATTCAAAAGTATATTAAAAATATATATCATAAAATATAATTGTTACATAAAAAGTTTGACGTAAGACTTCAATGAAAAGATCACTAAAAGAATATATAATCAAATTGTTGACTTCTAAGATCCCAATTCCCAGGCAATTCGATTCAAAATAATGAATAATTTTGATGTTCCACGTTAATTGTTTACGTTATTTAAAAATAACTTACTTGTTAATTTATAAAATGTTCACGTTATTCACACTAATTATTTTAAATAGATTACTTGTTAATTTATTAAATCAAAAGAGAAGTAGTCGTTAAAAATTATAATTTATTTTAATAAATTTATAAAATTCGATAAAAATATATTTAAGAAGTAAATTAGTGAAACATTATGAATTAAACCTATATTCAGTAAAAAAATAATTATAATAAGTAAATTGTTTTTTTATTAGAAAAAATGCATAAATATCTCCTAAATTATGACTGAAATTTCAGAAATCAATCTGAACTAAACTAAGATCCTACTACCTCCCCCCCCCCCTTTTTGGTAATTTTGTGTAGTTTTTTGACTTACGTGATATCCAAATATCTCTCACGCGCTTCAATTATGTGGAGTATGGAGTGTGTCAAGTAAGACAAAAAACGTAAAAATTACAAAAAAAAAAGTTCAAGAAAATAATAAAACCTTATTTTAGTTGCTAAAAAGTAAAAAGATATATCGAATTAGTTTTAACCATTCAATAATTTTAGTTATTATCAATCTGAAGTACTTGAGAGTATTTCAACTGGATGAATTCTAATGAAAGAATAATTAAGTCATTATTTCAATAACTTTTTCTTTTACTAGAAATTTATCAAGACATGACTTATATTTTCTGTCAATCATGATATATATACGAATCTATTAAAATTTTAATGAAGTTAATTGAAAATTACGAACTAAAGTTATTAACGAGAAACTTATTAAGACATGACTTATATTTTCTGTCAATCATGATATATATACGAATCTATTAAATTTTTTAATGAAGTTGATTGAAACTACGAACTTATACATCATATCGAATAAAAATTACCTGTTCCAATTTGATGAAGAGTTTGAGGAACTTCAACTTCTAAAGCCACAACATGATGATGATCCATTTCCTGTGGATTTGAAGGACTTGAAATTACTGGCATTTCCTCCCTATGTTCAATTCTATTCATTTTTTTTTCTAAAAAAAAAATATTTTTATTTTCTTAGATAAATTTTCAATGGAAAATTCCAAAAGAAAGTTGTATTTTAGATATATGAATGGCTGAATGATGTATTTATTCTCAATTAGTGGTAGTTGGAAGTAGGGCATTTTGCCTATATATATTGAGTAGATAGATTATTTCTTGTTTTTTTAAATAAAAAGTACAAAATAATTGTTTCTTATTTCTTTTTCTTTTTTCCGTCCAGCTCTATACTAATTTTTAAGTCGATTGTGACGAACATGACAGAGGACAAGCTAACGAGGAGGAGTATAAAGAAGAGTATCGTTTGAAGGCGTAAAGTCAACACTGTAACAAATAAAGAATTTTGTGATAGTTATTTAACAGTAATAGTAAAAAGTGTTATTAAATTATATTTAGCGTGAGATTATATAATATAGATATTTATAGCAAGTAATCTATATACTGTCACTAATATCTCTTTTATTGTAGTGAAAGAGGCTTTTCACATAGTAGTTACGTTGCGATACTCAATTCATAAGATTTGTTAGGCCAATATGAGCAATATGTGTATGTCATTTAAGATTTTGTACGATTCTTTAAAAAGACAAATATTACTTTTATCGTATGAGTATATATTTAACTAATGAAGGATATAATTAATTAGCGATTATGAGTTCACTCAAATTTAATATTTTAACAAAAGGATATTGATATACAAGTGAAAGAAATTCACATTTTTTTCTTTTTGATGTTTATATTTAGGTTGTTTTCATAATGATTTTTTTATGATAAAAATTAAAGTTAGTATAGTCAAAGAAATTAGGCCAAAATTGGTATTTTTCCTAAATTAAATACCTATGTCCTTTCTAAAGCCGTCCTAAAGATAACTAATTACTATATGAAAAAATATGAAAGGAAGGTTTACAAATATATCATTCGATCAACTAGTTCTTTCGTACTTAGATTTCATATTTCATAACATTTTTCATGTAAAAACAAATAAAATATTAATTTTAACGACATAATATATTTTTAAAAAAAAATATATATAATTTTGATTAAAAAAAATGACATCATATCAAGTAAAAAATATTTTTAAATATTTTATAGCCAATAATTTAGTGGGACAAGTATGAAGACATTGAAGAGGTAGCTTTGTGCCATAAATATTCAAATTGAGCAGCACATAATTAATTTTTCGGGAGAATGCACAATTATTTTCTAGAGTATGACTTCGAAATATCATAGACATATATTAATTTTAAGGTCCTATTTTTTTCTGAATTTATTTATTTATTGTAATTTTATATACCTTTTATCTTATGCACACCGTTACTTTACATAATTCATGCGGCACATGAAAGATATTTGAATATCACGTGAGCTAAAAAGGTGTACAAAATTACAAAAAAATAAATTTATGAGAATAATAGAACCTTAATTTAATTAATGTATATTTTTGAAATTTTGATCATAGTTTAATATAGTACTTATGCATTTTCCCTAATTTTCAAGACGAGTTAGACTTAGAAGGTGATTGATCACGTGGAAATTAATTTTGTGGCCATGTGGCTCTTAGAATTTTGGTAGTGCGAAGAAAGTGAACATTACAAAGTTTGACATTACAAGTTAATTAGAAAAAATAGTATATATATATATGTGTGTGTGTATGTGTGACAGAAACATATGTAAAATTTAGAAAAGATAGGTGCATGATTAAAGAAAATGTATCTTAAATATAAATTTTATCGATTTGAATTTTAAAAATATATATATATATATATATATTCTATATATATATATATATATATTATATAATATATATATATATATATATATATATGTGTGTGTGTGTGTGTGTGACAGAAGCATATGTAAAATTTAGAAAAGATAGGTGCATGATTAAAGAAAATGTATCTTAAATATAAATTTTATCGATTTGAATTTTAAATTCTTAATATAAATTAATAAATTTTTAAAATTATAGATTCAGAATATATAATATTACTAGTTTTAAATTTTAACATCAAGGGCGGACTCACTCTTGGCCGGGTGTATCAAGCGATACCCCTTCGCTCAAAAGTTATATTATATATAAAGGTCAAATTTTAATTTTAAAAATAATATACATTAACATTAACACCATCTGACGAGTGGAACGTTTACTTTAGTGGTTAGGATGTTGCCAAAGTTTCTTAGGGTTGATGGTGCAAGCCTCGTTTGGTCTAATAATTATTTTTTAAATTTTCTAACTACAATTATTGTCACCGCTTCGTACTGTTTCCACCGCTATTTTAACATACACATCTGAATAAATTATTTTATAATGCTAAAAATTTTAGAAATTTTCAATGTAACACACTTAATATTTTTGAATGATTATTGAAAAAAAATAGTTAACTATTATATAATCTAGTAAAAAAATATGAATTCACGTTAACCCACGACGTTTCCTCTAAATACGCTATTTTACTCAAATTAAATATGGTGCTGAGAATTCCACGTTTTTCAATTAGAGAGTATTGCATAGAAAAATATCAAGATCGTTTTGGGAGTTCTCTCTCCAATAATTGCATTATCTTTTTTCTAATAGAAAAATTATAATTAGTATGTTCCCTTTTATTTGTCATATAATTTTTTTCGAAACTTAATTTGATTAATTAGAAATATAACAATAAAAAATTATAAATATTTGATTAAATTTGTATAGAAGTCACTAAATTTATTTAAATAAAAATTTTAAATTTTTATATATTTTTATAACGATTTTAGTTATTATATATATAATAACTCACACCGTCTTGTTAAATTTTCATTGTATACATAGTCTATGCAAAATTATTAAATTCTCGTAAATTCATGTACTATACTCTGATTTTTTATTTATTTATGTGAACATATAATTCGAATTTTATATCTTCCCAATACGCGTGAAGGAAATTTAAATTGTATTATGGTAG
Organism: Solanum peruvianum; assembly: GCA_027705065.1. Classification (NCBI taxonomy): domain Eukaryota; kingdom Viridiplantae; phylum Streptophyta; class Magnoliopsida; order Solanales; family Solanaceae; genus Solanum; species Solanum peruvianum. The sequence goes on from JAKWJD010001759.1 coordinate 61,398,284, forward strand.
ACCATAATTATTAAATGTTGCAGGCAAAGTAGTTGTAGCAAAAAATAAATACAATAATATGTTTACTGCGGTTGACCGTTTACATTGTGATTTTCATATGATTATAAATAGTTTTTTATTAAAAAAATAATCATAAAAAGTAACATGATAACTATAATTTATAAATAGTTTAAGTTTTTGTGTGTTGGTATTATGTAGTTATTTGTTGTCAACTTAAAATGATTTAATTTTATTTACAAATAATAGTAAATTATAATATTTTGGGGTGTAAATGAAAGGGTATAGTACGTCTTAAAATTTGAGGGGTAAGCCTCGAGCGTAAAAGCAAAATCTTTCGATGCAAAAACATATGAATCTATTTTTTGGCTGTTTGAAAAATATTTTCTAATGTTTATTATTATTGATGATGATATTTATGTTGAGATATATACTATTAACCCCATATGTTAAGAAATAATATTTTGTTATAAAATAAACATTTGCTCAATTTTAATAGATCATATATTCGTTTATGGTGTTTGTTTACTTATATAGTAGATGATTTGTTGTGTAGAGTTTTAGCTTATATGCAAAGGATTAAATTATCGGTTTTTATAAGTATAAAATTTTTTGTTCACAATCTAGGATGGAAATTGGACGTGTCATTGGTGCGATTGTAGCACAAGATTATATGTAATTTATCTTCATTATGAGAACAATATATATAGTTCCAACTTGTGCTAGTTCGTTTTGCATGTATTGAACGAAACCGAGTAGAGATAGTTCTTTTAGACCGACTGACAAAAACATATCCTCTTAACTGTTAAATGTACTTATATTTTCTTAATCCTGATATAACTATTATGATCTGTATATATTAACTATCATTTTGATTTATTAAAACGTGAGATTCTGAGATGAGTCAATATGCCTGGTAAGTTGAATGATAATAATGTATATTGGTGAAATAATAAGTTAGTTAATTGAATCCATGTCTCGTTATAGAGATTGATTGATATGCCTTTTTGAGAAACTTATAAGTTTTCATTGTGTCAAATCTGAAAAGTGGATTTATGAATCTGACACATGAAATAAGTTAAGTAGTGCTCTAAAGAAAATTAATCATTAAATTAAATTCTTCAGTAATTTAAATTTTTTATTAGTATCTGAAATCTTAACATGGGGAATTACATAAGTGTTTAATGGGGAATTACGAAATATAAGTAGAGGAGTGCAATTACGAATTTTTAGTGGAATGATTTGTAATTTATTATGGTAAGAATAGTTCAAATTAGTTATTTGGAATTATTTGCATTATAGAACTCTCAGTAATTAATTTTGTAGTCCCTATAGTGCCCATATTAAACTAGAACTCAAAATTCTAATTCTAAAGGGAAAATGGGAGAGGCGTTAGAAAGAAAACTAACGTGCATTTTTCAGTCGAAGAAAAATAACATGTGTTTTGATTCTCCTCTTTAGACTGGAAAGAAATCTCTATAATCAAGAATTCTTCTAACCCTAGAAGATGGAAGTTTTCTATTTATGCTTGCCGTATTGAGAGAATTCAGATAGCTATTGTCTATCTTGTAGATTTGCTTGAAAGTCTATCTAATTTAAAGATTCGTTTAAAGATATCTGCTCATGCTTTAAGAGGTATCTATCGAATTAAATTAGGACAAGTTCATGAGTTCTAACATAAACAGTATTGATTATTTATTATTTATGCAAGTAATAAAGTTCATGATATGCTTTCACCGTGTGTATTAATTTTTTCAACAATTGACATTAAGAGCCATACTTAGCGGTGCAAACACATGTTTGGTCTTGTGTGATTTTAAAATTTGTTTTTTATTTCTTGATTACAAAGGAAATTGTTGATAATGTAAACTAGGCAATGTGAAGGCTGATTTAACATATTAAAATTAAATGGTTTCTACCAATTGTTGTCCAGATTGCTTCAATTTTATTCAATTTAATATGCTTCTCTTAGTTACCTAATTACAATTTAAAATTCACATGTGTGCACATGTGTGCCTTGTTTCTTCAATATTAGAAAGTTTTTTCTTATTTGTATGGGCATAAAATTCTCTTTCTCACATGTATAAAATAACACGTAAACATATTAAGAATATTATAATTAATAAATGGTTATCATTAAGTGGTTTGTTTATTTGATTATTAGAAGTTCTTAATATTATATATATTTGAGATTACAATATGTGAATTGATAATAATGATAAATAAATAGGATTTACGAAAATTTGTCTATTTATTTGAGTCGGTTAAAAATATCCTTAATATATCATGTATGGATTGTTCTTCATAAATGTATAGTAGTAAATGTTTGTTATATTTACCATTATATACTAGTAACACTTAAATTAATTTAATGAGAAGAGATATTAAAGATTTTCATCAGTTTAAAGGGATAGATATAGTATTTTGAATTCTCGAGTGTATTAATTGAGAGAACAATATGTTGTAATTAGTTATGTGTCTTAGCAGAAAGACATGATACAAAGTATGTTTTGTACTCATGGGATAATTATTAAAAAGAGAATAAAAATGTGAATCAATTTGTTTTTAATTTTAACTATGCTTGAAACAATTGTTTTTTTTTTTCAAATTTGGTCATAGTTAAGGTGGTCATAATTTTATGATATCTGATTTACTGACATTTGATGGTTCCAACGAAAATCGTTTAGATGGTTTTAGATAGTTTGTCAGATTAAAATTTGATTCAAGTATGATAAGGTCATTCTTTATATCAGTTATATTTATGTTAAATTTGAAACATGATTACACATGGTGATTTAATATGAGTTGATAATTAATGTGATAATAATATAGTTCATATTGTTTTAATTTCTTAAGATGTTTAAATCACTTAAATTTGAATATGGTCATAGAGTTGGAAATAAATATTTTTATAGACTCCAACTGATTTGAAATATGGTAAGTTCATTGATAACGTCCTAGTAAGAAGTACTCATCGCAATGTGGTTATATTTTTTGAGGTCCTTAAAATGATTTTAAAGTTATTCTTTGAAATTAAAATGTGATTTATTATGAATGACATTTTTGATATTGGTTTTATTTATGTAATATGTGTTACATAATTGCACGCGATGAGTTAACATAAATTCATCTATGATAAGGATGAAGATCTGTTCATTTTTCCTCAAATCTTTTAAAACTGAATTTGGTCATAGCTTTGTAGATAAATATTAATTTTGAACTCTGATCGATCTGAAATTCAGTAGGTTCATTAGAAAGATCAAATTTAAAATACTCATTGTTATGCGGTGTTTTGATAATTTGAGGTCGTTCAAATGGTGTTTTTAGATAATTTTTGTATCTTGATAATCAATTTGACAAAAAATTACTCGAATATGATATAGTGATGATAAAGTTTGTTCTCTATAGTCTTCTTGACTAAATTTTAATGAAGTATTAAGTTCATGTGTTGGCTTAGACCTTCCTTCCTATCGGATGAAATTAATACAAGTCATTATAGACAAATCTCTAATTTTTAATTTGATTATCTGTATTGACTCTCCTAAACTGAGCAATATTTGATTGGATCAATGGATCTAGGGATAATGATATTCACTTGACTTAAATTAATATATACTCTCCATCCGAGGTAGCTTTTGTTCTAAATTTTGTTGAAGTAAATATCTGATATCACATATTTATGTTGCATGAGTAGTCATTTTTTCATCAAATTTTATCGTTCAAGATGCATGTATATCTATCAGGTGTGTTTTGAATTTTTATATTCAATGCATCCATAAACATGTCGATTTTTGAAAAGTAATATTCAGATAAAGTAAAGAGTTTTGTTGACTTTTTTCTTAGTTCTTGATTTGTATATCTATTTCACAAATGATGATATGTGTCTTGTTATAAGAATTTTTGAACGGAAAATTTTGAACTCTATTTTGACCATATAATGTTTTCAACTAAATTGATCATATTTTTTGGAATTCTAAAAATAAAAGATTGATTTGAAATTTGGTAGATTCATAAGAACAACCTAGTAAGAAATTAATTTTTTTTGGATCGTTATATGAGTTTTTGGTCATATTTGATTAAATAGTAGTGAAATATTAGTTTTATGTGTTGGCTTAGACTTTCCTATCCATTGGATGAAATTGATATAAGCACTATGTATTTAATCGTCTAGTTTTCATAATCTATATTAACTATCCTAAACTGAGTAATATAAGATTGGGTCTATGTAATTAGTGAATTTTCATTTGACTTACACTAACAGTAGACTCTCTAACTGAGTTAGGTCTGTATAAGTTATGGAGTGAATAATCGGTCATTGTACATGTGTATTGCATGGGTAGTTCTCCAATCCCATCATTTGTCTATTCGAGATGAATGGATATATATATATATATATATATATATATATATATATATATATATATATATATATATATATATATATATAATATATATATATATGAGGCCTGAATTTTATTATTTGGGATTAACCAAACTATTATAATCTATTTAATGTATTATATCTCATATTCTCAATAAACTTCACGCACCCACTTAGTACTACTTAAGTTTTTCTTTTAATATAGATAAGATATTAATTCAAAGAATACATTGTACATTTACGTTATGTTAGAAGGAATTATTTTTAGTTTCTTACTAGATAAGAGATGAATATTTGATATATTTATTTGTAACTCTCCTATCATTGAGTTTGATGAATATTTCATTTCTTGTGATATATTGAATGTGATTTTTTTAATTGATATTATCTCGCATAAACTGAATTTTATTAATCTATCTCATAAGAGAAAGTATCTTTCAGATTGAACGAAACTTATTGTATACTAGCGTCTAAGTTATTTATTTTGAATAGAACTTCGAGATTTGTTAATGGTTGAATATAATGGTTCATTGAAAGTGAAGTCACTACCAAGTACCAACATGTGAGTTCTGTTCAGATGGAAAATAACAAAGAGACCTTTCCTCTAGGCAGTAATAAGTTAGAATTATTTTATTTTGATTTGTGAGTGTATTGTTCTCTCAAATAATAATTATAATATTTCTTTCTATATTATAGGTGATTTATTTGTAGAATTATGAAAAATTTATTTTTGCAAATTTTCTGAATGAACGAATGATAAAATTAAAGATACATAAAATATATGTCCCATGAATTTATGGGTTTTACGAAATATACGCCTCAGTTTATGCCATGTAAAATATCTCATTATGCACTTCGCCTTTTATAAGAGTGATTACAATAGTCAACCCTAATATGAAAGACTTGGTAGTTAGGTCTATTCATACAAAGAATAGGCTTATGACTACTGTTTAGAAATAAGTTTTTTGTTCTTTCGTTTGGTTGTCAAGTTCGAGATAAGTTATCTCGCCATTTATAATATAATTATGAGATAAGTTATCTCATATACATGGTAGGATAAGTATCTCAGGATAACTAATTTCATGATAATTAATTTTGGGATAACTTGTTTCCAACTAAACGATCCCTAAAAGTTAAGAGTATCATATGACTAACATTGGATTGTAGTGCAATGGCGAGACTGTTTCACCCTTAACCAAATATCTTAGGTTCGAGCCTTGAGTATGAAAAAATCATGTTGAAAACGTCATCCCCAAAATGGCCTTGCAGTGCGCAATTCAAATTAAATTAAGCCTCCAGTGCGAGCTCCAAACACCAAGCGAAAAACAAAAAAAATATCACTAAAGGTACAGAGTCCCCTAGTTATAGAATCACATATAGTAGAGAGTGTTTTCATCGATAATAATAATCATCATCAAATTTCTCAAATAAAATAAATTATTTATTACAAATTTACAATAGTCAACTCTAATATAAATAAGATGAGAGTTGGGACTATCCACACAAAAGATATGCTTAGACTTGGGACTATTTTTTGGAAATAAGATATTTTTCTACTTTAGGAGTTCTTAAATGTTTATTTTATAAGATATTTTTCCATTGTGTGATGTGATTCGGAGTATGAAAAATAATTTGAGATAATATTTTTAAAAATTATGAAGAATAATTTGAAATTAAAGGAGTATTATGTCAATTACTTTCTTTGTCTTGATAAGTGTCACTCTGTTCATTTCACATTAAGTATGAAAAACTTAAATACGAGCTGCAGTGACACTTATTTTGAGGCAAAAGGTGTTATTAACCTAAACTTATTTGAGACAATTTTTTTGTTTGTTGTTAAAGTGATGCTCCCTCCATTGTAAATAGTTGTCATATTTCATTTATCAAAAGTTATTTTTGACTAATTTTTAAAGCTAAATTAGATTAAGTTAAGTCAATATTTTAAAATCATAATTTAGATATTCAAAAAGAATACAAAAAATACTGTAAGTTGCATCAATAATTTATTCCTCAAATTATTTTTTAAGACCTAATACAAAATATCAAATTATTTTTCAAGACCTAATACGAAACATCGGTTACTTCCTACCAAATTTGGGATCTTGATCAAGACGATATACATAACAACTAGATAATATTGCTTTCATATATAATCATTGGTGAAAAGTGTTGAAAAAAATATATAAAGAAAATAAAATCATATGAAGATATAGAAGTTTGATAATATGAACCACAAATACGAAATTAAAGCCAAGTATTTCTTCATTCATTTTTAATTAGAGATTCTGAATTTGAGTTTTTTTAGCTACGAATTTATCTTTGTTAGGTAGGACTTTCTCTTCAGACTACGGACTTTTTGAGGCAAATCCAAAAATAGTCAAACTTATATAGATACCAAACATCGAGTACAAAATAAAATAATAGTAATTTATGCATATTTTAATGATTTTTTTGTGATATAATTATATAATTTTGGTCATCACTATTAAATTCAATCAAACTAATAATTGAAATCCTAGCACTATCTTGATAGGTAGGAGGAGACTTTATTTTATTTTATTTTTAATTTCTACGAGAAAGTTACGAAAACTTATTTTTTTTAAAAAAATATTTTATTTGCTCACTTTTATTTGTCGCATTTCTATTGACACACCCGTTAACACGATTATCAATTATTATACCAAACTACTTTATTAATTCTTCGTAATGTTTAGTGTTAATCTTTGAAAAATTATTATGGAAATTATATGCCCCTCAAGCATCCGTGGTAATAAAAATATATCATTTCATAATAGAGCAATTTACTTAAACCAAAATATTGTTACCTCAAATTTTGTAAAAATGACTATAAATCACATTTAAAATTTTATGAAACGAGTAGTAAACTTAGAAAAATTAATGAAAATCCTTCTATTTATAAATAACAAAGAATAATACGAATGTGTTTATTTTGCCTTATTTATTAAACAATTACAACTCATTTTCCTCCACACTTTTTAAAACCTAACAATTAAATTTTGTTTTAAATTGAGTTAATTAACAAGTCAAAAGAAAGCCACCAAAAAATGGTGTTTGGCACATTTAAAACCTAACAATTATTAATGTAAATTATGTCAGAATTGTGAACATGAAAATGTAGTGACTTAAGAATATTTAATTTCTAAAAAAGAGAGACATATATTATACATATATACAAAATTAGATAGTAGTTGAAATCAAAATGACTTGGACCATTAAAATAAGAAAAAAGAAATTTACGTATGAATCAATTATCAACGTTACGATAAAATGATTGAAATTTATTTATACACATTAAATTAGATGTTTCGAATTCAAAGGGGTCATTCACATGAATATCCTTATTCTAAAGTAGTATTAATTTTTAACTTTTATACTTCAAATCCAAATGATTCGGACAAGGCTCGCAATAAAAACTATTTTAGAAAATTTATTTTAAAGGAACTTAATATAGTGTAAGATCTAAATTTTAATATTTGACATGAGTGGTTAAAAGTGGCTATTTGATAAACTTTTTTAGAAAATCAAGCCCAAATCACAATTCATAGGTTAAAGGCATACATAGTTGATTGGAGAACCTTTAATAATATTGTTTATCTTGTATTTATTTTTTATTTTTTTGATGAGCGCGTTCAGTAAAAATAAAAAAATAAAAATGAACAGAGAAAAAATAAAAACAGTGGAATTACGACAAATACTTATCATTATGAAACATATTACCCAAAATCACTTATAATGGGTTCAAATTTAATTGAGACTTCATCAACTCAAGCTCATTTCAATGTCTAGCTGCATGGTGTCAAAATGAGCGCAAATATGTAGTTCGTTCATAATTTTATGGATTAGATTCAGTATAGTTTGAATCAGATTCAATTTCAAACATATTAAGTTGTAATTCATTTTAAGAGAATCTAAAATTGAACCTAATTTAATCTCTAATTTTAACTTATTTTAAAATTCTTTATTTTTATTAATGTAATGTATGTTCTTATATTGAAGGTATGAATTACTATCTATTTTACATCTTCTAGGTTTTATCGATCAATTTATAACTTTTTATTTTATTTTCTTGAGTTGAAATGCAAATTGTGGTAATAGAAATTAGATAACAATATGTTAAAATTATTCAGCACGTCAAATTGGGTGGGTCATGACCCAACCAAATTTAGCCCATTTGAGTTCAAACTATTTAAGCCTAACCTATTTGAGCCTAAAGTAAACTTGGGCAGGTCATTGACCCAACCTAATTTCAATTCAACCCATTTTTTGTCACGACCCAAAAATGGGCGTGATGGCACTCGTCTTATCCCACCAAGACAAGTAAGCCTAAAACTCAACTATTACAATAAAAATGCGGAAAATTCACTATCAACTTACATTATACCCCAAAACCTGGTTGTCACGTGTACAAGCCTCTAAAGTATTACAATCGGATCAAAAGAAAATATAGTCTCATATGATATTGTTTCTAGAGTAGAACAAAATCATAAACAAGAGTAAGGAGGGATGCTGAGATGACCAACAACTACCTCACAAAATCTCCAGGAAGCCTCGGAAAAGAAGAGAATATCATAAAAGTCCGGGCTAGTAACCTACAAAAATTTGTAGAAGCAAGGGGTGAGTACCAAACCACACGGTACTCAACAAGTAAACCTCTAAACACAAGCTAAGGGGATGAAATACGGGTACTCCTACCACCCCAACCGAACCCCCACAACTACAACCTGCATAAATATCAGCCCAACCTAACAACTCACAGTTTACATAGAACGTAACTCAACAAAAACATTAGACAAATTACATATCCTCCACAACAACACTTAACAAATTACATATTCCTCACAACACCTTCAACAAATTATATATCCTCAATAACAAGCTCAGTAAATTCAACAATCACAAGTTCCGCAAAAAGGCAATCACTAGATCAGCAAAACACAATATCAAGTTCACTAATGATAAGTATGTGCAATGTAATGGAATGCAATGTCAAGTATAATGATGCATGTCTGACCTAGTGATACACACACCCCGCTGTCTCTCAGTCCGGGACCCATGGGGGACATATCTGTCCATGCATCTGTCGCGGCGCACGACACGACCCTCGATAATAGTAACCATCGCGGCGCGCGATACGTCCCTCGAAATATAGTATCCATCGCGGCGCGCGATACGTCCCTCGAAATATAGTATCCATCGCGGCGCGCGATACGTCCCTCGAAATGGTACATCCTCTTTAGTACCCATTCTTTCTCAATGCACATAACACTTGTCATAACCAATGCCTCAGAATAATGCAGATGACAAGTTCACACAAATAATGAGGAGATGACCATTTTCATAACATTGCACAGATCACAACCAGACAAACATGAAGTTACATCAACAATGATTCAACAAGACTTCAACCCTTTCTCAACACAACACACATAAACAATTAATCACATTGCCTTTTGCTATCCCCATTCTTTTCATCATTAGAATTAATCAATGTGGACAAGTCAACCCATCACCAATCCCGTTACTCCCAACATATACCACAAGGACATACACGCATTTCATACACTTAACAAGAGTTTAGAAATCCACTTGCCTCAAATAGTAGAACAATCACTATCTCCGGAACTTGAGTCTTCTCTTTTTGTTGAACTTCCAACTCAAAACAATCTATTCAAATAAGTAACCACGATAAGACTTCGAAACTAACAACACCCAACTCTATAATCAAGTTCCTAACCTTCAAGCCTAGGTTAAGTCATAACTCCTCCAAACACTAAAACCCTAATAGTTTTCATTTAATATAATATACCTAATATTTAATTACATATCTTAATATCTCAAACACAAGAATCATAATATGATAAAGAGGATAAAAAAATTACAACTCTATTAGCGCTTAACCTAGAACTTAGAAGTAAGAAAAATTTCGATACTCCACAGTTTCATATATTCCCATTCCATCACTTCCCAATTCATTATGGTTTATTTATGCAGTACCTAATAATTATAATATAATATAAATCTTCACTTTCAACTATCTTGTTTCTCCCCCTAAGTCATAAAACGTGGAATATATATATAAGCTTTGTGAATTTCACATATCCAACATATATAATAACAATTTAATCCCTATCCATATGCAATACAATAGTTAGGCACAATTACCTGCTTCACTGGATCGGTCGAGCGGTGAGAAATCCTCTTCGAGAGGCCATTCGTTCTTTTATATTTTATTTTCTTTTTCCTTTAACTGATTAGGGCAAATAATTATAACCCACTAAATAGTTAAATAAATGTTAGTTATTTAATAATTAACCATCAATTAATTCACTCTAGTTAAATGAATATTTCAAATTTCCAAAAATGACCTTCCGGGTCATTACATTATCCACCACTAAAAATCATGTTCGTCCTCGAACATAAAGTAAAAGAAAGTCAAATACTAGGGGATACCAAGAGCCTAAGGTATGATTTTCAGAGTCGTGTTTCTCTTTCTGAGTAAACTCATACTTAGGACCATTCCATCAAAATTAACTATCAAGAACTGAAAATTCGAACCAAATTTTAGAAAATCTTTTAATTAGGAGTGATTACAAAGTCATAGACTAACCCATGAACCCCATCTAAACCGAAACTCACTAGACCATAACACACCCATCAAGATGACTCTTATCTCACGTAACCAAAATAACCTTATGAATCAAAACTGGCTACAACTATGAGTAAGCCTGAATCAACCACGAGACACGCATAATGCAAAAATGATCACTTTTATTTTCAAGATTCCCTTCTCACAACACAATCTTTCCGTGAACTTAAGTCATAAAAAATGTATTTCTAGACATCGAGTACTCATTAAGGGAGAAACAAACTTATCCAACTCAAGGAATGAATTGATCAAGTAAATCACTCAACTAGCGATACAACTCAAAATGCAGAACCTCTAACAACACTCCTAGACAATTGTAACTCTTCATAGTAGTTCTTATATAAGTTCTCATAAGCAAGGTTGTGTGAATAGAACTACTGATATATTTCAACTATTCCGAACAACACCAAATCCATCACAACTTAAATGACCGAGTTTGCCCAAGGATCCTACCCTAACAAGAGGACACAAGAGGATCGGTACATCCGATCCACCACTAGGGATTCACCCATAGATGTGAAAACACGAGTAGCATAAGCGGTGAATCATACTCCAAATAATATCCAGTACGAAGAAAGTGGTCACATAAAAATTCTTCCATAATGCCCATATAAATAAAATTATTTCATTTGACTCTATCTCTCGACTTTTTCTTTTAGCTACCAACAATCAACCATACTGACCCTATTACAATATTACAAATACTAGATTCATCGAACCCCACATACTTCTCAAGTACTCCATTGAATTCAACACTCTTAAAACCCACAAGCATCATAACTATACCAGTCATTTACCTTACTCTCAAACTGTGACTAGCATTAAAGTATTCTTATCAAATTCATTATCGCCTTCAAAATTTCAAACTATGACGCTCCCTCTTTCCAAATAAGCATTTTATGACAGATACGAGTCCCATCCAAGACTAACACTAGTTTTCAATATAAACACATTTTCCATTATATAAAGTTATTGAATCACGTATAACGTCAACTCCACGTAATCTTTCAAATGCCAAATTTCAACTAACATTCAAAATCATCATATACCTCACATTTTTTTCACCCAAATCAAAAATCCAATATTCATAAAAATTGTTGATAAATTCCTAGTTAGTCCATACTGAACCAATTTACATCCATAGTCATATTGTAATTTATATATGAAAACCCTTACATCCTTTAACTTCAAACCAAGAGTCAATCTTACATGTCTTATTCCTTCACATCTCTTAAATTCTTCCAATGACACAAATTTTATACCTTAAACTCTTCATTACGCCAGATTTTTGTTATTTCACTGACTTGCTTATCAATCTTATCATTTGATCCATAACCCATGATATTTTTACCTTATTCTTTAAATCAATTTTTTTTTATAACGTGAAACCCCATTAGGTTTAATAATCAAAAGTAACCAAATTTACTACTCAAATTATTTTTAAGTCTTTCCAAATAATTCACAGTCAATGTGATGAATCATTTCTTACCTTATCAATCCATATCTTGACTAAAACACTACCACAAACCTTCACAATGAAAAACTTAATTTTTTTTTTGAATTTAACTGTGTAACTCAATCCCTTTATCTATCAACATTAGCTTATACCTTGAGGATTTTTATGAATTCACGTATCTTAGCTTATCATTGATCGCGTCTCCATCGACCTTATCATATCTTTCACTAAAATTGAACTTTACTTATTACTAAACTCAAAATGACACACGCAAAAGAAAAACTTATCATCTCACTCGAGTTGAACGTATGCAAACTTCTTTCACAAATTTTATCCAATAGCTTTTAACCAATATGATGAACTTGTGACACTGTTATCATAAGTAGAGCAAAATAAAGGAAACCAATGTCTCTGAACCCAACTTTAAACTCCTCTGAAGATACCTTCTTAGCACTTGCAATCAGAATAATATATTATTGTTCGCACCTCTTCCCAAAGACTAAACTACAGTACACTAATTCTTTTCATTTATAACTCTAGCTCCTTTCAATTTTGTTCAAGCGGGTGTCTCAGCATCTCCTATAACTTTTCATAAAATTAAGCTACTCAATAGTATCAAACCTCAACCTTAAATACTCGCAAGTCACCATTATAATACAAAATTCATTTCACCAACAAATTTTATTGTATAGATGCATCTCAATCACAATCCATAACGAACTATATTACCACCATCATGCTCAATTAGCTCTTATCATCATCACGAAGCCAACATTTCATCAATGTGACACCTCAAACTCGGTTATATTCATTAAATTTAAAGGACTATCCCACTTTTATATGCACTTTTTACTAAAATCTTCAATTACCTTTACACAAGTATATTCTTTAGAACTTTTTTTTTTTATCCATAAGTTCGTAATTTTGGTATCTATCTATTCCATTGGACCTTAAAAAGAAATCACCGTCCTCATTTAGGATCCTTGGAATACACTTTAAATCTCAAAGCATTAATATCGTATCAACGATCCACCACTAAAAGCTTCCTTATAAATAATGCTTAACTCAAGCGTCCATCGTAACAAACTAGTTAGTCTCTCAAATATGAATTTAACATCGAATCTCATTATACGAGCATGTGATACAACTGATAACTCCGTAACTAGAACATATTCACACTTATAATCAATGTATTCATTTCATATAAATGTAGTACGACATCATTACATATTGTTAGATCCACCACTAGAACACATCATACCAACCGAGAAAATCATACCCAAATAGCCCGCAAATTCCTACCTATCGAATAACTCTAGAATATTACTAATTCGATCTATATCTAGCCCAAGCTATGTGTATTCTTTCATACGTCAGGTCGATAACAAGAGTAACACACTTCATAATTCTAACCAAGTATCTATCAGTACCATTGTGTTAGTCTTATCATGACCTACTTTAATATACACACTCTATAAAATCGTAGCAGTTTTAACCTCAATTGGTAATCATTATTCCATCATTTTCTAAGAAACCCATTCATGTTATGATAACTTTACTAATTGTAGTTTTCAAAATTACATGTTCATTATCTAGTCATCCCTTTAATCATTTCATTTTCAATTGTTAAACCACTCTAATTATGGTATTTACCACACAAGTTACTAGGGTAGCTAACCTTAGACAATACCTTCAATATGTTAAACATTCTAAATCTAACCACACATTTTTTTCCATAAGTATATCACTCTACTCCTAGTACCATATCTGACATCCAAGCCATACGCAACACCAACTACCGACATGAGGAACTACGCACGAGTCACCACATAATGAGAGGGAACGGAATGAAGTGATGTGAATTAAAATCAGAAAAAGGATGCACGAGAGAGATTCAAAAAGTGAAGATTTTTCTTAAAAGTCACTACAGCCTCTCGAAGATAGGTACAGACGTCTCCGTACCGATCATCAAGACGCTATTTAGACTCGACTTGTACACACGTGAGACCTATGAACCTGGGGCTCTGATACCATTTTGTCACGACCCAAAAATGGGCGTGATGGCACTCGTCTTATCCCACCAAGACAAGTAAGCCTAAAACTCAACTATTACAATAAAAATGCGGAAAATTCACTATCAACTTACATTATACCCCAAAACCTGGTTGTCACGTGTACAAGCCTCTAAAGTATTACAATCGGATCAAAAGAAAATATAAGTCTCATATGATATTGTTTCTAGAGTAGAACAAAATCATAAACAAGAGTAAGGAGGGATGCTGAGATGACCAACAACTACCTCACAAAATCTCCAGGAAGCCTCGGAAAAAAGAGAATATATCAAAAAGTCCGGGCTAGTAACCTACAAAAATTTGTAGAAGCAAGGGGTGAGTACCAAACCACACGGTACTCAACAAGTAACCTCTAAACACAAGCTAAGGGGATGAAATACGGGTACTCCTACCACCCCAACCGAACCCCCACAACTACAACCTGCATAAATATCAGCCCACCTAACAACTCACAGTTTACATAGAACGTAACTAACAACAAAAACATTTAGACAAATTACATATCCTCCACAACAACACTTTAACAAATTACATATCCTCCACAACAACACTTTAACAAATTATATATCCTCAACATCAACTCTTAAACAAATTAGACATCCTCAATAGCAACACTTCCACAAATTTACATATCCTCCATAACACACTTCAACAAATTACATATTCTCAACAACAACACTTCAACAAATTATATATCCTCAATAACAAGCTCAGTATTCAACAATCACAAGTTCCGCAAAAAGGCAATCACTAGATCAGCAAAACACAATATCAAGTTCACTAATGATAAGTATGTGCAATGTAATGGAATGCAATGTCAAGTATAATGATGCATGTCTGACCTAGTGATACACACCCGCTGTCTCTCAGTCCGGGACCCATGGGGGACATATCTGTCCATGCATCTGTCGCGGCGCACGACACGACCCTCGATAATAGTAACCATCGCGGCGCGCGATACGTCCCTCGAAATATAGTATCCATCGCGGCGCGCGATACGTCCCTCGAAATATAGTATCCATCGCGGCGCGCGATACGTCCCTCGAAATGGTACATCCTCTTTAGTACCCATTCTTTCTCAATGCACATAACACTTGTCATAACCAATGCCTCAGAATAATGCAGATGACAAGTTCACACAAATAATGAGGAGATGACCATTTTCATAACATTGCACAGATCACAACCAGACAAACATGAAGTTACATCAACAATGATTCAACAAGAACTCTTCAACCCTTTCTCAACACAACACACATAAACAATTAATCACATTGCCTTTTGCTATCCCCATTCTTTTCATCATTAGAATTAATCAATGTGGACAAGTCAACCCATCACCAATCCCGTTACTCCCAACATATATACCACAAGGACATACACGCATTTCATACACTTAACAAGAGTTTAGAAATCCACTTGCCTCAAATAGTAGAACAATCACTCCGGAACTTGAGTCTTCTCTTTTTGTTGAACTTCCAACTCAAAACAATCTATTCAAATAAGTAACCACGATAAGACTTCGAAACTAACAACACCCAACTCTATAATCAAGTTCCTAACCTTCAAGCCTAGGGTTAAGTCATAACTCCTCCAAACACTAAAACCCTAATAGTTTTCATTTAATATATATACCTAATATTTAATTACATATCTTAATATCTCAAAACAAGAATCATAATATGATAAAGAGGATAAAAAAATTACAACTCTATTAGCGCTTAACCTAGAACTTAGAAGTAAAGAAAAATTTCGATACTCCACAGTTTCATATATTCCCATTCCATCACTTCCCAATTCATTATGGTTTATGCAGTACCTAATAATTATAATATAATATAAATTCTTCACTTTCAACTATCTTGTTTCTCCCCCTAAGTCATAAAACGTGGAATATATATATAAGCTTTGTGAATTTATCACATAATCCAACATATATAATAACAATTTAATCCCTATCCATATGCAATACAATAGTTAGGCACAATTACCTGCTTCACTGGATCGGTCGAGCGGTGAGAAATCCTCTTCGAGAGGCCATTCGTTCTTTTATATTTTATTTTCTTTTTCCTTTAACTGATTAGGGCAAATAATTATAACCCACTAAATAGTTAAATAAATGTTAGTTATTTAATAATTACCATCAATTAATTCACTCTAGTTAAATGAATATTTCAAATTTCCAAAAATGACCTTCCGGGTCATTACATTAATTTGAAATATCTTTAACTAGAGTGAATTATTGATGGTTAATTATTAAATAACTAACATTTATTTAACTGATTAGGGCAAATAATTATAACCACTAAATAGTTAAATAAATGTTAGTTATTTAATAATTAACCATCAATTAATTCACTCTAGTTAAATGAATATTTCAAATTCCAAAAATGACCTTCCGGGTCATTACATTTTTAAATCTCCAATTTCAACCTGCTCATTTGACAGCCCTACTCAACTTTATTTTCTACCCATACAAAAAGGATATTATGTGGTAACCAATTTTTCTTTTGTTCTTACAAAATACTCTTTCATAGTTACTAAAGTCTTTAACAACATTGTATGGAGTGTTTGTAATAAATATTCATATTATATTATTACCGCTAAATATAATATAACGACAATTATATTATTGCCACCAAATAATTTGCCAAAAATTCTTCATTTCTTTTAAACGGCCATTTCAATAGCCATTTTCCCACCAATTAATTTGATTTTTACAATTTAAAACAGAGTAAAATCATAACATGAAAATTATATTCATACACAAAACAATGTGTTACTAATACAAACATTAGTTAAACATACACTGAAAAAATGTACTGAATAATGAAACAATATATTACTAATATTGATTTAGTATAAATATTCAAAGTGTTTACTCTTACTAGCTAGCAAAGCTTGACATTCACAAAGAAATATCAAAATACAAAGAACTAAGCATATTAAAAAAAATAATTAAATATTATATATACAAAAATAAAAAAATTAAAAAATTGAACTAGCCTACAATGAAAGAAATATCAATTAACACTCCTCATATAATGATGACTCCACCATTATTACTATCAAATTCTTGGCCAAAAATTTGATTTGATTGTAAAAATGTTCATTCAAAAGGACAATGTAGGGTTTTTTTGGGGCAGTTGGAATCCATGGTAAGGGCCACATATATATACTGTAATTTCGTAAGCGCGGTATAAAAAGAACAATATATAATATATACGTAAACCTTACTGTTACAACATGTAAAGAAGTTGTGTGGACTTGAAAATAAAGGAAAAATTATTTGATTTTGCAATGTTGGTCCACATATTATTTTTTGTAGTGGTACTTTAAAAAAGTTACCAAACATAGTGATATCATGCAATTTTATAGCATATATCATATACATATATTTGTATATCTAAAAATCTTAATCGTCACTTACTACACATATACATGATATACATTTCGATACATATGCATACACATAATAGTTACCAATTGTATAATATATTTGCACGAATTTCGTTCAAGATGAAATATTTTATGCCTTTAGATACATGTATTATGTTATATTTTGAAATTGAAATGTTGCTACGATTTTAAAAGGAATAATTGCATATAATAGCAAACTAATAACCTAAAATAAATGGAGTAGCTACGGTTTGATTTAATTGTGCTCCATAGCAAACGTTAGCCAAAGTTTACCAGTCGCCTCTCTCCCAAAAATCTCGCTCGCCACTCTCCCATTCTCGCTCGCCACTCTCCCTCTGCTCGCCTCTCTCGCTTTATACACAGAAGTGTATAAATTGTATTTCTGTTTTGTATAAAGCGAGAGAAAATTATACATACACATGCAAAAACATATATCTTCGTGCTATACACTTAATTATACAATTTAAAAATATTTCATTTCAATTCAACTGTAGACAGATGCAAATTTTATACAAATAGTGCAGCGAAAAAGGCCAACGAATTATACAATTGCAGTGAAATACAATTTTCTCTCGCTTTTTACAACAGAAGTGTATATATTGTGTTTCTGTTTTGTACAATTTTCTCTAGATTGTTTTTGATAGCGAATTATACAATTGCAGCGAAATAGGCCTGCAAATTATACAATTTAGGCCAGCGAATTATACAGCTTTATGTTTGCTATGGAGCGCAATTATGCAAACTTTGCTATAACATACAAATATTAATTTTTTATTTGCTATATGTGAAAGTTTCCCATTTTAAAATATAACAATATCTCGCTATATTTTTCGTAAAATGAGTGTTGATACCGCTATTTATGAAATTTTTGAAAAAAAGAATCATTACTAGGTCCTTCTTGGTTATATGTCCCTGGACTTATTCTAGAGCCATGGCCCATGTTGTTGTAGCCCAAGAAGGAGACAATTGGGCCTACATATTTCTCATTTGAAGACAATCCATTGTCCAAAATTCTTGCATCTTGTTCACAATGGACCCCTTACTCCACCATCCTTGTTGTACTCTTGTTTCAATTAATTGGTTTATTAAAGTTTCCCCACCACAAAAGGAAAATTAATTATTAAAAAGAAAAAAAGGATGTTTGGTCTCATCCCTCTTAAAAAGTTCAAAATATAATATGGAGAAAAAAAAAAGGCAATAACATATCTTTCAAGTGTTTTTTAATTGATTCATATATTTTTTTGGGGAATAAATGTAATTTTGAATGATAGACATGCATACCATCACACAATAAAAGAGGTACAAAAATAATGTATATCACTATTAATTTCGTATATATTCAACCAAACGTGATATAAAATAATCTCACAGTATTTTCAGAGTAATTTCCAAAAAGAAAAAGAAAAAACAAGTAAACAATAACTTTGACATATTATTGTTTTTAATTTCAAATGCATATATGTTGGGAACATATTCAAAAAGAGAGATATGTGATACAAGTGTTTTAAAGAAAATAAATTTAAAAAATTTATACAAAAAATATGACAGAAAAATAAAATAACATGACCTGATTTTAGAAGTACTTGATTCTAAAATATAAAATTTCATTTACTCAATTTGCTTGTTACTATTCTTAAAATTTTGGGATATATATACCAATAATTTACCCTAAAATTATATACTTTCACATGTAAAAATCATTCTCATTTTCCATCTTGCTCAACTATCAATATTATTATTTGAATAATCAAATGGTCCAAATTAATTATGGGAATTTATTGTCATGAATTGGTAGTAAAACCATTGGAGTTCTATTTTCAATCTAGACGTAAATTGAAATAGTTGAGTTATCTGTTTTAAATCTCGATTAATTTGATTCACATATTTTAAAAGTTTTTCATTTGTAAAAACAACGTTTACAATAAAATATTTAAATTTGAGATACCAAAACTAATGAAATTAATTGTCACTTTTCTAAAGTTATGAATATCATGGCCATAATAACATCTACATCCCACTCATAATCAACAATGGCCTCCACCCTCCACCCACTATTGACTTTTAAGAAGATAAATAAAATTCAAAACTTTTGTAGCAATTTATTTTGGTCCCTTTGGGAAAATTAATGATTGTTGAAATAAAGATAAATTAAGAGTTAATAAAAGGAAAGTAAAAGGAGGGTTGATAATTCATCATATGAAGATTTTTAAAAAAATGGTTTTAATGTTAAATGGGTGTGTAGAGTTATCTGATACTTAAGTTTAGCTAATAGCAAAAAAGAAAAAAATTAGAAGATTTTATGATTTTACATGTAGGTAATATAATTTTTATATACCAAATAATATAACATTTGAATAAAGGATTGTAACGAAGAATATTCAGCTAATCACCCTTCAGTTTATATTATATTGCTTCGCCACAATATGTGATTGTTGAAAATACCACAATAAATTAATCGAAATGCGCATAAGATGTTAAAAATATTTGACTAATGTGTGGTTTCAATTGTACTTACATTTTCTCTTGTGATATTACTTCACATTGAAAAATGGTTTCTTCTACCAACATTGATGTTTCTTTGCTATTCATCACATCTCCAAGTTATTAGTAGCTCCAAAAGGAGGAGTCCAAAGGGATAGCATGATCCAAATTCATTTTACTCTTTGAAGTAACACATTATGTTGTTCGAATACTTCAAAATTCTGTTAATTACGTGTTAAATCCTTCAAAAAATAATGCATTTTTTTAGAAGATCTGATCGATATGACAACATTTTGAAAAGACCAAACAACATAACAAACAGAAAGTTATTGTGCCATATTGAATCCTTCCAAAAATACAACATGTTTGAAGAATTCTACACGTACCTGTTAATATTTTTGAAAAATCTGAACAACATAGATAGAAATCGGATCAATGCGATCCCTTTGGATGCCTCCTTAAGTTGCTGTCAAAATCAAGAAAAATTATCTTCATATTTTTCTTCTTTCTTCAAAGTTCAAAGCTTTTAAAAGAGAAATGGAGAGTTGAAATTTTGGGATTGGAGACATAAGAAAGTGTACAAAGGGTGAGTTAATATATAAAAGAAAAAAGAAACAACAAGTGCTTTAGCTACATTGAATTATATGCTAAAAATTACTCTAACTTTCACTTAGTTTATAGTCTTTCAAATTATTATTTTTTTTGGCAAATTATGAGAAGAATTTTCTTGTCTACCCATAAAGGTAAAAATAAATTAAATTAAATTAGTAGACCCCATTCCTTAACAAACTAAACAGCCACATGGGAGCTAGGTTTTACAATAGTGGGTCACCATCCCTTCCTAGTCAATTATTTATTTTGTTCTGATCACGATCTCATAGTTAATATGTATTTTTTCTTTATATATATATATTACAGATTGAATTTTTATAAAAAAAATTCATATTTGTGTTAAAAAGTATTTTTTAGGGTGAATTCAGATCAGTCGAAGAAATAAAAACATATTTATTTTGTATTAACTAATAAATATGGTAGGGGTGTGAAGTGATTAATATTATTCATTCTTAATCAAATGTATTAAATTCGAGCTCTTGTCATATTAGAGTTGTTTGAATTTGAGTCGAAAATACTATAATGTCAAAGTGCTTCTTTGGTGCGGATAAGAATTAATCAGATTAAAATTTGATCGAACATCGAATCGAAAATATATATATTTTTTTAAAATTTCTGAATCCTTGAAACCTCCATCTACTATGCTTATTTCTTAAGGAATATGAATCCTCTTTCTCTTTCTTTACGTAACTAATCACATGATTACAATTATAAAGAATTAGGTTAATTTATTTAAAATAATAAAAAAAGACATTGTAATGATGTTATCATATAATTGAGTCAGAAACACATGTAATGATGGATACTGTTAGATCTGACCATATGGCTAGCTAAATAATTAATTAAGGTGCTAAATAATATTCAAATTTTATGTTGAGTCAAAGATTTCATAACATAATATTACTCGATCGTTGAGTGTTTATGAAAAATAATATCTTGATTCTTATAAAATAATAGTAAAATTGTGCTGTATACATATTATCATTTTTAAATTTTACTATATATGTTAGAAGAAGTGGCTCCCTTCTCTCCGTATATAATACGAGGCAAAAAAATCGTTAAGACTCGTATATATATATTTTTTTTTTTGAATTAACCTATTGTAAAGAGAGAAAATAAAGCGAATACTCTAGACTTTTATTATTTTTTCAAATTAGTGATTTGACTCGATTCGAAAATGCCTCCGTTTATTATGAATATACTTATTTGTAATGATGATTTTTATAGTGTAAAAAGTTATTAAATTTGTCACACAATAAAAGTAAAAATATTTTAATTAAAAGGGACAAAGGACATCAATGATGAGAAAGTGGCTTTAAGTAGTTAAGTTACAAATCAATTATTTCCCTAGATCATGCATGTTTGTAGTTAAACACAATTAACCAAATAAAAAAAAAACTCTTACAAAAAAAAAAAAGAAAATTGTATATAATAGCAAATTAATAACATAAAAAAAATAAAGTAGCTAGGGTTTGATTTAATTGTGCTCCATAGCAAACGTTAGCCAAAGTTTGTCAGGCGCCTCTCTCCCAAAAATTTCGCTCGCCATCCTCCTTCTGCTCGCCTCTCTCGCTTTATACACAGAAGCATATAAATTTTGTTTCTGTTTTGTATAAAGCGTGAGAAAATTGTATATACACATGCAAAAACATATATCTTCATGTTATACACTTAATTATACAATTTACAAACATTTTACTCCAATTCAATTGTAGACAAATGCAAATTTTATATAAACATTGCAGAGAAAAAGGCCAACGAATTATACAATTGCGAATTATACAATTGTAGTGAAATACAATTTTCTCTAGCTTTATACAAAAGAAGTGTATATATTATGTTTCTGTTTTTGTATAAAGCGAGAGAAAAACATATATCTTCTTGCAATACACTTATAATTATGTAATATACATACATTTTAATTCGATTCAATTGTATGCAAAACAAATTTTATAAAAATATTGCAGCGAAAAGGCAGCGAATTATACAATTGTGCATTATACAATTGCAGCGAAAAGGCAGCGAATTATACAATTGTGCATCATACAATTGCAGCGAAATAGGCCAGCGAATTATACAATTTAGGCCAGCGGATTATACAATTGTATATGTATAGCGAATTATACAGTTTTATATTTGCTATGAAGCACAATTATGCAAACTTTGCTATAGCATACAAGTATGAATTTTTTGTTTGTTATATGCGAAAGTTGCCCCCCAAAAAAAACATAATTGAAATAAAGATATGATTTTGAGGAGCTTAAAAAATTATTTAAGAATGAACCCCCCCCCCCTCTCTCCCATCACACATACAGAAAGCAGAGTAATATAATGTAAAAATTAAAATATAATCAAACCCGAATCTCATTGATTAGGTCTTCTGGATCACCTGATAATCGTCTAATCAAACAAATGTCATGACCTAATGTGCGGGAGAACAGAAATGAACATCAAGACTGCAACACAAAAGTTTATTACGAATGCTGAATATCGAACAACGAAAACAAAAGGCTAATTAAAATATATACATATAACAGTAGTGGAGTAGTGATATGGAAAGGAAGAATAAGGAACAATTTATGAGGAAAAAGGGTTGAAAATATTTTTTATTAATAATGGAATCAAAAGTATATTTAAGGATTATTCCTAGTATTCTTATATATATATAATATATATATATATATATATATATATATATATATATATATATAAATAACACAAAAAGGTAAAGACTAATTTTCCGCTCGACAATTTAAAATAATAATAATTTATTATGGATCAATTATTATTATACATTAAAGTGAAAAGCTATATCAATAAATTATGATTTATTGATAAGAATATTGTGTATGGCATTTCAATTTTCATTAATTTTATTAATATAATTAATATAAGTGCTAATTTTTTTAATAAAATAGTAACTTGTTACACTCTTTCTTCAATTTTGAAATCAAGTTTTAATTTTAGTTTTAAAATATAAGCAACTTAATAAACTATATATACATTAAAAAAAAAGATAATTGAAACGACAATTAAAATGTAACGATCCAAAAATATATAAAGCAGCTTTAGTAGCTAAAATGTTTTGATTAATTAAGGTAATTAATACTAGTAATCTTTGCTTTTATAATCCCACGCCTTGTAGACAACACTAATTATAAGTTCCAAAAAAAAAAAAACACTTTCAATTGTATGTCAAAACACTTTTTATTATTTCCTTTATAAATATGGAAGACTAATTATGAAACTCCATAATGCTCATACAGACATGTCCATTTTCTAAATAAATAAATTATAAAGTTTTAAATTTGTTTTTAAAGAAAATTCATTTGGTGTCTTTTACTTTGTGTTAGAATTCAAAAGTTTGTACATTGCAATATTCATTTTCGAAGGCGATGTTTTCAATATGATTTTTTGTTTAATTTCAGAGGCTCAAACTTAAAATTTAATTAAAAATAGAAGAATTTTAATTATGTGATCGCTCGATTGGATGTTGATAATTAAAAATTAATTTCGTTTACAGTATATACAAGTATGTGATATTTTCTTGGATATATACATAATATAATAATCGATTCTAAAAAATTCGACAAACTCATTTAAAAAAATTCCTTAATAATATTAATTATGTGGGTTATTTGACTTAATTATATTAATTTACTCATAGGAAAGTATTGAAAGACTACTTAGAAATATGTTGAGGTAATTTGTTATATAAGATTTAAGGATAAATTCAGGGAAATTTTTTTATACCTTTTTATTTTTTTTTAAAACTCACTTATTTTAGACCAAATTTGAAAGGTTAGTTTTTTTTTTTTTTTTTTTTTTTTTTTTTTTTTTGACCAGAGCAGAAGTTTATATATTTTTGGAAATAGGAAAATATTTTTTTTTATGGAAAAACTATTATAAAAGTATATTAATATTACGGTATAGTAGCAATTATGTCACGACCCAAAACCGAGGACGCGACTGGCACCCACATTTTACCCTCCTATGTGAGCGAACCAACCCATCTACACTTAACATTTAAAAATATCAACAGAAAATAATGCGGAAGACTTAACTCATTAATAAAAACAATTCAAAACTATTATTATTATCCCCAAAATCTGGAAGTCATCATCACAAGAACATCTATCTCAATTGCTAAACTAAAACTGTCTAAGAAGTTAAAACAATAAAAGCTAGTCCATGCCGGAAGTTCAAGGCATCAAGACTTGAAGAAGAAGACCCAGTCCAAGCTAGACGCGTTAGCTCACCCTGAATTCCGAAGGTAGTGAAGACTGGCTAGATCTACTGTTGAGTTGAAGTTGACGGAACGTTTGCTGCATTACACAAATAACAAGAAGAAAACATAAAGTAGGGGGTCAGTACAACCACACGTACTGAGTAGATATCATCGGCCAACTCAAAATAGGGAACAGTATATATCAATAATAATGTAAATCAACTACAATACTCAGCATGTAGCAATAACAATATTAATTCATCAATAAATACAACCGAGTTCACACATGAGGACTCAAGCCTCAATACCATACTCATTTGGGAATTAAGTTCATTAGATTGAGTATATTCATTATCTTTCAAGATTCATTATCTTTCTTCCTCTTGGTCGGTACGTGACACTCCGATCCTCATATTCATTCTTCCTGGTGCCGGAACGTGGCACTCCGATCTCATATACTATCCTGGTACCGGAACGTGGCACCCGATCCATATACTATCCTGGTGTCGGAACGTGACACTCCGATCCTCATATTCTATCCTGGTGTCGGAACGTGACACTCCGATCCTCATATTCATTCTATCCTGGTGCCGGAACGTGGCACCCGATCCATATTCTATCCTGGTGTCGGAACGTGACACTCCGATCCTCATATTCATTCTATCCTGGTACCGGAACGTGGCACCCGATCCCCTAATTCATCAAGCCTTCTTTTACACTAAGGCATCCTCATTCTCATTATATAATTTATCAAGCGAATTAGGGTTCTTTCGAGATTTGGGATTCAATAGCTTCATCATGCTTTGTTAATTCATCACAATTTCATAATCATAATCATGCAAGCATACAATTAAGGCACATAGCAGGGTCTACAATACTATCAACACATAATATTCACTATTAAGAGTTCACTACGAATATCGTAATATAAACCATAATCTACCTCCACCGAAGAATTGGAATCAACAAGAAATCTCCCAAGCTTTGTTATTCCTCTTCGTTTCTCCTCTCTCGTTCGATCTCCCCTTTCTTTCTCTCTTGTTCTTTCTGTTTGTTTTATTCAATCCCTCTTTTCTTTACCCTAATTAACAAATAATTAAGTGTGAAGAAGGACAATAAAACCCACTAATTAACTTAAGGTTACCCCTTTTAACCCTCAAGTAATTAGACTTATTAATATTAACCCTCAATCTTTATAAATAAGGAAAGAATAGTCCAAAACGACCCTTAAAACGTGTAGAGGAATCCTATTCTGACTGGGATCTGCGTGACCTGTGACGGGCCGTCGTGCCTGCGATGGTCCGTCACACCGGTCGTCGCAGTCTCCCCAATTTTCAGGTGAACTGTGATGGCCCGTCACCCCTGTGACGGTCCGTCCTGCACCTCCGTCATGACGGTCAGAAACTCGTTTTTGTACCAAATTCTCAAAAGTTGAAGTGTTTTGCAACGGAAACTCACGACGGTTCGTCGTGGATGTGACGGACGTCCTGCAGGTCCGTCACAATTTACAGAGAGTCGATTTTAATATCCAAATTGAAGAATTCTAAGTGTCCTGGAACGACACCTCCTCGACGGGCCGTCGTGACCACGACGGTCCGTCGTGACACCCGTCGTCCCAGCCAGTTTTTCCAGAATTAAAAAAAAAAATCTGCTGCTCAAAACGACTAAACAGGTCGTTACAAATTATGTGGATGGATCTTGTAGATTTAAATATTTAGGAATTGAAAAAGGTAATAATAAAAGGGGGACCTTATGATTTTTCTGTAATTATTCGTATTTAAGTATTTTGCTTTTGTCATGAATTCCTTTTTGGATACAATATTACAATAATAAATTTAGCATAATTTTATAAGAAAGTAATTTTTTTAAAAAAATAAAATAAAATACGTTAAGTTTATCGAAGATAGAAAGAATGTTTTTGAGAATTTTAATTTCGATTAAATGAACGGTAAGAAAGACATAGTAACAAACAAGCAATAACAACAACAAAATAATAAGATATCTAGGCTAACGAAAAATCAAGTAGTGATAAAAAATTAAAAATAGGAATGATACTAATATTTCTGAAAAAGGTAATTAAAATACATTGAACTACAATATTCTGAAAAAGGAAACGAAATACGTCTGACTACCTACCAACCTTCGATTTTAATTTTCGACCTTTCACATTTTCCTAACAAGGTTCATGTGTCCTCATTGAGGTAAAGTTGGAGATATCTTGCCTAATCATGGTCAACCTTCACACTTTCTAATTATGGACGGGGGGCGTCTGGGCATGTCCTCTCCGAATGTCTGAATTATCTTAGTCTCATTTTTCGCATATTATCCTTCCGGGATGCCATTCTCAACTTATTCTGAATATCTTAATCATAATCTGATATCGCCACCTCAATATATCTTCATCTTTGCCACTCACATCTTTACGATATCATAATTTTGACAGGTCAACACTCAACCTCATTAAGCATAATCAATCGAGAAGATCGATGTCATTATCACCTATTGACTTTGCTTTTGTATAATCTATTGATTAGAAGAGTCTGAAACTCAAACGGTAAAAAATATTAACAAAAATTCCAAAAGGGTATATAAAATTTTATATAAACCAAAACGGTAAAATCGCTCCGCACGCAGCGATTTACTTTAACTGAAAAGTAAAATCGCTGCTGGGGCAGCGATTTTGCCAAAAAGTTTTTTATCTTCTTACAAATCGCTGCCAGGGCAGCGATTTATAAAAAAAAATTTTTTTTAAAAAAAAAACATAAATCGCTGCCTAGGCAGCGATTTACAAAAAAAAAATATTTTTTATATAAATCGCTGCTACAGTAGCAGCGATTTACTTAATTTTTTTTTTTTTTGTAAATCGCTGCCTAGGCAGCGATTTATGTTTTTTTGAAAAAAAATAAAAATTTTGTAAATCGCTGCTACAGTAGCATCGATTTATATCAATTTTTTAATAAATCGCTACTGTAGCAGCGATTTATTTTAATTTTTTTTTATTAAATCGCTGCAATAAGCAATTTTTTAAAATAAAAAAATAAAAATTTTAAAACAGCGATTTTATATAAAAAAAAATATAATTAATAGGTGTGATTAGGGATATACTTGAATTCAATTAAATAATTTTTCTCCTTTAATTTTTTATTTAAAAAAATTAATTATTTAAATTCAAATATTATTTAAATTTAATTCAATATAATATCTTTTTTTAGAAAGAAAATATATTATTACTTTACTTATTTTTAATTTTTTTAAAATAAAATAAAATACGTTAAGTTTATCAAAGATAGAAAGAATGTTTCTGAGAATTTTAATTTCGATTAAATGAACGGTGAGAAAGACATAGTAACAAACAAGCAATAACAACAACAAAATAATAAGATATCTAGGCTAACGAAATAACAAGTAGTGATAAAAAATTAAAAATAGGAATGATACTAATATTTCTGAAAAAGAAAATTAAAATACATTGGACTACCAACTAATCTTGTAATTTAAAAATAAGAATAATATTAATATTCCGAAAAAGGGAACGAAATACGTCTAACTACCTACCAACCTTCGATTTTAATTTTCGACCTTTCACATTTTCCTAACAAGGGTCATGTGTCCTCATTGAGGTAAAGTTGGAGATATTTTGCCTAATCATGGTCAACCTTCACACTTCCTAATTATGGACGGGGGCGTCTGCACATGTCCTCTCCGAATGTCTGAATTATCTTAGTCTCATTTTCCGCATATTATCCTCCCGGGAGGCCATTCTCAACTTGTTCTGAATATCTTAATCATAATCTTATCTCTCCTGATGTGTCTACCTCAATATATCTTCATCTTTGCCACTCACATCTTTACTATATCATAATTTTGACAGGTCAACACTCAACCTCATTAAACATAATCAATCGAGAAGATCGATGTCATTATCACCTATTGACTTGCTTTTGTATAATCTATTGATTAGAAGAGTCTGAAACTCAAACGGTAAAAAATATTAACAAAAATTCCAAAAGGGTATATAAAATTTTATATAAACCAAAACGGTAAAATCGCTCCGCACGCAGCGATTTACTTTAACTGAAAAGTAAAATCGCTGCTGGGGCAGCGATTTTGCCAAAAAGTTTTTTATCTTCTTACAAATCGCTGCCAGGGCAGCGATTTATAAAAAAAAATTTTTTTTAAAAAAAAAACATAAATCGCTGCCTAGGCAGCGATTTACAAAAAAAAAATATTTTTTATATAAATCGCTGCTACAGTAGCAGCGATTTACTTAATTTTTTTTTTTTTTGTAAATCGCTGCCTAGGCAGCGATTTATGTTTTTTTGAAAAAAAATAAAAATTTTGTAAATCGCTGCTACAGTAGCATCGATTTATATCAATTTTTTTATAAATCGCTACTGTAGCAGCGATTTATTTTAATTTTTTTTTATTAAATCGCTGCAATAAGCAATTTTTTAAAATAAAAAAAAATAAAAATTTTAAAACAGCGATTTTATATATAAAAAAATTATAATTAATAGGTGTGATTAGGGATATACTTGAATTCAATTAAATAATTTTTCTCCTTTAATTTTTTATTTAAAAAAATTAATTATTTAAATTCAAATATTATTTAAATTTAAATTCAATATAATATCTTTTTTTAGAAAGAAAATATATTTATTACTTTACTTATTTTTAATTTTTTTTAAAAATGTATATTTTCTTATAAGTTATATACATAAATTTTAAAAATATTATAATTTTTTTATATAAAAATCGTTGTTTTAAAATTTTAATTTTTTTTTAGTTTAAAAAATTGCTTATCGCAGCGATTTAATAAAAAAAAAAATTTAAATAAATCGTTGCTACAGTAGCGATTTATTAAAAAAATTGATATAAATCGCTGCTACTGTAGCAGCGATTTACAAAAAAAAAAAATTTTGTAAATCGCTGCTACAGTAGCAGCGATTTATATAAAAAATATTTTTTTTATAAATCGCTGCTACTGTAGCAGCGATTTATATAAAAAATATTATTTTTTTTGTAAATCGCTGCCTAGGCAGCGATTTATGTTTTTTTTTTAAAAAAAATAAAAAAATTATAAATCGCTGCCCTGGCAGCGATTTGTAAGAAGATAAAAAACTTTTTGGCAAAATCGCTGCCCCAGCAGCGATTTTACTTTTTTAGTTGAAGTAAATTGCTGCGTGCGGAGCGATTTTACCGTTTTGGTTTATATAAAATTTTATATACCTTTTTGGAATTTTTATTAATATTTTCTACCGTTTGAGTTTCAGACTCTTAGGTATTCAAGCTATTAATGTGAGATGGATTCGAAAAAAGGATGATTCTAGTTATATTTTTGAAACTATTCATATATATACTTCACGTTTTATTATTTACGACTTTATCATAATATTTCGACGATATATTTTTAACGATAACATAATATAACGTACCCGTTGCTACCTACAACTATGCAACAGCTGTAATGCATCTCTTTCAATGACAGATCATAAAAAAGATTTATTGATATAAAAGCAAAAGTTTGAAAATTAGAAAATACTAAAAACTCTTTCTACTATTTAATTTTATTTAATTTTTGTAGTACTTTTTTTGGTCCCCCTTCTAGTGAGCAGATAGAAAATAATTTTTTTTAAAAATAAATAAATTATGAGTTGCAAACAAAAGATGTAAAAAGTGTACATAATATTGGGCCATATATGAGGGACATTTATATCAATATTAATTGGAATTTTATTTGACTAGATTTTGTAATTGTTCCCTTTTATGACTACTTTTCTGCCATCTATGTTGTTATTTGGTTTGTTACTGACCAGAAAAAGTGTAATTTGACATTTTATTTTTTTTAGTCAATCGTGTAAAAAATATTTCACGAATTTATGTAATAATTTTTAATCGTCAATGGTGTATATTTGATATATAATACGTCTATCATTGGTGTGAATACATTAGTAAAGTGCGGATTATATTTTTAAATATTTTTTTCATTGATCATTTAATATTTGAAGTTTATGACAAAATTAATTCAAAATCATATCAGATAGACCCGCTATATGTGAAAGGCTCCTTCTAAGAAGGCTTTTTTAAAAATAAAAAGAATCTGGTCCTACAGCACTTTCTTATATGATTTTGGCAAATCCTCTTGTATGATTTTGAAGTTAAGTTAAATTCAATGTTTATTTAATAATATTTTATTTTTTTGTATCGATTAAAAATTCAAAATTCAAATCTTTTGATTAAGATATGAAGGGTGGGATAGAAAACTTTTAAGACAAATTATATGAAAACTTAAAATCTTAAAATTAGATATTGCAAAGACTAGTAATTAGAAATATCAGAATTGTTTTTTTTTCTTTTCATTCTTGATAAATTAATATTAAAAAAATTGATCTGACTAGATATAAATTGTTCTTTGTGTTATTTTCAAACGTCAAATAAGAATTTTAACTTGAAAATTTTTAAATTTTAAACTAACAACTTCAAATAATTATAACTAAATTATAAATTTAATAATTTATAAATTTTTTTGTAGATTAACTAAGCAAAACTACTTATTCAATTGAATCAGCATAAATCTGAATCCTAAAGTTTTAAATTTTTCAGTCTATCAAATGTCAAATCAAAATTTCAATTTTATAAATTCTAAATTTTAAATCGATCATTTCAAAAATATATAATTAAATATAAATTTATAAAAAACTATCAATTCAATCGAATCAAATCGTATCTGAACTTTTAACTCCGCCCCGCTTACTGCTAAATTAATTTGTCCACTGAAGAAACATCAAAGAACAACATTGCAGGCTTTGCTGGATAGGCCCCTGCTAATGAGATATCTCATTTCACAGGTGTTTGGAATTATTATACATCGATGATTATTTATATTTTACTTTATTACATAAAATTTATTCTATAAACTTATATTAAAGTCAAAATTTAATAAATTAATTTTAATAATAAGAATATATAAAACATATGAAAAGAGTAAAGCAAAAATATTTCACCATCATCATCAGTGTCAGTCTGACTCAAAAATAATACATTAAAGATTTTTTTTGAGCAAATTTAAGTATCCATTTATGTTTTTTTTTACCTAATTATGATTAGTATGTTTCGCTACCTAATTACCAATAATTTATTTATATGTATTCATATTTTCTAAAGTCAAGTTTAAATATAATATACTTTCTAATGCAAGAACTAAAAAAACACTTGAAAGAGCGAATATGTTTATTATTCAATTTTATACAAGTAAAATTAAAGATTACAAACATTATTTGATGTCGATTTAAAGAACACGTGTTTATGTATAAATTAGTTGTATTTTTTTTTGTTGTTGTTCAAAATGTACAAAATTAAACAAACCAAATCTAGTGGTATTGCTAGTTCCACGATTTATCTTTTGTTGTGCCAACAACTTCAATGAAATTTGAGGTAAGTGTTGTGAGAATGTCTTTAATTAGCATTTTTTGGTGAGACATTAATTCAATGGCCCAACAATGTATTTTTCATCTCAAAATTGATTAAAAGCAACTCCTATGAACTTTTCAACTTGACAATAGGATGGTGTGGTGGGACTATCATGTCTCCTTTTGCACTAATTTAATTAATTGTGTCCTTTTGGTGAACTAATTTTGTACATGTGACTTTTGAAAGGTCCTATAAGATTTACGTATATTTTATTTTTTTTTAGATTTTATTTACGAATATTGATGATTTTCATGACTTATCCAATTTGTTTAAATTTAGACGAGATGTTCAGAATTAGAGTTTTAACTCTGAACATATACGTTCTTTAAAGGATGGGGTAAATTCAGAATGTCGTGCAACAAGTGGATTGATTGGAGGAATAGTCGCACCTAAATTGAGGAATCACAAGAGAAAGTACACTCCAATTGATATCATGAATGACGTTAGATTGAACTTAGATATTGATATTGACTACATATTGGCATGACGAGCAAAAGAAAAGCCATTAGAATCGATAATGAAGCAACCAACTACGTCTTATGGAAAGCTACCTGGATACTTATATACCTTGGATAGGACGTACCCTTGTTCACATATTCGAATGAAGAAAACACCCCAGAACAAATTTTAGATACATAAATACATTATAATTTTATTTCTTCGTTTTTAATACTTTTTAAAAGGGAATATATTATCTTAGGCATACAAAGTTATTGTTTCAGAAAATGATGTTATTTGCTATTTATTAATTATATTTATCCATAAAATATAAATAAAATATACTATGGCTATATTATTTTGATATAAAATGTAGTTTGCCATTTTCTGTATTTTTCCTTATTTTAACCTACACAAAATAGTTGATGAATTGTGGTCCAATATATTTATAAACTTCCAGTTCAGCTAAAGTTGTAACAGACCTATTAGAGTTGTGTCCACTAAATATTAAATTCTATAGGACTTAGATGAACATACATGTTACAGTCCATTAATTACTTGCTGAATGAACTGAACAGGTATTTTCTTCGAGGCCTCATTTATTTACATTTAATAATTCAATTTTAACTATCATAATTGTTTGTCCACCAACACTAATCACCATTTACGATCATTATCACAAGCTACCACAATAACCCATGAATCACCCTATCGGCAACTACATTCATTGTTCACGACCATTGTTAGCTATAACCATCATCCTTCACAACTATCAACTGTCATCACCAAACTACTAGCATCAACCTCTACTCTCAATCACCATCACCATCACCACGAGCTACTAACACACCTCACCATTAGCCAACATTATCCTGACCGACATCTACAACCACCATCGCTAGCCATTACCTAATCTCTTCATCACAACCCCTACATAGCAACTGTGCCTGAAGGTGCCATGCCTCTGATGGAGGGAACTAGGCCCTTGTAAAGAGAGAAGAAGGTCCCTCGGCAAGAATCATGTCACTGAAAGCACCAACTGAGCCTCCCAATGATGCTACATTCCAATCCTAACATGGTATATTGACATGTTCAAGAAAAACATGATAGGATCATCGTTGAATGGCTAGAACTTGAGATAGTTCTTTGAATATAGCCATCAAGAAGAGAGCCAAGACTAGTATTTAGCATATACTACAGGACTCACGAATATATAAAGAGTAGAGCTCTATAACCCAACTCATCGAAATACTTAAAGTGATCAAATTTAGCTGAAGTCATTACTCATTACAGATAAACTGAATCATCAATAGCAATTCCCACAGCTTCTTCATTAGACAGTGCCCAGCAATTATGCTAGCGGCTTTTTAAAGATTTATCAAGCCCCCAGACCATATACTCTTAACTTTGTTAGTTCTGCTGAGTCCATTCAAATCAGTGACATAGAGTCAAAGCAATCAGCATGACGATATAGGAAAATCGAGAAACTTTTGTATGATTAAGCAGTAGGTGCCACTTAAAGAAAATAAGCTGTCAAGCTAAGCAGTCTGAAAATGTCAATGGGTAAAGTAAATCTTTACAAACCAGTATCAACTTGCATTATTTTTCAAGCACACAATCTAGGCATGTCAAAGAGCTATTTCACCGTAGAACACGACAAGAAGGATAAGTTCCGTGTCTAGAACCAGCTTGCATAGCAACTTTAACTTCTCTCCTTCAATTTAGTAGTACAGATACAGATACATATAACACACCAGAGTTCAACTTGTTATGCTTTTCAAAAAGAACTCAAGAAGCAAAAATACAGAAAAATGTTAAAATATCACACACAGTTCCATAGACATGCAGAGTACAATGGCTACACTTCCTGTGGCAGCACCAGCAACAAATCTTTCGAGATTAGTTGCCTCCTCATTATCAGTTACGAAGATCTCCCTTTATTTTTCATAAGAATAGAAGTTCATTGACTTAAACGGAGCTATGCGTAGGACATTGATATGATGGAACCAGCAACAAATACATATAGATATTATGGATTCATATAGCTAACACCAACTAGTTGTGTCTAAGTTGATTGATACAAAAAGGTATTTCATATTAATTCATAGACAACAAAACAGAATCATACTAACAACAACGACGACTAGGCCTTTATCACAATATTCCTGTTCCGTTGTATTTAGTTCACCTCTTAAAATAGAGTAATAATCAGTATGCATTTAATCAACAAATTCAAGTACATAAAAGAAGATAACCAAACAAAAGTGATCTCCTTTAAACAAAGAGGATTAACATACTAACCGTTCCTCGCGACAAAAGATTCAAATTTTTGGTTCTCGACTTGAAATATCAACTGTGCCAACGCGCTCATTTTCCGGCAAAATTGACCAATTTGGAGACTGCACAGCTCTTAACCACTTAAAATCATCTACATTCGACCAATTCCCAGTCTCCTCACCAAGATTAGCTTCCTCAAGATCCTTCTCAATCCCTTCATACTTTAAGCAATACGGTGCAAACCTTACACCATCACTATCCTCGATTATCGGTCTACTCCTCACTCGAAGATAAAAATCACATCTTTTAGCTTGATGAATCCGAATCTGATGTGATGCCATAACGAACACACAGTTTGTCACTTCTTCAATCAACACTGACCCAAAAACAGGTCCAACGTATACCTTACAATCAATCAGTTTATGCACAAACAATGCCCTCACACTCCCCATTAATCTCACATCACAACCCTTTAATTCTGATAAAACAAATTCCCTAATCTCTTCATCATTACCCCTACCGAATTCCTTCACTAATACCTCATTTTCTTTGCCCCTAAACCCTGGTGAATCCAAAACCCTTAACACTGAATCCTTTGATTCCACATTTAAAACTTCTGATACGGTGTAGTTCTGCGTTGTGATTTTCTTCGTTGATTTGTTTTTGAAAGAGAATTTCTTCCTTGGGATTACTTCGCTCGTAACATGTTCGACTAACTGTTTTAGATCGGTTATAGTTTTGAGGCATGTACGGACTTCGTAGGATGGTAGGGAAAAGGAGTTTTCAGCGACGAGTTTTTCGAGATCTGCGATGGATATTGAGACGTTGTCGAGTTCGGATTTAAGAGACGGATTGGTATGCGGATCAGGCGTTTGACGGATGCGAGAGAGTGTGGATTCAATGGAGTTTTTGGATTCGGAGAAACGAGAAAGAAAGGAACTTGTGGAGATGAACGTAGAGTTCGATTCCGAATTAGGTTTGCGAGCCAAACGGGATTGGTGTGAGTTCGAAAGGCGCTCGATCATCGCCGCATGCTTCCGTTGGAGAGCGGAATCCGCCGCCGCCGCCGCCGGGAGATTATCGTCTTCTTCCATAGATGAAGAAGTTGCACAGTACTTTGTTCGGAGTTTAGACAAATTGCACTTTGGTCTCTCTAATATTTTGGAATTTGAGATCTACACCCTTTTGGCGCTTAAAATATAAGGTGTTTAAAAATATAAATTCAAAACTTATAATCTCAAACTTGTCATAGTCGGAGTTAGGTAAGATAAAGGGGCTCGTTGGAACTATTTTTAAACGAGAACAAGACTCAAATTGAAACGATAATAAGATTCAAATTTTGAAGTGTAATAACTAGGAGAAAAATGACTTCCAAGTGGGATGTAACCAAATCTAACATCCACGTTTGTTTGGGGTAGAGAGAGGTCATTTCCAATAGACCACTCACGGCTCGAAAACACCCAATCCATTAATGGAAATAGAGTTGATGGAAATTTAAAATAAACATAGGCCAAAAGTGTCACCAGGACCATTTCATTGCAAGCCATACAACAACTTACAAAATGAGCACCTTTCCAGTCTGCAACTTTCAAGCACAAAATGCTTCTTTTTTTTTTCATCCCCAAGTTTAGTGTACTTATATCTTATATGTCATAAATAAACCGCGAAAAAGAAGAAACAGAAAAACCCTATAAGTTTCACCTCGAGCTTCCACTTCAGCTGGCAATCCAATATTTAGCAGAGACATTGGAGTTGAAGTCTTGAAGATACATCGATTCATCATCCTAATTGACCGGCTTGGTCCTTTCAAAAAGAGTTATCTAATTTCCTGTTCAGTTATCCAAAACCCACTTGAGCAGAGCTATGTTGTGAATTTCTTTGGCTTGTGGCTAGGCTGGATAATTTGCCAGCTTTTTCTAGTCCACTTTTGATCCAAGCAATGTTGTTCAAATCTGTGGCCATAGAAGCTAACTCATGGCTGAGGAGGGGAGGATGTTCCTCGTAATCAACAAACTCGGGACCCAACAATGAACTTTTGGAGGAGCTCTTGGAAGTAGCTGCACAGCAACCATGCCCGCAACCCTGAGGAACTATGGTTTCACCAGATACACCTTCAAGAAGTTTGCATATATCAAAGTCAGGTGAGAATGTGTGGATCAGAGGCCCCTGCATTGGCACTATTCTTGAAGTTACAGAAGGGTTATAAACATTAAATGCGCCAATTTTCTGAGTTGGATGAAGAGCAGGTGGATCGCTGTTTCCCACAGATGTAGGACGACTTCTTTCAGAAGTGAAGTGTGGAGTTTCCTCGGGAATACAACACATCTCATATATTTGAGCTTTGTTTTCAGACTGGCTCGGAATGCACTCTGTACGACTAACTTCCAGCATTTCCAGGGGCTTAATTTGGTTAACACCTTCACATGACATAGTTTCTTCACATAATGCCCTGGCTTTGTAAATGCTACTATCATCTAACATCATGCTGCGTATTGGTTTAACCCTCCATACCCCTGCAAATCGACGCCTTAGTGTAGAGTTCCAGTGGTTCTTAATTGCATTGTCTGTTCTACCAGGGAGCAATTTTGCAATTGCGGCCCATTTATTTCCATGGACGGCATGCGCATTAATTATAATGTGGTCTTCTTCATCTGCAGCAAAGTAAGCTTTGATTAGGCTTCAGGGAAGAATATGGTCATAACTCATGAGAATAACATGGATCCAGGAGATTCTCAAGGCAAATGATTACACTTGCTTCAACTAAATTAAACTAAACATGAATAGAATACCCTAAACCAAAATAATTTGACTATTAAACAAATTCACAGAAAGAAAAACTCGTAAGCATTATCTTAACTGTTAATCTACCGCCTTTTAAAGAAAATGCACTTGCTCAGTTGGACAGAACTGTGATGTGATGCTCAAAAGAAACATCACAATATTCATACTTCGGTGTAAATTTTATGCATCAAATCAAACTTTAATGTTTGTTCTAAACTTATTAAGCATTGCAAGACTAAAAGTAAAACAAACTACAAGAGCAGCTTCGGTTAATAAAATAATAAATAGACATCGATGAAAAGATTGAGAAGTAATACAATTATGCCTAGATATATCCGTTTGTACTCTTTGCATCACCAAGCACTCGTCAAATTGACCCAATCATGCAGCATCACATAACTCCGCCAGAGAGAGCTTGCTCATTTGCCGGCCCTAAATCTTGATAAAGAAAGAGGGTTGCGGTCGGTGAATGAGCATCATAAAACTAGTCATTTTAAGCATCACCCATGTCATCATCTGGCCACTTAAATAGCTACTAGACCATCCTAGTATCTTCCTGATGTTCAACAATGTAGTGGTCCCTCCATGCACAGAGAATTGGCAACTGGCAATAGCAAGAACTACCATGCAAAGAACAACTCACCAAAAGGACATTTTTAGATGCTTTCGAAAATTATTAACAAAGAAGACTATCTCTAACATTGACTGTGGCAGACCAGGTAGAAATCACGTTTCCATTAACCTTCAGTAAATGGCAACACCAAAGTGACACAAGGTGAATTGTGAACTCCACTAAAGTTGATGCCTAAAGCTAAGTGCGACTAGAGACAAGTGCATTTCATGTTTCCAAATTGCAAGTTCATCATGTAGAAAGAGAGAGACAGAGTAAGCAATTACTTCTGACAACATTTAGGTAAAGAAGTAATCTCAGCTAGCACCATTTCTTCCTCATCAAGAAAAGAAAATGTGATCATTTGCAAGCATTAGCAAGGCAAATTAACATGAAGCAATAGCTCTTAAAGGTGGGAGTGAAGGGTGCTAGCTTTGAGTTAAACTTGGAGATTGAAGTCTTATTGTCTCTCGGGCATAGACACAAGCAACAAAGCAATTATAGGCCAATCTAAACAATATATTCGCTGGGTGGCCAAGAAACCTAAATTGCACATAGTTAGACCTCGTGTACCATTCACCAAGATTTTATTTCATTTATAATTACCATTCAATGATCTTTATACAGGGGATTCTAACAAATTTGGTGGTGATCATCTCTAATGACTAGAACACAAGACTATATTACTTGTTAGTAAATTTGGGTAACATTTGCTGAGGACACAAGCATGCATCAGTAAACCACAGTAAGAATATACTTTAGAGTACTAGTCCTATACTAAGGAGGCACTAAATCTCGAAATTCTAAAGCGTAAGCTACCAGAAGGGCTATCAGCCAAAGAGATATCCCACAGTCGGCACACGTGTTTTTCTCTCTCTCTCAGGTGTGTATGTTTGTAAAGAGAGGGCTTAGGACATGTGAAATAGAAAACTTATATTGATTGAACATCTTTCAAAAAGTAAGCATTTTTGGAGGATCCAACACAAGTGCAGCAACATTTTCAGAGACTCTAAGCAACATAGTTAAGAAAACACAAAAATATACCAATGCCATCCCTTTTCTAGCAAAAAATGTGCCCTAATAAAAAGCCATCGAACAGTAAATTCAAAAATCCAAAAGCACTTCAAACAAAAAAAGGATAAAATAACAGCATATTACTTATCTACACAAAACTAACAAACTCAACAGAAAGCTAAACCAAAAAAAAAAAAAAAGCCGAAGGTTTTACCAGTAAAAGGTTTGCGTTTAAGCACCGGATCAAGCTGATTACACCACCGAAGTCGGCACGATTTCCCAGAACGACCTGCAATCCCTTGAGCTATCATACTCCAATTCCTTGCACCGAACTTATTAACAAGTTCAGTCAGTACTGCATCTTCCTCCGGCGACCAAGGCTCTTTCACTCTTCCACTACTAACTCTACTTCCTCTTCCTCCGTTCAACATCGCATCACCGGCATCAACCAAACTACATCCTCCGTCGCCGCCATGGCCTTCGCCGGCGGCGGCGTAACCGTTCTGCTCCGCCTTTTCATTCATCTTCTCTGCTTATTGTTATCAGGTCTTTTTCAGTTTGTATAGACAACAGTGCCTTTTTTTAACTGAAAAAGTTGTTCATGTAAATTACGATTTTGTTAAATTTTTTATCATAAATAACTTCCATGTCCTCTTTATATTTTAGGTATATTTCTTAATTACGACGTCGTACTTTTCATAGGCATCAGGGGTATAATTGTAACATCACAAAGTCGGCTCTTTGAACTGCCTTTGTAACCACCTCATTTGGTTAATATTACTTCTAGTCCTTCATTTATTGCTATATGTTAATTTTAGTCCCTGTAATATTTTCCTAAGCATATTTAACTTCGATTAATTGAAATGATACACTTTTGATCCTTTTTGCTTGTGAATGTTCATCTCACCACTTAATTAATTACTCGTGTTTTATGTATGTTTTAGATATAATTCTAAACAACTTAGTTTAATCGATTTTCAAAATTTTAAAATCAAACAAAATAAAAAAAATGGATTGATTTGGCTTTTTTTTATTTATGACGTAGTGATGATAATTATAATAATAAAACAATATAGATATAAAATAATTATTCCAAATGAGTATTCGAGTTTAACAAATTACTTATTAATATCAAAAGATATTTTTATATGAATCTTATGTTATGTTTCACTCATATTTTAAAATCATATGTTTGTATTCAAAATTCATTGTCAGCTAATGTAAGAGATTCACCTTTTGGGTCAAGTTCGTTGCACCAGGTTTGTCTAGTGTGGGTTACCTGTCCTATATGATTTGTGAGCTATTGCATAGTAGTGAGGATTTTACCCCGTGCACACGATAGCGATTTCGATTGCGATTGCAAATTTTCGTTGTCGTCAAAAATAAAAATAAAAATTGCATAACTATAAAGATTCATTCTCTTCACATGTCTAACATTTACGTAATTAATATACAACCTTAAACATAACGAACAAACGTAAAACTCACCACAATCACATATTCGCAAGTAGATAATTGTACTTAAGAATGTTGGATGATTAGACTTTTAAAGTCCTGAGCATTTATAATGCATGTGAAATAAGTAAACTAAAATCAAATCAATTTATTAAAAGATATAAGGCATTTATTATTATTTATATATGAAAAAAGTAGCAATATATTATCATATATGCTTTGCTGCCAAAAGAAAGAAAATAAATGTTCAGAAAAATCATTTTTTTTTTCTTTTGAGATAATTGAAAACCTAACACTTATAAACACATTTCATGATTAAGAATGCTATAATCCCAATTTTGAGAATACTCTTGCCCCATACTATTAAATTAGTACTTTAGTAATAACAAAAATATATATATATATATATATATATATATATATATATATATATATATATATATATATGTATTGTTTATATAAAAGTTATACATATACATTGTGTTACAATGAGTAATATTTGTACACACATTATTTAGACAAGACTATAGTATATATATAGGCATGCTTATCATTGTATAATTGTGCTAATTTACTAATTTTAATGTATGGTTAACGGAGATGCGATTGTATCTTTAATGTATAAATTATACTCAGTAAGTATATATCGAATATATAATAAATATATACATTATATACATTATAATGGTGGGGAAAGAAAGTGTATAATAAGTGTATACAATGAGTGATCGATTTTGTGACGATGAAGAGGAAAGTAGAAATGGTGGATCCAAGCGCGATAATTATTTTTCGATCTTGACGGCTAGGGAAGTAGGAACAATATTGATCTAATTTCATAGTACATGTTATTATTTTATGGCTAAAAGTAGTGAGTTTGGTAGTTTTGTTACTTTTTAGCTGAATGACTAATTATATAACAGATTCGTATCAAGTGTTTATATCAAAGACTTAAATCAACAGCGATAAGAAAAAAAATATTCAATTTCTATAGAAAATCGAAAGAAATTTATGTATAATAAAGAAAGTTTTGGGTAAAATCAATATTAATGTGCTAACAACTAACGTGCTTAACACCTTTTAGATATTGAATACCTTATAAGTATATACTTTTCAAGATCCACCTTTTTAATTTATTTTACAAAGTATATACATTCAAGATATACCTAGATATTAGAATTAATAAGTAGGAAATTATAATCACTCCATGAATAAGTCCAACAAGTGTAAATAATAATACTACTCCCTCTATTTCAATCGTGTGTCATTTTTACTTTTCGAGATTCAAATAATGTAAATTTATTTAAATCGTGTGTCACTTTTCACTTTTCGAGATTCGAATAAAGTAAATTTTTATTGATATATATCCAAAAATTATTCTTCATTGTAAATATTCATGAAACATCTCATTGCGTTAGTACATACGAAGCCCATATTTCTTATATATTAGTTTTATATATAGAAGGAAAAATTACATGAATAAATATATTTTTAAAATAATTACTGATTTTAGCGATACTTTTTATTTATTATCATTTATAGCAATATTGTGATAAATCTGTAATATGTATTAAAAGTGAATTATGTATGCAATATATTTGAATTATAATTGTTTTTGAAATATATTATGTTTGTTTGGTAAAAAATTGTCACATTGTATTATAAGTGTATTAAAATGTGTGATAAATATATTATTCATCATTAAAACTTGTATTATATTTGAATAATAAATTTATTTTGTAATATGTATTAAACTTGTATTATAAATGAATTATAAGTGGTCAAGTGAAAAAAAATATTATTACTATAAATGATAAATATTTTTTTATTATAATATATTTACGTAAGTTTCCCTATATAGAAACAGTAACCTCTTATAAAAAGACCATAAAGCTTAAAAAATGTAAGTAATCTATAAAATTACTTTATATGTATATTATGTATATATTTTGTATAAGTATAAACTATTTATATACTTTATACATATATATTTTATAAACTAATTAGTCGAAGTATTTAGAATCAAAATTATCACATAAGTATTTAATTAGAGAGTATCATCCATAGGAAGATCACTATGAGATTTGAAGAATAAAATCCTCCCTTCAAATTATTTTAACTACAAAATGAAATCCTTGTAGATATGTTGTGGGTTGGCATATATAAATATTTACAGATGGATAATTTTATAATATTCATCCATATCATTACACAAAAATTATTATATTATTATAGCCAAAAAATAAAATAAAATAAGATGAAATAGTAGTTCCACTTAGGAGTGTATGTATATGCACTAGGAATAATTTTTAAAAAATTCAATCAGTTATGTTCAACCACTTATATTACTAAGTACAAATAAGGTAGTTAAATAAGTTTATAAGTTGATTAAATTAATTTGATTTATTTATATATTTGGTAAATATTCAAAGTTATAAATCAAACAAAAAAATTATAAGTTAACTATTCAAAGTTAATAAATTTAATT
This sequence comes from Solanum peruvianum, assembly GCA_027705065.1. NCBI lineage: Eukaryota > Viridiplantae > Streptophyta > Magnoliopsida > Solanales > Solanaceae > Solanum > Solanum peruvianum. Next base: position 61,442,128 of record JAKWJD010001759.1, read on the forward strand.
TGATCAATATTTTTATTATTTTTCTAATTCTCGAAATACCTCACAAATATTCTTTTAAGTTAATTATTTTTTAAAAAATAAATTCAAGTGTATGTTAGTCATTTTATCAAAAGAACAATTTGTCAATATATATATATTTTTTACCAAACATATCATGTGTTTATTATAAATTTTAACTCTTTTATCTAATTAAATAATTACGCAGATAAAAATATTTATTAACATATAATACTTATCGACTATTTACAATCAACCGATCCAAGTTGACTCAAAATATTATTTTTGTCCCTTTCCTATTACAAATCTTGGGCATAGCTTCAAAGTGTAAATTCTTTGATTTACACTCTTATAATGTCATTGCTTTTAAGCAAACAAAATCACCTTTTTTTTTTCTTTTTCTGTTTCAAATATCCTTCTACTTTGCTTGAGAATACTAAATAAATTAAAGGCTTCAAAAAAAAAAAAGATTTTAGTTTTTGAAAAAGTACTTTATTTGGACCATTCAATCAAAGTGAAACTAGGAATTCTATTGTCATAAAGTTCAATAAAATCAATAATTTTAATCAAAATTCTATATTTATAGTTAGTCCCGAATCTAGTAAGCTTAAAATTCTAAAACTTAGAACAAAAATTTCAAAATTTCTGAATTCACTTTTTTATTCGATTATTCTATTTTACGTTGGATATGAAAAGAGAAGAGAACACAAGGAAAAAAGTATAATATTTTTTAAAACATAAATTTTTAAAATCTTTTTTTCATTATTTAATTTCTATATTCAGTCAAATATCATAACATAAATCGAAGCAGATGGATATATATATATATCGATTTAATTTCTTCTCCCCCAATAGTTTTTCATTTTGTCCCCTTTGAATAGGCTTTATACATGTCTTTCAATTTAGGTAGGAAAGTGAAACTACACCCATAGTATAGGCCAAAAAAAGGATATATGTCACCTCATGTTATGGTAAAATATCTAACTTTTGAAACACTAGTTTTCTTTGCAAGTGAAGTGAAATTTAGTACATTAAGTGAACTTGGCAAACACTTTGTTCTCATTGAAGAAACTACTAGAACAAGAAACTTTAGTTCATCTAATTAGGTTGTCTTAAGAATTTATTAATTTGGATTATAAGTTACTCATATAGTATTTTTACATAGTTTAAACTATTATAGTATATGTATGTTAAAAAGTAAGGCTTAAGTCAAAGAAGTTTTATTCAAACACTTTGAATATAAGATTTGTCAGAATTAAATACTTGAACACATAATAAAATGTATTTTTATTAAACACTTTTGTTTCTAATTTTGAAAAGAATGTTCTCAAGTATCAATATTAGCTACTAGTTGTTAATTAATGAATCTTGATTTTTAGTTAAATGAACTATTAAAGGTGACTTGATCGCTATTGGAAATTGAGATTGTACTCATTTCTCATCAAATCAACTCACTAGAAAAATACATGATGAAAAATAGATTTTCGCTAAAAAAAATCACGTGAAAACACTATTATTTGCTCTTTTCTCATCAATTTAATTAAAATATTTGTAAAAATTATCGATGAATAAATTACGATCGAATAGTCTTATTATTCCGTTAAGGTCTCAAAAGATTGGGTGCTTAGAATAAAAGACTTTATTAGCACCCTTTTAATTAGATATTGCAAGACAATTATTATTATTTTTCTTTATAATAAAATATAACAATATGAATTTATTGACTCTAATTAATTCCAAGTAGTTGGTAATAAATCTAATTTTTATTAATGTAAATCTCTACAAATCCTGTTAGTGTTGGCAATTACTAAAATAGATTGGATTCGTGTGTGAACGTGCATTACATGATTGAGGTCTTTTTTTAGTCAATTTATGTACCATAGTCTATAATAATTTTAATAAAAACGAATACAAGATATAGAGTATTAACGTCAGATTTACCTAAATTGTAAAATATAATTTTATAAATGAAAATTACAATAAATAACAAATATAAACTCAATAACTTGATTTTTTTTGCAATTATATTAATTTTTTTAATAATATATAAAGTTTAAATTCTGAATTCGTCTCTGCGACTAATTATAATCATACTGCATAGGTGATTAGTGAAGGGTGGATGAATAGTCAGAACAATCCATATCTCTATGCATGTTAAACAGCAAACCATAAACATTATTAGTAATGGAAAAATAAATTGGATTATGTAAAGATTTTATTAGCCTGTCATGTTTTAGTATAATGATTTAATTATTGATTGAGAAAAAAAGAAGATGACAAATTTTAAATTAAAAGATTAACATTATAAGTGTCTGATCAGATTGGTTAAGTATGAAACCTACGACTATCTATGTTTCAAAATTTATCTTTAATCGTCTAGTACGTGAGATAATAATAATAATTTTATTTTATATTTAATTTTTAAATATATATCACCTAATTATATATCGCATACAGAAAGAATTATAGTATATTCTTACTTATTCTGTCTCATATATTAACGAAATTATAATATATTTTTATTTATTTTGTTTCGCATATCAAACGAACTATAATATATCCTTACTTATTCTGTCCTACCAAACGAAATAAGATCATACCGCCAAATAAGTTATTTTTGTTCTGGTGATATTACGCCCAAAATAATCTTTTACACAACGACAATAACTTAATTGCCACTAAACATACTTTCTTTTTAATGGCATCTAACCTTCTTTTTTGTAAATGTTCATATAGTTTATTGCGCAACATTAGATGTAATGACAATTAACTTATACCAGTACAACAAATTTATGAATTACATGGGGATTTTCCTGAAAATTAGTATGAAAATTTGCAGAAAAATAAGTTTTCTGTGAATTTTCATACTAATCCCAAAAAAAATCCTCATGTAATTCACAGTTTTCTTGTACTGTACCGATAAAAAATTTAGACTCTTTATAAAATATATACTTATTACCGCTAAAAATTATTCCGCAAATTCATATGATATTTAGTATAAAAATTTGCAGAAATGACAATTAACTTATACCAGTACAACAAAATTGTGAATTACATGGGGATGAAAATTAGTATGAAAATTTGCTGAAAAATAAGTTTTCTGTGAATTTTCATACTAATCCCCAGAAAAATCCTCATGTAATTCACAATTTTCTTGTAGTGTACCGATAAAAATTTTTTAGACTCTCTATTAAATATGTATATTTATTACCGCTAAAAATTATTTCGCAAATTCATATGATATTTAAGCCATCCATCAAGGCGCAATCCACGCTTTCATTTAAGGAAAAAATCATAAGTCTCCTAACTAAAATTCACTCCTAACATATTTTTTCAACCACTAGTCAAAAATAAACAACAAAAAGTACATCATATATATATTTTTTTATTTTTTATTTTAAAAAAAACTCCAAATAGAAAAATAAAATAAATTAAATTAAAATTCGTGCTGTCACGACAATATTAGACAAAGAAATGCACGTTGTGTGTGGATGACTCCTTATTGGTCGGTAGGTTCTCTGTATTATTCAAAAAAAAAAAAAAAAACTTTATAATATAATTCTAATAATACATAACATACATTTCTATTATTATTATTAACACTTAACTTTCTTCTCATTCTTCCTTCTATTCATTCCTATATCCAAAAATCTTCAAATATTTCTTAAAGCTTACAACTTATTAGCTTCAAATTTGATTTCGAGTTAACAAATGAGAACGTTGTGCCCTAATTTGGACAACGAAGATGGTCTGGAAACGGTACTTGAAGTACCGATTCCAGAAGAAATGTTTGTTAATGCATCACATAAGAATAATGTTAAGTCATGGCAAAATATGAAATCTTGGATTAAATCTCATAGTGGTAATAATAATCATAATCATCATGATAATTATTATTATAAATCAAGTGCTGTTTCAGTAATTGGTGGAAGAAATGCTGAGATTCAACTATTGCTTGGTGTTGTTGCTGCTCCTTTGATTCCTCATCCTATTAAATGCAATAATCATTCTCTTAATAAGAAGATTAATGATCATCCCATTGTAAGTTGTTTAATTTTTATAATTTTCCATCTGTCTCAATTCATGTGGTACAGTAAAGGTCGGATTTCAAGGGTCAAATGGTCAATAGAAAGACTAGTTTGAGTCTCGAAATACGAGAGGTGCCACAAGGATATGTGTTCCTGTGGTAGAGTTTGATTTTTGATATGGTTACTCAGTTAATAGTTATTATGTTAGAAAAGTCAATTTTCTTCGTTGAAGAAAATTAGATAAGATAAAAAAATTGTGACTTTCTGGAAATAATAACTATTGATTGAGGAATCGTCTGGAAGATAAATAATATATGAACGGAACTTTTCTTTTGGGTGTATGTGTTATAGGAAACTCCCTTCGTTTCAGTTTTTGTGAGTTTAACTCGGTAGATAATTTAAGTAAAAAAAGCGAAAGTTTTGAGATACTTGTGAACTCAAATATATCATAACATTTATAGGTGAAGTACTCAATGATCAAGAATATTTGTTAATGTGATAAAATTAATTTCTTATATAGTCACTCAACTAATAATTATTATCTCTGAAATTCAATTTCTCGTTGAAGAAAATTAGAAAAAATTCAAGAAATTGTGATTTTATGATGAGATAATAATAAGAATTTGTTGAGGAATCATTTTTTTGTGTGTATGTGTTTACGGGAAATTCCCTCTGTTTCGATTTACATGAGTTTAACTCGATAAAAAATGAAAATTTTGTGATCTCAAATATATAGTAACATTTATGAGTGTATAAAGATTTTTTAGTAATTAAAGATAAAAAAGGTGAAGTGTAAAATTAATTATTTTCAAATATAAAATTATATCAATTCACATAAACTGAAACAAAAAATAAATAAATAAGAAAATAGTGTCACATAAATCGAGACAGAAGTAACAATAATATATTTTTGCGTGCCTTTTAGGTACAAGTTCTTGACTAGACAAGTAGATGAAACTTAGTTTTTAGTTATTTGTGTTTGGTGAGATTGCAACTTGCATACACTTGAACTAGTTTATTAGGTACTACATACTTTGTTACCTATTGTACTTAAACAATTAATTCGATATTTATAGAGTTCTCGAGATATTTTATTTATTCATTTAATCGATGGTTGTTACAGGAGACTTCGATGGCAAAATATATAGTACAACAATATATAGCTGCCGCTGGAGGAGAACATGCTTTGAATTCGATTAATAGCATGTACGCGATGGGGAAGGTGAAGATGATCGCGTCTGAGTTTATTGAAGGAGATGGTTTAGGATTGAACAGTGGCAAAGTAATGAAGATTAAAACCGCGAAAAATGGGGCAGGGGAAATGGGAGGATTTGTGTTGTGGCAAAAGAGACCTGATCTTTGGAGCATTGAGCTTGTTGTTTCAGGTTGTAAAATCAGTGCTGGAAGTGATGGTAAGGTGTCATGGAGACAAACTCCATGGCATCATTCTCACGCCTCTCGTGGACCTGCTAGGCCTCTTCGTCGTTCCTTACAGGTACTTTTTTTCAATACAGACAGTAAGAATTGAACTCGCATCGTATCACAAACATATGGTCATGTCACACCCAATGTCAATTTGACTTCAACATTAATGTTATTTGGATTCCTTCCTTTACTTTTTTTGTTGTCAAAGTTTGTCTTATCAAGAGGCCAAGTTGTGTGTCACATGACTCGAATAAACTCATAATCTCGTTCACAACTTGACCTTTTCAAAGTAGAAGTGGAGTCAGGATTTTGAACCTTATGAGTTCTGGATTTCAGGACACAACCTCGAGTACTAGTAGTTAGGTCTAGTTGACAATTTTGTGAATGTACACGCTTGTTAGTCTTGTCACTTTGGTGTCACATGACTCGAATAAACTCAAAATCTCGTTCACAACTTGACCCTTTCAAAGCAGAATTAGAGTCAGGAATTGAACCTTATGAGTTCTGAATTTCAGGACACAGCCTCGAGTACTAGTAGTTAGGTCTAGTTGACAATTTTGTGAATGTACACACTTGTTAGTCTTGTCACTTTTGTGTCACATGACTTGAATAAACTCGAAATCTCATTCACAACTTGACCCTCTTCAAGTTTGTTCTATAGGGTGAAAATGACCTATTTACTCAACTATGAGCCACTAAATTGGAAAAAAAGAAAATAGTTGTTGAATGAATAATATGGTTCTCTGTTTTATATGGATACTAGTTGTGAATTGGTTGTCATCAACATGTCATGTGTCTGTATCTGCTTTGATACCATGTTAAAGTCTGTATCTTGCTCTGATACCATGTGTTTGAACAACGTCTGATCATGTTGACAGGGTCTTGATCCAAGGTCTACTGCTGATATGTTCTCTGATTCGATCTGCATTGGCGAAAAACCAGTGAATGGTGAAGATTGTTTTGTACTAAAATTTGAAGCAGAACCCTCATCTCTAAAAGCAAGAAGTAGTAGCAATGTTGAAATTATGAGACATACTGTTTGGGGCTACTTTAGCCAAAGAACAGGACTATTAGTCCAACTTGAAGATTCACATCTTCTTAGACTAAAATCTCCTAAAGATGATGTGTTTTGGGAAACAACAATGGAGTCATTAGTCCAGGAATATCGAACAATCGATGGTGTTAACATAGCACATTCTGGCAAGACATGTGTTTCACTCTTCAGATTCGGCGAAAACTCAGAAGGACATACAAGGACTAGGATGGAAGAAGTTTGGACAATTGAAGAAGTTGATTTCAACATAAAGGGACTATCATTGGATTGTTTTTTACCACCTAGTGACATGAAAAAAGATGATGATCAAGATATTATAAGTGATGATGATGATATAAACAAGAATTCAAGGATTGAATCAAAGAATAATGTTATTCATAATGCTAATAATCCTAGATTTATAACTGCTATAAAAGGTGCTGCCAAAATTATGGCTATTGATGAAGATTCAGAAGACTAGTTGTAAATATATATACATCTATGTGTGTTGATCTGACTCTTCAAATAACGTTCGACGTGTATAAGTGTGTGTCTGATCCTTCTGGAGAATCTGACACGGATGCAATAACGTTTTTGAAGAGTCTGATCAACGTATGTAGTAGAGAAGTATTGATATTCTGTGATCATTTTTGTACATAGAGAATCATAGGATATGTTTTTTTTTTTTTTTTTTTTTGTATAAAGTGTATTCATATATACATATACATTTCAGTATCTCTGATGAATATTTGGTTTGATAGTGAAATTACTAGGGTTGTATAATTGTATAATATATATACTCTGATAATGTAAAAGAATTTTTCACGCTATTAATGTTATTTTATTTGATCAAGTAGGTTTTTCTTAGTTAATTTCTCTTATTATAGATCATTATATGTAACTTATAATACTCTTATGAAATCTGACTAACGGTATATAAAAATTGAACTCTATTATGTGTCTATGAATTGCGATTCATGTGAACCTAGTAATTATTTTTGTTTTTTTTTGGGTTTATCCTTTCTCTTTTTATCGCTATTTCTACTATCAATCACCCTTTTCTTCCTCCTTCTTTCTTGTCGGGCGGAATATGTTAGAACAGTTAAGCCTCTATCTCCTCCCTTTCAATTTATACGATATTCTTTAACTTAATGTAAAGTTTACGTAAAAAAGAGAGATTTTTGAAATTTATAATCTAAAACGAATCATATATATTTATGTGACTATAAATCATTTTACTTAGAGTTGATTTCTTCAAAATCATTTTTTCAAAATCGACTAAAAAGAAAATGTTTTAACAAATTAAAATAGAAAAATTATATTATTTTAATGCATATGTATCTTGATAGAGATCTTTGTAAGAAAAAAAGTGATTTGGCGATAGAGATAATGGTGTACAAAAACATAAAAGATATATAAAAAAAATTATATATATAGCCACTAAGAGATTAATTTATTTATTTATAATTAGTAGTATCAAAGTTCGATTTCACTACCTACCTTTCCCTGCCTACTCCCTTTCCAATAAAATAAAAACACTAATAATTAACATCACATTATTATATATCTAAAAACAAGAGAATATTTCTTAATTCAATCAACTTGACAAATACTTCCATTTGATATATTCTACATTTTTTATCCAAAAGAGAAAGAATTTAAAACACTTCAAAATTGGACATGAATTATTAGTTCCATTTCAAACTATTAATAATTTTTAAATTAATATTTTTTTCTTTATTAATTTAACTTAAAAACACCCCTATCTTATAACTAGAGGTGTATCAAGGATTATCAATAAGGAGATTCAAAATCTGTAGAAATAGACACATAAAGTAGTAGAAGGAGGTTCGATATCCATTATATATACATATTAAATTATTTTAATCATGTATAAATAATATAATTTTCCGCTCAACTTTCTTCCTACAAGGTGGCTCCGCCCGTGCTTATAACAATAGTGCAATACACTCCTAAATCCTCACAAAGTTTAGGCGTGTTTTTATAAAGAGTCTCATGATCTTACAAGTGTTTGAAATTACTTGCTATGTTATCTGGCAGATCGAGATATATCTAAGTGTTTTCAAAGCTGTCGATAGTTTGAAAATGAAACTAATTAAGAGAACAATCAATATAATCTATAAAGTTTCAAAATTTTTGTATAACAAGATCACCATTATTGAAAACTCTTTTAACATATTCATTAGAATGGATGAACAAGAATCACTTCCTCCTCATGTACTCATTTTCCCTTTACCATTACAAGGCCCTGTAAACTCAATGTTCAAACTTGCTGAACTCCTCTGTTTTTCAGGTTTACATATCACCATCCTTCTCACTGAAAACATTCACAATCGACTCGTTCTTCACACAGATATTTCTTCAAGATTCGATCAATGTCCTGGTTTTCAAATCAAGACGATATCGGATGGACTACCAGATGATCATCCTCGAGATGGAGGGAAGTTTTTAGAGGTTTTTGACTCTTTGAGAACTAAAACAAAGACTCTGTTTAAAGATATGTTGACTTCGGACTCACTCTGTGTTGATGTTGATGGGAAAGTAAGACGACGAGTTAGCTGCATTATAGCTGATGGAGTTTTGGGATTTACTTGTGATGTTGCTGATGAGATTGATGTACCTATCTTTTGTGTTTGAACTATTAGTTCTTGTTGTCTTTGGATCTTCTTTTGCCTTCCTGAACTTATTGAATCCGGAGAATATCCTTTCAAAGGTTAGTATATGATTGTTTGAACTTTGATTGCATAATATTTGTTATGACTCGAGTTAGTGTTGGGATTGGGTTGATTGATCGTATTGAAAACGATTATTATCTTATCTGTCATGTTTTTATGTAGACACGCTCCTGTTTGTTACTTGTAGTACTTTTAGTGCTTTGATGGGGCGTTTAAGATTCAACCATGATATCATTCTTTCGCGTGCTGTAGCTTAGGATGTGTGTTATTGCTAGAGCTTTATGTTGATCTATGTATAGTTAATGATATTGAACTCATTTAGTATTGAGATTTTAGATTCAAAATTTAGTATTAACTTAGATCATAAGAGATTAACTTAGATTTCTCGAAGTTTACACGACGATCTTATAATTCTTCTTTTCAAATATCTACAGATGATAACTTGGATGAACCCATCAAAAGTGTTCCGGGAACTGAAACATTTCTCCGGCGACGTGATCTACCGGAGTTTTGCCGCTCCGGCGATCTAACAGATCCAAATATCCAGCTCTTCAAAACAGAGGGTCAAGAAAATTCACGAGCTTATGGCTTAATACTCAACACATTCGAAGAATTAGATCAACCCATACTCAATCAAATACGAACAATTTGCCCGAATCTCTATCCAATTGGACCGATCCACGCGCATTTAAAGAAGAAACAAACTACATTGCGATCATCGTCAAATAGTTTATGGGCGGAAGATAGAACTTGCATCGATTGGCTCGACGATCAGCTACCGAATTCAGTAATTTACGTTAGTTTTGGGAGTATCGCGACAATGACGAATGATCAATTGATTGAATTTTGGTATGGATTGGTTAACAGTAAACAGAATTTTTTGTGGGTTATTAGACCGAATTCTATAGGGGGCGAAGAGTGGAGATCAATGATGCCTGTGGATTTAGTGAAGGGAACTAAAGAAAGGGGATATATAGTGGAGTGGGCTCCACAAGAAGAAGTATTGGCCCATCCCGCTGTAGGCGGGTTCTGGACTCATTGTGGATGGAATTCGATTCTCGAGAGTGTTTACGAGGGTAAGCCTATGATTTGTTGGCCTTATTTTTTTGACCAACAAGTGAATAGTAGATTTGTTGAAAAAGTTTGGGGACTTGGGCTTGACATGAAGGATACATGTGATAGAGAAATTGTAGAGAAAATGGTGAAGGATTTGATGGTATTGAGAAAACAAGAGTTTTTGGGAAGAGCAAATCATATGTCTAAATTAGCTAAGAATTGTTTGATGGAAGGTGGATCATCTTATTCTAATTTCGATCGTCTTGTGAAGGATATTAAATCTTTAAGTAATAAGGTTTAATCGTTGTTGAAATGATAGTTCGTCGAGCAATCCTTTAAGATAGAAGTGTCAATCGTTGTTAGAATGCAGACTTATTCTGTTATGTACCTAACTTTCTTCATAAACTGTTGTTTTCGTTTCTTTTTATTCGAGAAGACACTTAAATCTTGCTTTTGAAGTTGTACGTTTTGTTTTTATTTCCGTTGGGGTTATACACGCATTCCTCATAGTCATAGTTTGTGTTGTGGAAACGACAAATAAAATGATAATTGTATTATATTATCTCTATTTATCGAAAGTCATCTAAATATTGAGAAATGAATATAAAATGATTATTAGTTGATAATAAAGGTAAGCTAGGTATAAAATGACGATTTAACTCTTAGATTTATAGAATTGGACAAATAAAAATGAATATTTATTTGTATAGTGGACAAGTTAAAGTGGATGGTGAAATTAATCCATATGCTTATCAGATCGGACCGACTGCTTCAAGTGTTCATAACTAAAAATTCTGAACTTAATATTTATATATATTTAATGATTTTCTTAACACAAACTACTAACTACAGTCGAACTTGAGCTTCTAGTCCTGCCCCTTTTACTACATAATGTATGTGTGGGATGCTGACTGCTAAATAAAAGTGCAATACTATATAATATGGTAATTGCTGGTAATATATACAAATTATTTTATTTATACCATAGAAGATAGAAAAATGTAACAAATACTAAATTATAGAAATTTGAAAACAACAAGTCGTTGTAGTATAGTGGTAAGTATTCCCGCCTGTCACGCGGGTGACCCGGGTTCGATCCCCGGCAACGGCGTAACTATAATTTTTAAAGATACGTTATTTTTTTAACGGACTAGAATAAATACGATTTTTTTGAAATAATAACTACTATAAGTTAAATGACTTCGCAAACAATTTTGTTCGTGCTAGGGCCCTAGATTGAACGTCACTATATGTTTGTATAACAGTAAGTTATTATGAAGAACCTGATACTTTTGGCTATAAGATTTTAGGTGTCATGGCGTAACTGTTATTACGTGAATATGATGAAATACTTGTTGGTATGTAGTTAGATATCATCTCAGAAATCAAACTTTCCTAGACAAAATAATAACAATTATATTCTCCACACATATATAGTCCCATATAGGGAAGGGAGATTAATTAATTAGAACATGTTGTCTACTAATAAAGTGTTAAAATTAGTGGGACAAACCAATGTACAAAATTGGCTTAAAGGTCTTGCCAATTACCATAAATACAAACCAACAAAATAAAACAAAAAAAGTACTATTAAGTAAGGCAGCTCGAAATTGAACGAAACCGATAAGTCGAACTGATAAAAAAGTTATTGGTTTATAGTATTGAGTTATTGGTTTAGTGGTTTTGATAACGATTTTAATTTTTTAATTATCGGGTTATCGGTTCTTAACGGTTTAAAGTTTTTTTTAACGGATTAATCGATAACCCGATAGTAAATTAAATATTTATATTTATATCATTTTGTATATAAAGTCCTCGACTTAGAGTTTAATTTCCTACTTTTATTTTTTGTTGTCTCAAATACTTTTATTCTACAATGTAAAAGTGTTTGCTTTTGAGCAAGATGTAACTTGTTAACTCAAGTGCATGGTTTACTTGGTTTGTCACCTTGTTTCTAAGTGATTTTTAATATTTTTTCTTTTGAGTCAAATCTTAACAGTTAAACGGATAACCGAACCGATAACGATAAAAATCGATAAACCAATAATCAATAAGTCAATATCTTAATGGTTTAGCATTACTACAAATCGATAACCAATAAGCCAACCTGATAAACTTTAAAGTCGAATCGAACCGACCGATACACAACCCTACTATTAAGTGCTTGAAATGCTGGAATTAAGGCCTTGACTAAAACAATAATTAATGCACTAAACTTCTGCTATGCGTCGAGTTCGAAAAAAGGCTGAACCACTTTGCACTGGGAAAAAAACAAGGCCTCAATAATATAATGATCCTGTGGGGGAAAAAAAAATGTAGTTGAGTTTTTTTTATGACATTGCTAAAAGAGATAATTATTCATAAGAAAAAAAAAATATTCTTTTCTACAAAAATTAATTTTCATACCTTGCCACCAATTTCCTCTTGAAGCACAATTTGAATTTCCATTTTGATCATCATCATCTTCTACATTTTTCTTGAATTGATCAAGTCATGAACATAAATGAAACAATTTAGAAATGAAAAAAAAAAATACACATCAGATTCAGGATTTTCAGTAAAGAGATTCCAAATAAAAATATAGTGCTACTATATATACCAAAAATAATGATTAGCAGTAACGAATTAACAATTGCATGAAACATGTTTTATTAGCAATAATTAACATTTTTTGTAAATATCTCTAAAATTTTATGCGATATTGAATCTGATAACAATTAACTATTATTAATAAAAATTTATGTTTTTTTTATTAATATATATATTTATTACCGCTAAAAATATACTTACGATGTTATGTGAGGCAGTAGGTGGATAATAAACATCTTGGCCACCATAGTATATTGATGAACTTAAATGGCATGGTTCTGTTGTTCCATTCTGATACAATATGGAATTATTCTTCTCCTTATTACCTGTCATGACATTAATGAACAACAATCAAGAGAGAGATTTTAACCTAAGCAAAGCATATATATATGTCCATCGAATTGTGGTGGGATAGTAAATACTTTGTTTTTAGTCAGAGATGTCATGATTGAGCTTTGGGAATAGAATCGCTTTCGCCAAGGAGCGCTTTCCCCGAATATGGACATTCAGATTTTATTGAATTCCAATACATGTATTAGGTGAAAAAACATAATTAAAGGCATGTGCTTTTCTCTCGTTTCATTTTATATGGCGTTACTTTATAATTTATTAGTCTGCTATAAAAAAATAAGAAAATAAGAAAGTACCCTTTTAATACTTCATTTTTTTATCTTATGATTTACTTGAGCTGAGTATCTATTTGAAAATAATATTTATGTTTTCACGAGATAGGGGATGACTGCATGCACACCATCCTCTCTACACTTCACTTGTGGAATTAAACTAAATTTTGTTATTATATCTTTAATGATATATTTTTATAGTTTCATAATCTCACGGCTTATTTTTGACCTACTTTTCAATTTTATTTGTTAAATTTTATGTCAAATTAAACTATACTGAAAAAGCGATTTTCGAAAGAATGAACAAAAATATAGGAGAAAATTAACCTGAAGTTCCATATTTTGCATTTCCACATGACTGGTTTTTTTGATCTTGGATTCTTGATGAACCTCTAGCTACAGAGTGAGTGGAATCCCTTCCAAGTCCCTAAAATATTAATATATATATATATATATATAAAAAAAATCAGATAAAAAAATATGATTATTTTATTCGCTAATTTTTCAAATTATCATATCAGACTTGATACGAAAAGTTACTTTAATATTTTTTTCTAAATAAAATCAATATACTTTTCGTATATAGAAAGGAGTATCTATAGATGCAATATTGATGCATGCAGGATGAAGTAAGAGAAGAAGTTGTACTTGTACTCCTTTTGTTTAAGATATTTGACTACGAGAATTAAACTAATTAATGTTAAATATAAATTTACATATAGTATTTTTAAAACATTTTAAAAAAATAAATAGAATTGATGGTTAAAAACCGATTTGAATTAATTTTTCTTTCGCGAGTTTCATGCCCTCAATATTCAGTTATTTCTTTTTTCTTAATTAACTATTGTCGGATGGTGATAAATCAATTTTTTTTTTAATAAACAACTGATAGTTAATTATAGTTCTTTAAGTGTGCCTTTGACCATCTTTTGACAAGTTTAACTAGTAACTAAGACAAAGAAATTAAAACGAAACTGAATAATACCGTTGATTGTGGTCCAAAAACGGAACCAAAGAGCGACGTTTTCGAAGGCTCTTTTGGACCAAACAAATCATTCGTAAAGGACAAAGCAGAAGCAGAAGCAGAAGCCGAAGAACCGAAAACTTGCTTTCCCTTCTCCATGTATGTGAAAAAATTATCAAATTAAACGAGGAAATGAGATCTCTTATCCACTATCGGTCTCAAACCTAACTAACTAACTGCCTTGGAGGTTTGGTTGAGTAGCAAACATATATAATGACCTAAACTAATAAATTACACAGTTCCCAAGAAAACAGAAATGGGATAAGGACTTTAAATGTTTTTTCAGATAATTATAGTAGTTGGGGGGGATGTAAGAAGAAAAAGAGGGCACGTGAAGTTTTCAGTGTAGAATACAAAGAATAGTGAGACTCTTATTTATAGAGGCCACTCAAAGACAAAAGAATGGGAACTATTCGACCATGCCTTAAAAATTACGTAATTAGATATATTTCACTCTTATATATATGTATTTTGTCATCAGATATATAAGAATAGAGAGAGGGTGACTGACGAGCGAAATTTGTACGTATGACAAAAATATATCGATCACACTAGATATATGTATATATTTATATATATTTAAAGCGATTTACATTAAGATATCAGATAAAAGGAGAATAATGAGATAAGAGAGAGGCTAGTGAGATTTTTTTATGTATTTCATATACGGGTTAAGTCATCGATTAAATATATCTGAAGTAAATTACATTTAATTTCGATCCTATTTATTCGAGATACATGTATCTGGATGTGTATAAAGATAAGAAAAAATTATATATGTGCTATTTTTACTTGTATACATCGAAAATACTATGCTAGACAACGAACTAGTTGCTTAGTTGTTATATTCGGGTTTGATTTCTCATATGATTACTAATTCTTTAGTTATTATCTCATAAACTCATATTTTCTTTTTCTAATTTCAATTTTTTTCAATGATAAATTATTATTTTTTTTGGTTTTTCCATAATAATAAGTAAATAATACCTAATTGAGTGACAAACCTTACGCGAAAATGTCAACCACTTATAATTATATCGAATAAGTCCTAGTTATACATCAGTACACTAGATAATCTGATGAATCCTAATCTTATAGATCAAAATTTAGCTAATTCAAATTTTCATTAAATAAATATATTGAATATTTTCTATAAAAAATGTCATTTTAATTGAAAATTCTTAATTAAAAATAAACTAGAATCATTATAGTATATATCACACATCTCCATGATCCCTCCCTGCAATTTTCATTCAACCACTATAATCCTTTTTAAAGGTCAACTATTCTGTACTCATCAATATAGTTTGTGCTATGGACCATTTTATTTTTCTTATTCCCTATTCCATAAATTTTAATATTTATTTTAATTAATTGAAGGTCAAATATCGTAGACAAGTGTATGAATATATTGTTGCCACTTGTGATTACGTGTCATTTTTAAAGTGTATGACTTACAAGTATCAATTTCGTTTGATATTTATATTAAGAGTTCGATTTAATTTAAATGTGTCCCGTAAAATTTTTGAGAGAAAATATTTTTAATATAATTTTTTTCATATTCAGAGTTTAAACTCGATATTAATAATTTGAAATAGAAAATGTTTATTTATTTTATTACT
Organism: Solanum peruvianum; assembly: GCA_027705065.1. NCBI lineage: Eukaryota > Viridiplantae > Streptophyta > Magnoliopsida > Solanales > Solanaceae > Solanum > Solanum peruvianum. Next base: position 61,458,221 of record JAKWJD010001759.1, read on the forward strand.
TATCATAATCACCAACATATGCAATGTAATCTTAAAGTGAGGCATAAAGAGATTATAATGTACACGAATATATCCCTCTATCTTAAATATATAAAAGTTTTTTTTGATAAATCATTGATGATAAAAAATAAATAATAATAGAGTACAAAAATTTAACTAAAATAGAAAATAAATAAAAAATAGTACCACAGCAAAATAATATACTATAATCTCTAAAACAAACAAATACACTCTCACCACAATTTTTATCAGCAAGTTCATTCTTCAAGAGGTTAATTTTTATATTATCAATTTATAATGATTTTTTTAAAAATTTTCACTAGAAAGTCATATTTTTATCTGTATTTTGGTCTATTAAATATGAAAAAAAATTAATAAATTCTTCAAATATATTTTTTTATATAAATTTATATTTCACGTTAAAATAGTGAATTAAGATGGAATAAATGTTGCATCAACCTCTCTAAAATATTTTGATTTTGATGAGAAGGACAGAACAACCACACGTGATCTAAATTTCAAAACTTTATTTCATTTCAATGTATAATTCTCCTTTAATTTGGAGAATTATTCCTTTAAATGGAATAATATATAGCCAAGATTTAAATAGGAAAATATATTTGCAAATAGTTGATAGTGTAGTACAATCCAGAAGCAATTCCTCTTTATTAATGTACTGAATATTTCAATTATTGAAAAATGGTATTTAGAAAAATAAAATAAATTCCTCATTTATTGTTTTTGAATTTGGTATGTAATTAAGTTAAATATCATTTTATAAAAAATATGTATATAATTTATGGAACAACTATTTTTAAATATTAAACAATTAATTTTTTTTTAAAAAAATGATCAACTAATATAAGATCGAGAAAGGAAGTTACGATAGATGCTAGACACTTCACATCTAATTTTTAATCAATCATTACTTTTTTGAACTATTAGTGTTGGTTAATTAATAGATTATTATATTATGTCTTTTTCCGTGAAGAAATTGCGATTTATAATATTAATTTTTTTAATGAATTATTGAAGCTATTGAGATTTGAGACTATCAATTAATTTCAATTACTCTTATGAATTTAAATTGTTGAATAGATGGAATACAAAAGAAAAAAATATTAAAATCTCATATTTGCCAAGAATTTTTTTCCTACTTAGAACTCGAATATTTGAATTAGAGTCTAACTATATTTAAATTCTTGCCACATAGTGCCTTATTAGGAAAGGTGCTTCTTGCGAAAAAAATCATATTTAAATTTTAAATTCAAAATATCTAATTAAGATAGATTTATTTTTATTTACTGCACCGCATTATTTAATCATAAATTGGCAAGATTTCAGTACTAGGAGTGTGGTTATGTCATCATTGTTACACTTCATCTTAGGTAATGTAGTTACTATATATCATGATAGGGTTAGTGGGGTTAACAATAATTAATGGTTACTGAAATATTTAAAACACTAAGATTATTATGACTATACTAATCAAGCAAAAAATATATATGAAAACAAAAGTAAATCATGTAATGATCACAAGGAGAATAATAAGAGGTCCATTAATTATTTAGCATATCCATCCAAAATTTTGATATACATTATCTTTAAAAATATCATTCTTTAATATCATCCTCATCCATTCACCAGAAAATTGTATCAAAAGTAATGTATTTGTATTAAAAAGAAAAAAAAATGCAAAAAAAAAAAAGGGAGATATGGTCCTATATATGAACAAATAATTCTGTTATAAGTCCCTTTTTTCATATAATAGTTATATTCGAATGATCACTTTAACTTTATAGGTATATATATATATATTACTTTTCATCAGTATTGGTATTGATTGGTGTATTATAGAATCGTTAAAATGAGCTTAATTTATGGGATCGGTTTAATCCTATTTGTTATTGGGGTAGGATTGTGATAGGATTTTTCAAGTTTATTTAAAACTAGGGCTAATAACTCTGGTTAATATAAGTCCTTAACCTTTGAGGCTTAATCGGGGTCGGGCCGAGGTCAACCATGAATCAAAACTTTTTATTTAATGGTAACTTACAATAATCTCACAAGTATGTAATCTAGTTACTTAAATACACATTGTGTTGTAATATCATGAATCCATAAATTAATTTGTTCTAGATATACTTTATCCAAATAGATTTATCGCATGTATCTAAGATATATAGATAAATCTCACGCATTCACCTTTCTCCCATCTTGTTTATTCACTCTCTTATCTCGCTCGCGTATCTGGTATGTAAGATGCATGATAATTACACTAGATTCTCTTCAATTCATTGGCCCTTGAGGCTTGGATCGAATGGGGTGGGTCGTCCCTTTTCGACAGCTCTAATGTACCACATCGATAGAGTATGAAGTTATTTTTCATTTTATATTATTTGAGAAATATTTAATTTTTGAATTGACTGTTGGGCTTGAGTTCGGCCTAATATTCATTGTTTTATCACATAATATCGGGCTAAACTCAAATCCAGCAGCTAATTCATGATTTTAACATGTCCAAGCCATATTAAAAAATTTAGAGATCTCATCCCTCGTCGATGTGGGATATATCTTCATAACCGATTAACAAAACATCAATTTAATCGTTTCGAAAAATATTTCATCCTCTAATATTTTCTTATTCAATATATTAATAAGACATGTTATTTCCTCAACTCTTTTAAGTAGATTAAGAGAGAACTATTTTTTTTTTCAATTTTTATCTTTCAAAGCATCTAATGGATGAAATTAATATTACAAGGATAATTCAATAAAGCACCAAAATTAGTAAATACTATAATGCAAATACCTTTTTTAATTTTACTTTTAGATAGATTCTATAAAAAGAAAAGTAATGTTAAGGAAGATCTCCATGTATACTATCCCATATGATATAAATTTATTTTGGTTAATAGTGTAATTAATTTTTATATTATCACAATATAATTTAACTTATCATTCAGGTTTAGTTATTATTTTAAATATTCAATCAATTAATCACACAAATTAAAAGGTTTAATCTGCATAGTTGCTTGACTTCAAAGCTTTACCATCCCTTTGCCGCATCTAAAAAAGAAAAGTAATTCACATAAAATACGAAGAAATTTTAATCACTTGAGTTTATATGATACTCTTTATTCTAAAATAGGTAGTTCCTATAGTGTAATAATGGATCGCGACTTAAATCAACCTTTTGATGAAATAATAACTTTCCATCAATATCAATGTAGGTTGGTGTACCACATCGATTTGGTATAGAGTTATTTTTCTTTTTATATAGTTAAATTTCTCGTCTTTGAATTCGTCACTCCACATATATTAGGCCCAAATTTTATTTTTTATCATTGTATTCGCTGATTTGGGCTAATTCATGTCAAGCGACCAAGTCAATGAGTGAGTATTGTCTAAGTCATATTAAAAAGCTCTGAGCGATGTGAGATATCCATAAATACTTCACTCAATATTTTCTACTTGTGCAATATATTAATAATGCATGTTATTTACTTGTTTATTTTAATAAATTAAGAAAGATTTTTTTTTTCTAACTTTACCTTTATCACTAACTCACCACTTTCCAAACTTGTGATGGAAATATTACTCCAATTGTTTATTTTAGGTTTTAAAAGTGTAAATAATAAAAGTAATTTAATGAAAAGAATATTTGATTAATATTTTATTTACAAATTGCATTGTGGCTGAAATAAGAGGGAGTGATGATCACAAAGAGATAAAGCATGATAAAAAAATATATATTTTTACAAAGCATCTATGGATTAGATTAGTGTTACATGGATAATTCTAGAATAAGACCAAAATTAGTAAATATTATAATGGATGACACCATTAAAAGAAAAGAAAAAAGTAATGTTGAGGAAGATTTACTACTATTTATTTATTAGATATGTTATAACTTTTTATATGTATTAATAGTGAAATTAATTTTTATATTATTAATAAATTATCGCTCAGTCATTTAGAAAATAAAGTTAATTTTCAATCGAATTGATCACTTGAATCTATGAGCTACTTTTTAATTTGCATTTCTAGGGTCAACTTTCATTTTTGTGCTTGATTACGAATTTTTCTATTCAAGTGAAAAGAATAAGATTTTTATGCTTGATACGATTTGAATTCAACGGATCTTAAATTATTCATTTTTTAGCTTACAAGAATTCTTTTTTTTAAACCACTAGTGCATTGAATTCAAACTAATTTGGATATCCCCCTTTCACATTCTTATCTTTAGCTTAAAAAGAATTTCAAAAGTCAATTATTCTAAATAGAGTAATTCTTGAAGGCTTTTGAAAATGCCAAAATTTATCTAAGAAATTTTGGAGGAAAAAAGAAAATCTCAAAAGCTAATTGATAATAACTAAACTTTTTAACTAGATCTTCATATCTTTTGATTCTACACTTTATATCTTAATTTATTTAATTTGTCTTTTTGGTTGAAGTCATCTATAGGAATAGAAAAAGTGTTGATTTCATTTGTAGTTATCTTGGAGGTACAAAGTAAAAGAAAGATTTGACCAAACAAAATAAAATTTGTATTAGTTTTAATTTATGTTCTTTTTGGTTGTCAGCATTCGGTATCTATATTGAGACTCTAACTAATCTGGATTCATACTAAGTAAAATCCCCTAATTATTATGATCAAATGCATAAAATGGATTAAACCAAAGACCTTTGTCTTATGATTAATTACTTAATTATTTTTAGATGATAACTAAGTCTAACACTATGTCATTTTCAATTTTGATATATTTTGAATGTTTGGACGTTCTGCTGATACAAAATATATTTATTTGTAAGATTCTTCTATATCGATGGTGATCAATCATGATTTTCATAGTCAAAGTATTTATAATAATATTAAAAGTTTGAGTGTCTCTCAACTCGCGAGGTTATTGTTAGGTTGTGGAGCCTGATTAATATAGATGTAGCTGTTTACGCGGTTTAACTATTTATTCTCAATTTATTCTCTGTAACTAAAAGTACTCTGATTATTAATATAAATATACCCACCGCCGTGGAAGTTCACTCACGGGGTGTTACCACGAATTGTGATCTCTCTCTCTCTAGATCTCTCTCTCTCTCTAGATCTCTCGTCTCCTTCTTCTTGAAACTTCAAGTGTGTGTGAATTCGATCCTAACAGTCATAAGTTCTCTCATATGTCATCTATAGATATGAGAGATTTGATCCTAACTCCAACATTGATTCGGAACCATGCCCTATATCGACCTTGACTTAGGACCAAACACTTGACCTCAACTTGAGAATCAATTCACACTCCTGACTCGAGACCTTCGCCCCTGACCCAGGACTCAGATTTGACTTTGACTCGACTGAATGATAAGTGATCCAACTCATTAAAAATGTAAATTAAATAGGACGATTTTATAAATTTGGGTTGAAATTATCTTCTTAAGGTAGAGGATCATATTCATTCCACCACAATCCTTGATGAGCTGATGATAAAGTTTTTGAGTGATCAAAGTAACTTTTAACTATTTTTTAAACTTATTTATACATTATATACCAATATTATTAAAAACATGGAAAGGACTTATACACTAACATCAGTCATAAGTTGGGGAATTTTTTAGATTATAAGTAATATTAATTTTATACTTATATAAATAGTTTCAAAGATATTTAAGTCATCTTTAGGGGCAAAAAAATATATTTGAGTTTGGGCTTTGACAATACTTATTGGGTCTTCATCCAAAAGTTCTAAGAGCCCACTCTAGTTTGCACTAAAATCCTATTTTGTGGTACACTTTAATTTATATTCTTTGTAACGAGATATATTTTAACGGAACTAAGTTTATATTCTTATATTATAATATTTCATAAGCTATGTCCGAAATGATGTCAGATTCTAAAGAACTTAGGGTCCGCTAACCATAAGTTCGATTGCTAAAAGCCAAAATTAAAGTTCAATTCATTTGAAGGATAAAAATCAAAGATCAACCAACTTATTCAAAAAATAAAACATACAAATTCGATCTTAGACAACGAAGTTGAGATATTTAATTATGGAGGGATTCGTGCATGCTATCATACCGTTTGATGGTTTATTGAACATATATAACTCTTCGAAAAAATATTTTCTACTCATAATAATTTATCTGATGAAATAAAAATTTCTTTAAATTGTCGATATATCATTCCATCTTTTTGTGTGTGTGACGTTCATATGTATTCCTTTACTAATCTTATCCAAAATATCAATAAAAATATTTAGTAAACTAAAAAGATTATTAGAGATGAACATAAGAGAATTATTTCAGCAAACTGTAAATAGTAACTAATATTATACCGATTTACAAACTAAAATAAAAAAAGAGAAAAAAAAAAAAGAACTGAAATTTTGTAATATTCATCAACTAATCCTCTCCACTTCTCTTTTTAGTAGTACAATGATCCTGAAAATAAAAAATTAAAAAAAATTGTTATTAATAATAATTGAAAAAGAGATATCATGTTTAAATTAAAGAATATCAAATAATATATTATTATTGATATGCGAAAATCACGTAATTCAACGGATGCCTAACACCTTTTTCTATTAACAGAAATCTTTTTGATCGAATCTTTATTTTCACAAATCAAAAACAAAAAATAGAATAATTCCTTTTTAATATCGTCAAAAAAGGTACGTAACAATATTATTCAATAATATAATTATCGTTATATTAGATAAATAGAACGTACCCTGCCACCAATTTCCTCTTGAAGCAGAGTTTGAACCATCTCCATCTTTCTTTACCTAATAAAATTAACCACAAAATATTACAAAATGTTAAAAAAAATGAATTTTATTACTTACAAAATTAGTGTGTTTTTAATTATTTAATTATATATTATATATGATATACTAGTGAAAAAAAATATCTAAAAATACTTACAATATTATTCTGTGAGCCAGTGGTTTGATTATTTGGAGGATAAACATCTTGGCCACCATAGTAAATAGATGAACTTAAATTACATGGAGCTTCTACTTTTTCATTTTGACTTCTTTTAGATCCATTTTCTGTAAAAAAAAATACATATATATCGTTAGAATCAAACGTTTACTATTATGTCAGAAATTATAGTTCATAAGCAACAACAATATAATTTTATTTTTTATTTTTTAAGTAAAAAATTATCAAACAACTATCATGTTCAATCATGACTGTCACTCGTAGTAATAGAGTCTTATGTTCACTATTATGTCAGAAATTATAGTTCATAAGCAACAACGACATAACTTTATTTCTTATTTCTTAATTAAAAAATTGTCAAACAACTATCATGTTCAATCATAACTGCGACTCGTAGTAGAGTCTTACGTTTACTATTATGTCAGAAATTATAGTTCATAAGCAATGACGACATAACTTTATTTCTTATTTCTTAATTAAAAAATTGTCAAACAATTATCATGTTCAATTATAACTGCGACTCGTAGTACAGTCTTATCGTAGAGTGTAATATAAATATATTTTCAAAAATTAACCTGAAGTCCCATATTTTGTATTATTTCCATATTGGTTGCCTTGATCTTGGATTCTTGATGAACCTCTATGATCCCCCGAGTGAATTGGATCCCTTCTAAGTCCCTAAAAGTCAAAAATTAAAAACATTTACATAATTAAGTCATTTAATAGATAATTACAAAAAAAAAATTCTTAATTATTATTAATGAATAATCTAATAAAAATAGTAAATAACATGTTAATCACATTGTAAGATGCTAATGAATATAAGACACAAGAAAAAATAGAGAATCTAAAGCAAGTCCTTTTTTCCTGAATTTTTAGTTATTTTAGTGGATAAACTTGAGGTTTTGCTAACTAATCTCTTTAATTATGTGCTTAATTAATAAGCTAAGGTCTAAGAGGGATTCTCTGAATATTTATTCAATTAATAGTTATTATCTGTGTTTAAAAAAGTCATTTTTTTTAATTAAGAAAAAGACTTTTTTTAAGATAATAATAATTCTCACTTGAGTAAACAAAAGAACAATTAATACAAACATGAAAAAAAAAAGATGATTAATTTTCTTTATCTAAAACTAGGAGAAAACTTTTTTTAAAAAAAAAGACTAATGAAACTATGAAAAGAAAAAAAAAGTTTCATATGCCAAAATGTATATGAACATAAAAATAATGGGTGTAGCTCAGTTGACGAATTATCTATACTGTTGAATTTCTTTTTACAATTAAAAAATACGTAAAAAATCCACTTATTTCACGTAAAATAATACTTTATTAATAATAAGAATAAAATACGAGATAATACCGTGGAAGGTGGACCAAAAACAGAAGCAAAGAGAGTGGAGTTTGAAGGCTCTTTGGGACCAAATAGCTCATTGGTGAAGGATGAAGAAGAGGAGGAGGAATCAATCACTTGCTTTGCCTTATCCATATAGTATTAATACAAATTTAAACAAGAAATAGATATATTAAGGTCCTTTTGAAATAGAAAAAAAAAATATTTTTATTTTGTCTTAATTGACACTCAAATATATATTTTTTTTTAAAAAAAAAAACACAATTTTTTGGTGTTGTAGATATGAGAGGAGTATTATTTGCACGTGAAGTTGTTTTCTTGTGTGTTTTGTGATAAGAAATAAAGATTTGTCACTTCTATTTATAGTGTCAAAGAAAAAACATAACATACATTTGCCCCATGCACAGGGGCAGATACTATTTCTTTGTCGGTTAAATGAATATTGAGTCTAAATTAATTTTAAATATTAAAAAAAAAAAAATCGAGAATCACTCAAAATTATATAAACAGATCATATATTACTTTTTTATTTGATGTGAGACTCTTTAATACTGCACGTTATACCTAAAGCTGAATATCTAAAGTATGTATAATTTAGTATGGAGCCATTTTCATCAAGAACAAGAACTAAAACGAGTCTTACTCTAATATTATCGTAAGTAAATTAACTTTGAGCTTAACTCAACCGCAGAAATTATATCAAGAGTGAGAATATCCAAGTCATATTACGTAAACCTAGGATACACCATTCACCCCCACATACCTAACACTATTCCGTCTCAGAGTATGAATTTCAAGTCTAATTTGATTTCAAATTTTAATTTAGAAAATAAAAATTATTTCAAATCATATAAAAGAATAACACGTTCTATTTTTTTCATCTGATCGAATATAAAACTCTTCAACGACACCCGAATATCGATAACTCACAAGCAAAGTTATTAGGAAGGGGAAGGGTCAACGATACAAGATGGTTTATTCGAATTAGGGCCCATTTTATCACTTCAATAAAATGCTCACACATAGAGAACAAATTCTGCAAGTGGGCATGTTGCTTGTCCCCAACACTTCTAACAAGGTCACACTTGTCTATACAACAAGTATCACTATACATTTTGTTCACTCGATATACTATATCTGCATTAAAATTTGATTATCTTATCTCATTAAGGATTTTTCTCGTATCGATCTCATCTGATGCACCATATGTATCGATAAAATATCACTATACATTACTTATTTTATTCTTAATAGAAGTTTTTGTTGTTATATATATATGTTGTGTGGGATAATTAAAACTACATTACAACAAGTATCTTTTAAGCCAATTAGGGGAATGTATAAATTGGATGTATATAAAGTTATTGAAATTAAAAAAATAAAATTAAAGATTCAAAAATACTATAAATATTCTTAGCACTTGTGGAAATAATTTACAAAGTCAAAGGAGAAGAAGGGGTATTTGAGAAGTAAGACCACGTGAGACTCCCAAAAAAAAAGATACTAAGTAGATAGATGGATAAGGTCATCTATATCTGTCTTCCAAGTTGGGTTAATTAATTACTTAAATCATAAAAAAAATATTTGTATAACTAAAATTATTGAAAAGATACTAAGGTCTTAATTATTCTTATTGAGTTTACAACACCTTAATCTAAATTATATATCTGAATCATTATATGAATATCGAATAGTTTTTTATTTCTGTTAATATATCTGAATATGCATAAGATGATAGTGATGGTTGTGATAAGGTGGTTGGTGTTGTGGTAACTAACGTGATGATAAGGGTTTGATAGTTTTGTAGGTTTATGGGAATGTCAATTGATTGATATTAGTAGTTAACAGTGTTGATAATTGTGATGATTGAGGATATATGTATTGATGGTAGTTCACAACGGTGCTAATTGTGATGGTAGCGATAGTTAGTAGTAGAGATAGATTGTGTGATAATAGTGGTTGATAATGATGGTGGAGGTGACAATGGTGATGATTGTGATTGGTGTTGTAGTAACTAACATGATAGTGAAAATTTGATAATGGTGTTGGATTATTGGGAATTTAATTGACGATATTGATAGTAGTGATTGATGAATATGTGGTGAGTAATGTTGTGTTAGTAGTAGTTGGCATCGATAATGGTAGTTGTGATGGTGAAAATGGTTAATTAGTAGTAAGGATTGATCGCATGATGGTCTATAGTGGTTGATAATCATGAACGACGGTAATCCTAGCAATAAATATAATTATAATGATAGATGTGATAATCACCGACAATAGCGATTAGTAATAGTTGTTCATGGTGAATAGTAATTAATGACAACTGATAATTAACGATGATACTGATGGATGGCAATGATGGCAATGGTTGTAATGTCATTATTAATCTCTATATGATAATAAATAAAAAACATCAACAATACAGATTTAATTAGACGAATTCAATAACTTTTATTTAGATCCTATATATGTACATATAAATACTAATTGGTCAATATATAACTATGACGATTACAATTTTGGTAATCCAATAACTCAAAAATATCTTTATATTGTCAACGTATATATATAAATATATACCTTAAATTCTATTCGAATATGTTGGAGTGTCCCTCACCATTCATGAAAACAAACAGTTGACTCCTCTTTCTCCATTACCTTTGCCTTTTTATTCCATTTTTCTCTTTGGCCGTGTTTTTTGCATTTCGAAAGTTAAACTAGTATATATTTTTTATCGTACATTTTTTATATATTTTTTAAATATTTTAATTGTTAATTATTGAAACTTATAGTACTTTTTACGTAGTTTATAAATATATTAATTTTTTTTTATTAGAGATTTTATCATAAATTATTGGTTAAATTTAAATTATTTGACTTTTAAAAAAAGAAAAATATCACATAAATTGAGACGAGAGTAGCAAAAATTAAGCAGATATTATATTACGTGGGCATAATCTTGCTAAGCATAGAATATATATTTTTTTCAATTTAAGATAAGGACATAGGCACATAGCCATGTGAACAAAATGTCAAAAGTACCTCTCTTATTTGAACCTCAATTTTTGTTTTGGGAATTATTCCTTTAGGTGTGTGAAGTACTTAGTTACTGTTGGACTTGGAGAATATATATATACATATATATATATTATATATATAATATATATATATTATATATATATTATATATATATATATATATAAGTTAATTTCATTTAATCGGTAATAACAATAATAATATATTTAGTATAATTTAATATAATAAAATCTAAAGATAGTAGGTGTACAGAGACATTATACTTCAGAGGTATACAGATATGGCTGTTTTTCAATAGATTTTCAAGTTAAGAAAAAAAATTGAAACCTATTCATGGAGGAGTAAAAAAAGTATGAGAAAGTAACTGATAATAATAAAAATAATTGATAGCAAACAAAATAAGAACTATTCCCTCTGTACCAATTTATATATATAGCATCTTTGAGATTTCAAAATTCAAATGAGTATATTTTATGGACATTTTTCATATAAAGCAAATAAAAAAATTATATTTGTATGCTATAACAAAGTTTACATAATTGCGCTCCATAACATACATAGAAACTGTATATTCGCTATACATATATTTGTTGAAGCAAATTGTATAAAACGAAGTGTATAAAACAAAAAAAGAGAAAGACACTTGGGCAGAGAACTGTATAAAAACGAAGTGTATAAAACGAATTGTATTATTATAAGTGTATAGAACGATTATATACAATTTAAATTTGTATAAAATGAGAAAGAGTGAAAGACAAAAGAGACTTGACAAGGAATATACAATTGAATCGAATTGTATAAAACGACAAAGAGAGAAATTAGATACAATTTGAAATTTGTATAAAACGAGAAAGAGAGAAAGGCAAAAGAAACTGGGTAGGGGAGTATTTTTATTATATAATTATAAGTGTATAAGACGAAAATATATGTACTTACATGTGTATATATAATTTTCTCACGCTATATACAAACAGAAACACAATTTATACATTTCGCTTCTGTTTGTATAAGTGAGAAAGGTGAGGGTGGCGAGCGAGATTTGGGAGAGTAACGAGCGAGATCTGGAAGAGAGGAGAGAGGGGAACAAAAATATATGTATTTATACAATTTTCTCTGCTTTATACAATCAGAAACAATTTTTATACACTTGTGTTTGTATAAAAAGTGAGGAAGCGAGCGAGAGATTGGAGGAGAGTGGCGAGCGAGATATTTGGAAGAGAGGCGCCTGACAATATTTTGCAAACGTTTGCTATGGAGCATAATTAAATCAAACCCTAACTACTACATTTATTTTAAATTATTAGTTTGCTATTATATACATTTTCCCCTATTTTTTATCATAATTTTATGTATGTACTTATATGTATTTTTAGTTGTCAATTACTCTGACTTATAATGTTTTTTTATATAGTTTTTAAATATATAGATTTTATTTTAAAAAATTCAAAAATTTCATCCCCGACCAAAATACATAAATTATTTGATTCTCAAAATTTTAAAAAAGTCAAAAAAAAAAATTAAAATTGATCTATCCTAACTTGTTTGGTTGGATTTTAATTATCATTCATTGAATTTGGAAATAGATTAAAAATCTAAACCAAAATTAAATTTTCATGTCTAATCCGCAATATCTATGTTATATGCATATAATGATAGGATTAGTGGAGCTAACAATAATTAATCATTACGAAAATAGTTAAAGCATTAAGATAATTAATGACTAAATAATCTCTAAAAGATTATCGGATTATGTTCTTTGATTCTTATGATTAGCCATTTTTATATATCGTTTAGGACAATTATATAAAAAAGGAAATTTTAAAAGCAAAAGCTACTAATAATATTTTTGTAGAATTATTCTTTTGTGGTTGTTCCAATAGCATTTCAATTCTTCCAAGTAATTATGTGTGTATAAGATAAGATAATAAAAAGGAAATAATATAATGATTATCTCAAGGACAATAATGTTAATTTAGTATAATTTTTAATTTAGTTTTTGACACACTTGATCATTAAATATCATCCTAACATGATCCTCATCCATTCATGACTAAAAAATTGTGTCCAAATTAAAGGAAAGATAAACTATATAGAAAAAAGAGTTTAATTTTTATAATTGAGAGTTTAAATTATTTTTCTAATATAATCAAGTCATATATTAGAGATAAATTCATTGATAATTGTTCACTATAAGTATATAGTTACATTGATTTGCAAAAATTGAGTTAGAAATAACAAATTTTCAGTGACAATGAAATACGATTAAATAACTAAGACAATAAGTAAATAAGTGATATATAAATCAAAATGATTCAAAAGTTATTTTCATAGGATCAAAGAACACAACAAATATGTTAAAACTATATATATATATATATATATATATAATATATATATATATATATATATATATATATATATATATATATATATATATATATATATATATATATAAAAACAATCGTCATATATCTTTTTTTTACATTTTTCAACCGTCAATGACATTAATAAAAATTATAATGACTAAAAAAAGTTAGATAATTTCTTATTGTTTACTTAAATATGTAAAAAAAAATAGCAGATATTTAGTGAAATAGTCTGAGATACGATTAAACTGATCCGAACAATACTAGTAATAACTTTAGACATTTAATTATAATTTGGGCATAGCCATTCAAATTCCTTTTTCTGCGGTTTTCTTTTGTGATTTCAAAAATTTCAAGACAAATTTGCAAAAACATTTTAATCATGTCTAATTAATTAATCAAAGCCAAGTGCCTTTTCCAATTTCTCAAATTTTAATTTGACCATTAATGGTGAGTTTTCTTTTTCTTAACATTGTCTTTATATATATAATAATAATGATGATAATATTTTGATTTAGATTTGGATTTTTTTTAATTTTTTTTTTTGGAATTTGTATAGGTCAATATTTGATATAAGTAAATAGAGAAGTGGAAATGGCATATAAGGTGGATCATGAATATGATTATTTATTCAAGATTGTTTTAATTGGAGATTCAGGTGTTGGAAAATCTAACATACTTTCTAGGTTTACTCGAAATGAATTTTGTTTGGAGTCTAAATCTACTATTGGTGTTGAATTTGCAACAAGGACCCTTCAGGTAATTTTTATTTGATATTTGATATCTGTTCATTTAAGATTCGACTAGTTTAAATTTGAGTCGTAAATTGGGTGAAACACTTCTTACGTCTCAATGTATGAAAGTAATTAAACTTATTGAGAAGAGACATGGATGATAGTTATATTTTCTTTCGTCTCAATTTATGTCCTGGTGTAATTGGATTAGATACGTAGTTTGAGGGAAAAAAGAAAACTTATGGTATAAAATAAGTCAAATATTTTGTGAGTATGATATTTATTTTGACTTTTTTATAGTGAAAGTTTTGACTCCAATATTGATATGTATGTCACTCGACCTCTATAGATAATACAGCTATGTTTTCTGTAGAGAAAATTCTAACCCCGACATTGATATGTGTATCTATATATATAGTTTTGTTGCAATTCATATCAGACTCTTACGCTAATCTTTATGTCTATGTATGCTTTGGTTGGTAGTGGAAATTCGGACTCTAATACTGATATGTATGTCTATATATGCTCTGATTGCATTTTATTTAGTGAAAATTGTAACAACAACGCTGATATGTATGTTTATATATGCTTTGGTTGCATTTTCTATGATGAAAATCCTTACTCCGACGCTAATATGTATGTTATATATGCTTTGATTGTGTTTCATATAACGAAAATCCTAACTCCAACACTGATATGTATGTCTATATATGCTTTGGTTGCATTTCATATAATGAAAATCTGGACTTCGAGATTGATCTTTATCGTTATATGTATATGCTTCAATTGTATTTTCTATAGTAAAAAATATCCCGACTTCGACACTACTTTTTTTGTCTATATATATGCTTCACTTGTGTTTTTTTCTATAATGAAAATTCCAACTCCGACACTACTTTTATGTCTATATATATGCTTCAATTGCGTTTACTATAATGAAAATTCTGACTCTGACACTATTTTTTATGTCTATAAATGCTTTGGTTGCGTTTCATGTAGGAAAAATCCCGACTCTAACGCTACTTTCTATGTCTCTCTCTCTCTCTCTATATATATATATTCTTCGATTGCATTTTCTATAGTTTATAAAATCTCGACTCCAACACTAACTTTTATTAGCGGTCAGAATTTTCAATAAAAGAGTTCAAAATCTATAGAAATAGACAAACTAAGTGCCGAATAGGGCTCAACATCTACCATATATACATAAAAAAAATTATTTTAACTATGGATAAATAATATAATTTTTCACCGAACAGGGTCAGATGAACCCCCTTAGTACAAGGTGGCTCCTCCCCTGATTGTTCTATATATATATATATATATATATATATATATATATATAATATATATATATATGCTTCGATTGCATTTTCTATACCTAACACTAACACTTATCATTATGTCTACATATATGCTTCGATAAAATCCTGACTCTAACACTTATCATTATGTCTACATATATGCTTCGATAAAATCCTGACTCTGTCACTGATGCGTAACGTCTATATAGGTAGAAGGCAAGACAGTTAAGGCACAAATATGGGACACAGCAGGTCAAGAAAGGTACAGAGCCATTACAAGTGCTTACTACAGAGGAGCTGTTGGTGCCCTTTTAGTTTATGACATAACCAAAAGACAAACATTTGAGAACGTAACGCGTTGGCTCCGCGAGCTACGTGACCATGCAGACTCTAATATAGTCATAATGTTGGCTGGTAATAAGTCGGATTTGAACCATCTCAGATCAATCCCCGAGCTAGATGCTCGGGGATTGGCTGAGAAAGAAGGGTTATCATTCCTCGAGACGTCTGCTCTCGAGGCATATAACGTTGAGAAAGCGTTCCAAACGATCTTATTAGACATATATCAAATTGTTAGTAGAAAAGCTTTGGCTGCTCAAGAAGCAGCTGCTTCTATTCCTGGACAAGGCACTTCTATTAATGTTGGAGAGTATGTTGCTAACAATAATAAGAGGCCATGTTGTGCTAATTAAGTGGAAAAGAATTTTTTGGTTACTTTATAAAAATGTTGTAATGTAATCTATATTTTTTTTTAGTATATACAAGTGTGATGATGAGGTTGAAAAAATGATGTATTGATTACCTTTTTGTTTTGGTTACTTTTGATGAAAAGAAATATGATTTTGTATAGTGTGGAATTATTTACATATTGTTCTTTTTTTAAGTATTTATTGTTTTTGCGAATTTCATATTTGAACTATCGTGTGTGTTTTTTCCTAATTGAACTATTACTATCTACTTGTGAAAACACATCTCGAAGATGATTAGACCAAGTGTTATTTTACATACAATCGCCAAAAAGTGTGTGACATCTTAATTTGTCCATAAAATTCCGTCCGCGTAGCAGATGCATCATTAATTTCGAGGCGTGTTTTGATAAATAGTTGGTGATAGCTCACATCAATAATATAAACTATCAATAAACGAGTCACAACTACAGCGTAATGGTAGGATCACGCGGCTAAGCCGCTCACTGCAACATATATATACCAATATTTATGTTGACGTTCATGTTGACATTCACGTTCACGTTAACATTTGATAGTTAAGGTCGGAAACTCGCGAAAAAAGTGATACTTCAAGAAAAAGAGGTTCTTTTATCGTTTTGTCAAGAAATAAAGGATTGAGTTGGTGTTAATGTACTCCTTGTGTAGCCGAGGCTTAACAAGGCTACGTAAGATATAAGATCGAAAAGAATGTATTGAATGGATGTTCGAGCATTGAGAAGGAAGGACGCTTTCAGAGGCAAAATGCAATGAGGGGATAAATTGATGTATTCACAGTATTTGCATATAGAAGGGAATGTTCCTGGGATCATTCAAATGTATGATCTTTATTGCCTTTAAACTGATAAGAGTCTTCAATACAAGATAAAAATTTTCTATATATTTCATTTTAATTGCAAAATATGTAGACTTATTTGTAAGATTCAAGTTGTATTCCATCAGTATCTCCGGTAGGACCCCGGAAAAAATAGGGGTAGCTAAACCAGCTCTGCATGATCAACTCATTCCTCATCGATGACTTCTAACTTGGCACACAGGAGAGGAAATCATCTTCGAGCATACGAGGTCAAAGAGGTCACAACGAACGTATCATAAAGGAAAATTTCCTGTCAAGTGAATGTGATCCAATGTACTCCGTAAACCATACTTGTTCACGGCTGCATAAGCAGCTCGAAATCCTCCACCATAGGCTGGAGAAGCATCATGGGCAATCTGGTGCATGAAAAACTCACCGAGCTTACTCTCTGCTTGAGATTTTCCTCCTTTCTTCGATGATGACCATGTAGACGAGGACGAAGCAGTTGATGTGGATGGCATATTTCTTGATCCAGGCACTACCTCTGATTCAAGCCACATGTGTGAAAGCACTTGGCAGATTCCTTCTTCTACTTCAGGGGTGAGATTACGATATCCTGCAAATTACAAAAGTATAATCTTAACAAGAGATCCGTATGCTTTCATTACCGTAGCATTTTGCTTTGTTATGCTTTCACTTCCGTTACTTCTCTTTGTAGAGACTACTTTGGATTGTTTTTCCTTGATCCAACGGTCTATTAGAAACAATCTCTATCTCTAAGGTAAGAGTAGCGTCAGCATATACTCTAACATCCCCAGACCCCATTTTGTATGACTACATGACTTGTTGTATAATCCCAACAAGAACGCAGGTTGATCAAGCACAACGAAGTTTTGGTGATGAAACATCCAGATATATTTCTTTTCATGAAGATTGTTCATGTTCTTAAAGTTCGGTCCAGACTGACAAAGTTGAAAGGAAGTATCGAATTTTACCTTTTAGACGTAACCAGGCATGCATCAGTTCATGAGCTAGAATGGCACCAGTAAGTAATCTGCATATAGAAAAAGATATGGTAAGCCAATTTTGCCATACAGTATTATTGTCACAGAAAAAGGCCAAAATAGACAAAGAACAGTACTCCCTCCGTTTTAGTTTGTTTGCCTTACTTTTCTCGAGTACTAATGTATCATTCTTATTAACATGTAGATTGACTTTAGTGTCTCTCCGCTTCAAAGTCTAAGAATAATATAATAGCGTGGCTTCATGCCAAAACACATCTTACTTTCTTTCACTTGAAATGTAAGATCAATCATAGTTTTCGTCTGCTTCAAAATATCTATAAGAATAATGACTGGGTGACATGTTAAACCACATCTTAAAGACGTGTTACGAAAAGCTTAGTGTTTTTTTTTTCAACAACTATGCCCTATTCCCAAGCTAGTTGGGGTCTACTGAATGAATCCTCACTGTCCATGTCGCTCCATTTAAATCCGTCTCAATCCATATTTGAAGACTTTAGGTTATCTAGCGTTGGAAGTTCTTTATATTTTCCACTGCCATCTCTCTTACGAGACCAAAAGCCTTCTAATGAGCACTGAAACTAAGAAAACACACCAACATGCCACGTTGCTTTTTTTATGGATCTTTTTCATCGTCTTCTTCTTGTCCTTATCTTTTCATCAGGGCCGTGAAACACCACATGCCACGTTGCTTTTTTTATTTTCACCATGAGGCTAAATGAAACTGAAAGGAAGAAATGAAAATAAGGAAGTTACCTTGGGAGGCCGTATATCACTAGGATAGCTGTAACTTCACATCTTCTAACTAGCTTTTGAGGATGTGTTCTGATTCCTATTAATCCACGACCACCAATTTTTGGCCTTCTGAGTATCTGCATTGTTACAAAAATTGTCATGGCACGTATCACATGTTTCACTAGAAGATGGGGAAGACGTGTTTAAGCGAGTCTAACATGGAAAAATTTTCTCATGACTGAAGATCTTACACTGGTGACTGTCTGCTCTTCTGATAGACATAGACCTCTAGTTTCAGGCATATGATGGAGACCCTAAAAGAGTTCTCGAGTTAGTAATCTTCCGAGAGAAAAGGACAGAAAAAAGTATAGGCAGAGATCATTCATACATGCTTCTCCCCTTCAATGGCCTCATTAAGGGCATGTCTTTCAACAAGAAGCATAGGAACTTGCTGATCTATTTTCATGTTCATGCCTTCATAATAGTCTCTGATGGAATGGTAAAGTGGCTGGCAGTCCCCAGTATCCATGATTGCAGATTCCATGCACTCTAAGCATAAGCTCCGACCATCTCCAAGTGACATATATCTTGCATTCCGTGACTTCAAGAAAATAAAGACAATAAACAAGAAAGTGAGGTGAATGAGAGGTGTGATCCAACATATTTACTGTCAGCTGACATCCGTACCTCCAGACGTTCACAACTACAGCACCGTTTGGTGTTGTCATGCTCATGTGCAGGGCAATATTTTTGAGACCAAAATGGGTGGCATCTGTACTCGATCAAGCCAGCTCCGTTTGTTGGGATCTGCAATGTGAATGCTACTTCATAACACGAGGGATGTGAAATATATTACAGGAACTTAAATACACAAAATGGCCTCACAATAAAACTATGAATCGTAACTTGAAGTTCTATTAAATAACTTCCAGTAAAAAAGGTTATATACAGAAGCAGTATGTCCTTACAAATTGATGGCAGACTTCACATTTTGGATGAGTCATTTCCTTGAAGCATGACTTATGATATGTATTGTTCCCTGACAAAGAAAACTTGAATCAACGTAACCAATGAGCTAACATGTCAAAATATTCGAAAATATTAATTTTGTATGACAATAACACTCCATTGGTATTATTTTCTAGTTTCATATTTGGCAAAGGGTTGAGGCGTTGGGAAAATGAAAGCAACAGAAAGGACAAGAATGTACCTCGTATTCAGTAATTGGGACACCACAAGCACGACAAAGAAAACATTCTGGATGAAAGAAAGTTTCCATGCATCCCAAATAATTTCCAGAGATGATATCCTTATTGCAGCCGCTACATTTTCTGCAAATATTTTTATGTGCACATAAGTTCTCTCTTACTCGGACAAACAGCAATCTGGCATAGTTTTCATCATCAAGAAAAGTGCATCCATGCGCACACACACACATACTTTGTTAATACTCTACTCAACCTGTTTGTTCGTTTTTGTTGTTGACAAGAGAACCTGCAGCCACTACCCTACGGAACATTCTACTCAACCTGTTTGTTGCCTAAAATATTTGACTTTACAAGCAGTAATTTACTACCCAGAAATCAGGGCATGTTTCCTTCAAGACCTCAATTTAAGGAAGTGTGTATGTTTGTGTGTATATATGTATATTAAATGCATACATCTGTTCAGTGTCTTGATATTGAACTTATTTATTTATTTATTTGAAATTGGGATATAATGAAAAGCTCAAAATTTGAATTTTCTTTGTTTACACCAACATCCTAGAAGCAATAAATTTATCATATTTATAATGGGATGCCGCATGTTACGTGCAGTCTCATCATTCACAACAAATTAGTAGCAACAACATATATTTTCGTTTCTTTTATTCCTTCAGCATTACAACAGATACAAGAGGTATTAAGCCTGCCATGAGAGCGATGCATTAAAGATATCACGACGTGAATAACTAAAACTATTTATATTTCAGCTGAGACAATGTATAATAATTGATATCTCAACAATCTTGGAAACACAAGACTAATACCTGTAACTATTGGGATTATATTCCCAAGGAGCATATGAAGGAGCATACTTAGGAGGATATGAGGATGAATTCGAGTTATCTTGAAGCGATCTTGCTTGATCTTCATCTTGGTCAGTCCTCCATCTGTATCCTGAGAAACATAAACCTTTCATTTCTTCCTCAAACAAGTGAAATCAACGTTTTTGGAAATGAAAAGAGTAGTTTCACTATTCTTGAAAATTTCATGAATGCAAATATAATTACCTTTTGGTCTTTTCAAATCTTCAGCCAGAGAGAGTGCAATTGCGCGGTCCAGTTCCTCTTTCTCCTTATTGGTCCTAGAGTTATCATCCTGATGAAATTTTAAATGTTTTGAGAGATCATTCAATCGAAGGAGATAAGTTTGATTGGAAGGCATATGACTATGTTAAATTAGAAGAGAAAAAAAGTAGCCATGAATTATTTGATGATAGTTAATGGAAAGCAAATGGCCTAACTTGAGTAATCAGTAGAAGAATTCAAGCGTCAACTTCTGAAGGCAACCAAATATTCCTGCCCTAGTGCCCTTAGAACAAGTAGTACAGCTGAAACATCGAAGAGTTTCTCTTTAAATTATAGTTGGCAATAGTTCTTGAAGAACCTTAACAATATGGCTTAAAGTTGATGACTTTTTGGTATAAAGTAGGACTTAGGAGGATGTTAATTTATAAAATCATCAGCTTTGCATGTCACAAGTGATGTGGATTAATGTTCGAGTGACTAGAATGGCACATTGAAGACACGAAGAGACTAAGGGAGCATTAAGCATGAATTCGAGTCCATATACTGTTTCACATTTCCGGATAAATGGAATTCTATTCAGAAGGGCATAAATGAAACATCTTTAAGAGACTAAGGGGGCATTAGGAGTGACTTTCTTTTTCTTTTTTCCTGGATTTGAATTCCGGATACAAACACGTTTGGCCATAAAATTCCGGAATTCAACTTCAAGTTGAATTTCGGATTTTTCAGGAATTTGAAAAACACCAAAAAAGTTGTTTCGCTCGAAATTACTCACAGAAAATAAGAAACAATTCCAATTTGTATTCATGGTCAAACACAACAAATTTTCGAATATCATTTCACTTTGAGAGAAAAAACTACTTTTTTTCAAATAGTCACATTTTCACGGTCAGACGCCCCTAAAATCCCTCCCAAAAATAAAGAAAGAAAGAGAAACAGATAAGGATAATTGAAACTTCTATTGATACCCCCTGAAGTAAACAGAGTAGCATTTTAATAGCATGGGTAATGAAGAGCTTATTCTTTTCCCAATAGATCAATTTAGCTATTGGTTTTAATCAGAAACAGAACAAACTAAATCATTAGAATTCAAACAGTCCATCACAAAGTCTTATGGTTATAAGAATCACAAATTTGCATCTTTTAGCTATTGGTCTTGATCCACTACTTTTGCGCACCTAAACATTTTATCATATCGTTATCAAGATAAATATTAGACGATAAAGAGGTCTGCCTATCACATTTTCCAAAGATTCACCGGATTAAAAAAAAAAAGTTTAAGATGCCACTTGCCAGTCATCATCCATACCAGGAACACAAATACAATAAGCTGCATTTTTCCAACCTCATATTTGAGAAATTTTTTACTTCCTTGGCTTTATCATTAAGTATACTGAACATTTTTAGTCAAAAATATTATGAATGAAGAATCTTTATTCTCAATAATCCAGCATCCATAATAAGAATTCTTGTTAGTAATCGAATACACCAACTTCTTTCTCCCCTCCCTTTACAGAAAAAAAAAAACGAAGACGAACAAGAAAAACTACCTCAAAAAGTTTATACTAATCTTTTTTTTCTTAGAAAGCAAAAATCTCTCCCACAAAAAGTAGCTATTTTGTTAAAGGCGAAATCGAACTTCAAGAAGATCATGTGCATACCAAGCTACAGGAAGTCTATAATTCTCAAAATACACCCTTTGCTCTCCTCTTCTCTCTTTTATTATGTTTCCTATACTATAAATAACATATATTGAAACTACAATATAAAAAGGAGACACATTAAAACAGTTTTTCTGTGTTACAAGAACATTAAAGGGTCTATCATAAACATCAAAGTAAAAAATGATGTAAATAAAAAGAGAAAAGAATCACCATTGATCTGGCTGGAGCTCGCCAAACCATATTTTCGTCTCCAAGAAACTGTGGTTGCTGTCCCCTATTACCTGACCCACCACCCTTGAAAAGTTTACTCAGCCATTTCATTAATCTTGACTTTCTCTCAGTAGTTGAAGAAACAAAGTGACCTGCTTAAACCCCACAAGAAAAAAAAAAAGGCAACTTTATTTTCAAACATAACTAAACCAAGCTTCATGAAAAATACTCAAAAGGGTACTCTTTCAATTACAAAAAGATACAATCTTTGAAGTCTTTAAACCCCACAATATATATCAACCAAAAAAAGCCAACCTTTTTTCAAATAACTAAACTTGCTTCATGAAAAATACTCAAAGTGGTACTCTTTCAATTGCAAAATGATTCAATATTTGAAGTCATTAAACTCCACAATAAATATCAAGAAATAAATAACTAAACCAAGCTTCATGAAAAATACTCAAAAAGGGTACTCTTTCAATTACAAAAAGATTCAATCTTTGTAATCCTTAAACCCCATAACAATAATCAACCAAAAAATCCAACCTTTTTTTACATAACTAAACCAAGCTTCATGAAAAATACTCAAAAGGGAACTCTTTCAATTACAAAAAGATCCAATCTTTGTAATCCTTAAAAATCCCACCATAAATCCCAAACAAAAACTCCAACCTTTTTTCACATAATTAAACCAAGCTTCATGAAAAATACTCAAAAGGGTACTCTCTTATTTACAAAAAGATTCAATCTTTGAAGTCCTCACAACAAATATCAACCAAAGAAACAGCTAAACCAAGTTTCATGAAAAATACTCAAAAGGGTACTCTCTTAGTTACAAAAAGATTCTATCTTTGAAGTCCTCACAACAAATATCAACCAAAAAAACAGCTAAACCAAGCTTCATGAAAAATACTCAAAAGGGTACTCTCTTAATTACAAAAAGATTCAATCTTTGTAATCCTTAAACCCCACAACAAAATACTAACCAAAAAACTTGAACTTTTTTTCACATAACCAACCAACCTTCATGAAAATACTCAAAAAGTGTATTCTTTCAATTACAAAAAAGATTGAATCTTTAAAGTCCTTAAAACATTACCATATATGCAAGGCTGAGATATATGATTGACACTTGAAGAAGACATTGATATGTATAGAAACAAAAGAAATTTGTTGAGATTTTTCAAGATTTGAAAAGGGTGGCTTAAAAATGAAGAGGACAAAGTAGGAATGAGAAAGAAGGGTGCATAGAGAAAAGAAATGGAACAATGGCATCATGTATAAAGCCTAAGTTTTTATGAGAATCTTGTGTGAGAGAAAGATTCTTGGCTTGAAGAGAAAGAGGAAATTTGGGAATCTGCTGAGAAGGATTGTGATGAAAAGGTAAACACTGGCAGTGACAAGCTGCAATTTTGAACGGCTGACAAATTTGGGGGTGTGACTCAAGTTTCATACAACACAAAATTCTCAAAAAAAAAAAAAAAAAAAAAAAAAAATTCTTGATTGAATTTTTTTTTTTTTTGAAAGGTTTGGTTACAAAGGAGGGAAAAGAAGTTTTATTGACAAATGGGGCTTCCTTTTCTTACAAATTACATCAAGGTCCCATAATATTTCTTTTTACTCTCTCCTTTCATTTTAATTTGTCACGTTACGCTTTTCGAAAGTAAATTGACTAATTTTTAAAGTTAAGTTTAATTACATTAATTAGATATTTCAAAAAAATAAATAAGATATTTAAAAACTATACGAAAAGTACTATAAATTTCAACTTTTTGCATATCAATATGATAAAAATATACATCTTAAAATGTTAGTCAAAGTTTATATAATTTGACTCTAAAAATAAAAATCATGACAAACAATTGTGGACGGTGAAAGTATTTTTCTGGTTAAATATGGTAATTTAATATATATTAATTTGGTTCAAGAGATTAGATGAGTTATTCTAGTATAAAATTTAGAATTAAATTTGTCTTATGTTTCACTTGTGGATTTCATGTTTTTGGTGTTTGGTTTGAAGGTATTAGATAAAATCGGTAAGCTTGGAAATTTTTTTTATACAGAAGGTAAATAAGTTGTTCAAGTTATAGTCTTAATTTTTTATTTATTTTTTATGACCATAATGTTCGTACTAATTTTTCGCATTTCAACTAATTCCACGAGGGTAGGACAGATGGGAACTACTTACTCAACTAGGTGGCTTTTCATACATAGATGATGATGTGAAAAATGCATAAACGGTAATAATTCAGTTAGATAAAAGAATAGTTAACAAAATAAAACTCGCAAAAAATTAATAATTCAAATATATCTTTGACCATTAAGTTTACTATTTCAACCGAAATTAACAATAAGATGAGTATTTCATTTGAAAAAATAATTTGAAAAGGAAGAAAGTACTTGACTCTTAAGATAGTATAATTGCAAAATGAGTTCATGTAGAAGCATACGTTTAGGATCAAATATAAACTTAACACTATGAAAAATGAATGTGAACTCTAAAACCAGAATATACTAATGTACATTATCTAGAAGACACCCTTCTACAAATCCTAGTAGGAAGATCTTTTTATTTACTGAATTTCATACGTAAATTTGAATTAGTCGAATTTAATATAAACATTAAATATCAGAAAATAAATAAATCTAGTTACCATAATAAAGTAATACACTTATATATATAATACATTATATGAAAAAGTGTCAAAAATATCTATATTTTATTGGAAATGATTTAAATTTGTTCTTCTTCCACCAATTGGATCCTAGTTGCTCTTAACATTAATATTTTGATTCAAAATAATTTTTATCGCGTGCTGCTCTTCCTCTACAAGCGAGACTCCATCCAAATCTAGTCAGTTCTTGTTCGATGATCACTCTACCAATTGAATTATTCATTTTCAGGTTCTGACTTTTAACTTGAGATAACATAGGATCGAGTCAATCCCTGACCAGAGTCATTTAAGCCAGTTTAGGGGTATATTTTGTATCCTTTTTCATACTTTATATACGTCATTATTCAAAAGTCTCCTAATCATAAGTAAAACTAAAATTTATCTAAAATTTTGTATCCTTTTTCATACTTTATATACGTCATTATTCAAAAGTCTCCTAATCATAAGTAAAACTAAAATTTATCTAAAAAAAATCGTTCGAAAAATTACATTATATTTAAATATAACTAATAAATATTAACCCCCCTTAAATAAAAATCTTGTCCTATGTTCAAAAGTCCCCCTAGAACCCTATCATTTTTGGTCTTTTTGGTCCATTGCAACTTATAATAGTTGTGTTTTCTTTTTCTAAAAGAGAATTTTTCAATATCTAATGTATTGTCACCAAGTTGATGAACAAAATCAAATGATGCCTTTTTCCTTTGGGTAAGCATAATTGAATTTATAAATATTTAAAAGTTTGTTATTTAGATATATACGATGGAGGTTTACCTAAGTATTTTATAAATTTATAGCTTGAATTATGATGAATTATAACTGAAGAAGATAAAATATGAAATGAATGAAAACACGTATTTATTATTAAAGGAGAGATATTTTTCACGTGAAAAGTTAAGAAAATGTTATAAAAAATATTGTAGCGTGTCCATTTGTGGACGAACTATCTTAGGATATTTGTTAAGTTATTTTGGGTGGAATAAACAGAGTTAACGATAGGGTTAGACAGTTCGCCCATTTATAGGCGAAGTGTCTGTTTCAGTTTGTGTTTTTTTTTTTAAAGAAGGATCTCTTTTTATATGTAGTGCCGAAAAAGTGTTTATTTCGAGGCCAGACTCACTAGAATTCTAGGACTTTACCTTGCCCACAAACATATCACAATGTCTACTTTTATAGTTTGCTATTCTCTCCATCTCAAATTATTTATCGTGTTTCTCTTTCACACGCTTCTTAAAAAAATTAAATATGTGATTTTCTTAAAAATTATTTATCCTCATTTATGTCTTAAGATACTATCTCTCTTTATTAAATATTTACTCTATCGAGATATTGAAAATCTTCAAGAACAACTACTACTAAGAATTAAATGAAAAAGAAATAGATTTATCTTTAACTTCTAAAACAATAAATTGTTTGAGATAAGTATTCTTAAAAATTACGATAGATAATTTGAGACCGAACGATAAATATTAAGTCAACCATGCATACAAATGTCCTATTTCCAAAAAGTCCCACTAACCCCTACCATTTTTGGTCATTGGGCTATTATACCAACTTGTAACGGTTGTGTGTTTTTCTCTAAAAGAATTTTTCCCAATCTAATGTATTGTCAACAAGTTGATATAGAAATTAAATTATATTATGCCTTTTTGCTTTTTGATAAGCATTTTATGAAAAAAAAAATACAATTAAAAGTTAGAAAGAATTACTAAAACGAATATTATCATATATCCAAGCACTTGTCCATTCAAAAGTCATTCAAGAAAGATTCTAATTTTATTATTTTTTGGAAAAAAAAAGTTATATATAAAAACACGTTAATGTATAAGTTTGCATTGCGATATGTTGTTTGGACCATTTGAAAATATTGTTGTATTCATATTCGATCACGATATAATACATTATTTTGAAGAATTTGATATGTAATTTAAAATATTTTTAAAAAGTCTGAACAAAATAGTATAAGTAATCATGTTCGAAATATGAATCATGTGTTATGACAAGTAAAGATAATGCGATAATATAATAAAATCGAATAAATTCTTATACCATAGAATCACTCAAGCAAAGCAATTAACGGTCTTAAATTCATATATAGTAGTCATTAAGTGATGACTATTTGTTATACCATTTCTTGTTAGTTGAGGTATCTTAAATTCTTAAAGGGTACCACTTAATTGTTGGAGCTCCTAGGTCTCGAGTTCGGATTGGCTATAAAAAAATCTTTAGTAAAAAACGTTTTTCATTGAATATTGCTTTACGTAGTATAAATTTAAAATAATAGAATTTTAATGTAAGTATCATCGAGTGACAGAGATATTTTACAAGGAGTTAGCAAGCATTTCTACATATTTCTTTTCTCTATTTCATTTTCCCATATATATATATATATATAAT
Source organism: Solanum peruvianum (assembly GCA_027705065.1). NCBI lineage: Eukaryota > Viridiplantae > Streptophyta > Magnoliopsida > Solanales > Solanaceae > Solanum > Solanum peruvianum. The sequence continues at coordinate 61,486,459 of JAKWJD010001759.1, forward strand.
GAAATATACTTGAGATTCTTTTTTTTAGGATTAGTGTAGCATCTGTTTTTTTTTTCTTTATTCAATTTCAAATAATTTTTGTTTGAGTGGTACTATTATTCAATTTTTTTGTCTCATCATTTTGTAGCAATATTAATCCATCATTAATTAAAGGCTAACAAAAAAAATGACTGGTTTTTGCTATATACACTCACAGTTTACTTTTACTCATTCATTTTTAATTTAAACATTTTTCTTAATAAATAATAATTAATATAAATATTTTATTGTAATAAACTAATAACCTTATTTATTGATGTAAGTCGTATATCTTCGAAAATAATCTAAAAAACACATGTTAAATAGACTCTTAAATATAAATACAAATATTTAAGTCAGAGTTATATTTACGATTCTACATAGTTAATAAAGACTCTAAGTAAATTGAATATCGAGTAAAAAATATTTAAAAATTATTAAGCACAAGTTAAAGATGAAACATAGAGAATTGTGCCTCATCTAATTGTTTTATTTATTTTTTGTGATCAGCAACTTTTACTGAATTATTCTTCCAGCGATTTTATGCGTTAAAAAAGTTAAATTAAGATCTGTTTATTAGAATCAGTACTCTTCTTCTTTAGTGTTGTCATTACAACTAATAAAACTCTAATATTATTTTAATTAATAAATCATAACCATAATATTCTTTTTAGTGGAAATTTAAATCTTGATTGGGTTATTCAAAAGGAAAAGGCATAAATTGTTGGCACTCACTTTGTTGTCAGACATATAACATTAAAAAAAAATAGATAAAGTACTTTTTAAGATATTTCAATTTTAAAAATGAAAAAAATCTTATTGAGAGAATTTAAATTTAAGACTTATGAGAACGAAAAAAAATTCTAACAAGAATGTAATTACTGTATAATTAATCGAATTCTAATATAAATATTAATACATCAGATAAGAAATAAAATTAAAGAAAAGAATGAGTAATAGTATATATATTTACTTTTTATTCATCAAAGACCGACATCAGGATTTAGTGATGCAAATTGAGTCCTAATTAATTAAACAATTACACTAATTATTAATTAATTTACTATTTCAAATAGTGGTTGAATTTTAAATATTACTGCAAAAGTTCATCTTTTGTTTGATATTTATATTTCGGTTTGAATCACCACACCTATTTAGCAATATAATATTTATTATCGTAAAAATATTTCGTAGTAAATTAAGCTAATGTCATTATATTCATAGTCGCTAACATTTTCAACGGTATTTATATAAAGTATTGATTATAAATATCATATTTATTATTGTCGCTAAACATAACATAACAACAATTAAATTATTGCCGTTATAAATCTCAAAGTTGTTATAAATTTTTTTAATAAAGACGATTTTATATTCAGAACTTAAATCCAATAATATTGGTTAAGAATAAAGAAATATTTACCGTTCTATCGCGACAGCGTAAATATTAGATTCTTCATGTTGTGAGGCTGGTTTAGCTAGCAGCTTTTTTTTTTTTCTTCAGAAATTAAAAAAAAAAAAAAACTTTTTTCTTTTTGTTTCTCTTTCCCAATAAAATTTGCAATTGGGATCAGATTTTAGTGGGGGAGTAGTGTAGGGAGACATTATGGACAGAATTTAAAAAGTGATTAATTTTTGCTAACTTTTGAATTGTCTAAGCACACCATTTTGCACATTCTATACATAATAAAGTTAGGGTAAAAAAGAATTAGTTACCTTTAATTACTTAAATGTCAAACCAATTGATTCATGTCAAGTGCCTTTTATATTCACTTTATTACTTGGTCCTGTTTGGCTCAGTTTAAAAGCTGGTCAAATTGACTTAAAAGTTGGTTTTTGACTCATTTAGGGCCCGTTTGGATGGGCTTAATAAAAGCAGCTTTAAAAAAGTACTTTTGAAAGTGCTGAAACTTATTTTTAAAATAAGCAGTTATGCGTTTGGATAAAAGTGCTGAAGTTGTTATGTCAAACGTGAAAAGGGAAAAATAGAAGAAAGAGATGTTAGGGTTATATGGATAATTTGGAGATTGTATAAAAATATTAAGGGAAAACATAAAAATGTGGTCAACTTAAAACAGCTTATAAGCTAAAAAAAAAAAAGCACCCCTAACCCAGCTTTTAACTTTTGGCTTAAAATAAGTTTTTTTTAACTTAAAATAAGCTGTTTTGAGTATTGCCAAACAGTCAAATAAGTCAAAAACCAGCTTTTAAGTCAGTTTGACCAGCTTTTAAGCTGAGCCAAACAGGCTCTTAGTTGTTTGACAATATTCAAATAACTTATTTTAAGTTAAAAAAAAACTTATTTTAAGCTAAAAGTTAAAAGTTGTGGTAGGGATGTTTTTTTTTTTTAGCTTATAAGCTGTTTTAAGTTGATCACATTTTTATCTTTTTGTCCTTAATATTTTTATACAATCTCCAAATTACCCACATAACCCTAACATCTCTTTCTTCCATTTTTCCCTTTTCACGTTTGACATAGCAACTTCAGGACTTTTATCCAAACGCATAGCTACTTATTTTAAGAATAAGTTTCAGCACTTTCAAAAGTACTTTTTTAAAGTTGTTTTTATCAAGCCCATCCAAACGAGCCCTTAAGTTGTAAGTTTTATAAAAGCAATATCAAAAAAAAATCGTCGAAAAAACCTAATCTCTAGAAAGAAAAAAAAGAAGCAAGAAAGAATAACCTTATTAATATGATATTTATTTCTGTTCATTGCAAGAGGCGAATTTAGATTTTAATTAATAAATAATAATTCATATATATTATCTATAAAGTACTATATATGATTTTATGAATTTTTACATGAATATATGTTTCACGTTAAAAGTCAAGTTCACTTAATACCTCAGACGCCGCCTACATTTAAGACTCGAAGTTTGTGGTAATACTTAAATTCTTTTAATATAAAATAATTACAATGAATTGAGGATATCTTTAGGATAAACTGTTCTCTTTCACTATGAAGTATCACTTTTGAAAAAGAAAAAAGTTAATCGATAAAATAATAAAATGGGGCTTAGGATTTGAATGGGTTCATAACTAATTATTTTTTCTTTTTTTACAAACAAGATTTTATTGGCTAGCTGGATTTTGAACATTCAAGAAAAAAAAATTCCCTCAAATAAATTAGATGAAGATTCTCTAAACTTGCATTAGAGAAACTAAAGTTGACTAATTGTATTACATCAATTTATTAACCAAGGTTCTTCATCACATGTTTAACACTAAAATATTAGTATAAGTTTTTCGTTATACATTATTTTTTTTCACGTAAAATAAATTCATCTCAACAAAAAAAAAATAACATATGCAAGGTTCCTTCTTTTCTTTTTTCGATAATTTAAAGGCAACGAGTTTTTTCACCAATTAATTAGGGATTAGAGCTATGAGTTATAACATAAGATTGTATCATAGGTTCGAACCCCATTTCCTTTTATATGGAAATGAAACTAGAAGAATTGATACAATTCTTTATCAATGTAAAACAATGCGTATTATCTATTTCATTTTCTTAATACATTAAAAAAAAGGCAATTAAAAAGGGTATACCCGTGCAAGCTCCCACTATGCACGGGTTTTAGGGAAAGGCTGGACCACAAGGATCGATTGAAAATGCAATTAATACATGAAAAATCAATCTCCAATTACTCACCAAGAGTATGAGAGCTGGGGATCAACTGGAGCTGGTATAACTGAGGTTGATGCTTCAGGACAGTAAACAGAAAACAAATATATGAAGTCTTTCTGTTCTTCGTTGGAACATCATAAGCAACCATGAACTGGAAAACCCGAGGAACTATAGATAGACGTTAGCAGCTCACTTCTTGACTAATCTTAGAACATCACCCACGAGATGCAAAGACCCCGTCACCAGAACCTAGATAAACAACAGAAACATTAACTAGTTTGCTATATACAGGATCGAACAATGCTAAAGGACAACACTAACTTATGGCAGAGGAGGAATATCTCTGTTCTGCAATTAGTAAGATTTCTTGCATGCATACTGGAAAGTGTAAATGCTCTCTAGAAAGAAAATCTTAACAATTAGTACCTGTTTCACAGTAATAATGATACACAAGAAAGTACTATGCAACAAGGATCCCAATAAGAGTATTTTCCCTGAAATCCTATTTCACTGTTACTTAATTTGCCACATAACTTTTCGAATTCTGACTTGCATGATTATTATTATCAAGGGAAGAAATCAACAGGGTTATTAAGTGATAAATGCAGGAACATCAAGGACCTACATGTTACATTTACATTTTCATAAATAAACAAGAGGAAAAGTTGTGTTGGAGATGCTAAAAGTAAATCTAATGATTATATATTAATATTTGGTGTAACACAAGTGTAACTTGAAGAAGTGAACATTGCTTTATGACAAGACAAAAACAACAACGACACACCTAGTAAAAACCCAGAAGTGGGGTCTGGGGAGGTAGGATGTACACAGACCTTACCCTTTACCTTTGTAAGGTAGAGAGGTTGTTTCTGGTAGGCACTTCGGCTCAAAAGAAGAGCAATCAAAGAAGGAAAAGAAGGAAAATAATGACAGCAAAATAACAAGAAGTACACAACATATAAAGCAACAGGTAATATTAAAGATCATAAAATAATATCCTATGCGAAATACTAACACACGGTACAAAACAGGGAGATGATATCATATCACATCATATCACAGGAAAAAAAAGAAAAGTGAAATTCAATTTTGGATGGAGAGCGGAGGAAAGGTATTTGACTTCTACAGATTTCAGTTCAAGTACATCAGAGAGTTATCTCGTAATCGATAAAAATTGATTTTCCTTTAATTCCAGTAAGACAAAAGGTTGTCCTATTCATTGATGCGCAGTAAGCATGCATGATTCGGCATTACCTGGGAGCGACCAGATCGGTTTTTACGAACAGTGTCTCTAAGCCAATTTATTGCTACTGGGAGTGAAGGAAACACTTTGCTGTTCTCACAACTTTGAGCTCCTTTTTCCAAATCATCTGTTACTTCTTCATATGTGTGGTCTGTATTCTTCACATCATTGCCTGTAACTAAATAGGATCAGTTAAATGCACAACTTATCTTTTAGTAGTCAATTATGCTTCTATTTCAGAAGAGGCATTTAAAAAACCATCAACTCCAATCATATAAACAATTTCTTCACAGTTGTGGCAATACTTGAGACTTTTATACAGATAAATAAAATGATAACATTCAACAGACACGTGGCACATCAGATTTATCTAATTGATGTCAGTACACTATTTAATCAGTGTACATAAACATGCAGAAAGATTAGTCACCCTATTGGTTTCTTAGAGTCCATTTCTGTAAAATTAAAAGGAAAAGGGAAGATTAGGGCAGATTGTTGATTAATATGACCCTAGAACCACATTTCTCTTAACTCATTCAATAATGAAGACCACATCATACTTGGTGAGATATAAGAGGATTGTTAGTCACTGTGCTGTATGTTTCGAAAGGTATGGTTGGACATTTGACAAAATGACCTCAGTAGGCATATGTAAGAATATATTCTTCCAATTCAATGTAAGAGATAGTCATATTCCACAATTTAAGTAGATGCAAGGTATATAAATTTTCCTCTCTACCAATGGAAAAGGCATGGATAAGGTCTCCTCTTAAGTCGAGACGCATTACTGAAAAATCACTCGATCCCCATTTTGCAGTAGTATGGTCTTATCATTAAAGAATGAGGTATCCATAATTGATGAGAATTAGGGAAGTTTACATTAAACATATCTAGTGGTTGAGGTATGCCAGCAAATTTTCTACAAATATAAATGGATTATTTCAAAAATTATTATCAAGTCTCAGAGATATTAATCATGGATTTGGAAAACAATTCGTTCCATGATATTTGTCAATTATGAGAATTGTTAGCTTACAAAATACTAACTACTAAAATGTTGACCATAGTTCAATATGACTTCTAACCTTTTTCCCCACGAACAAGGTTTTGCCATATTCTTTGTAGAGTCAGCTGCCATGACAGATCAACTTGAGTATCAGCAGTTGAGGCACTTGTACCCACCTTGTAATACACTGAAACATTAGGTACAAAGAGCGCTTTCTGGAAGTGGACTCCTGAAATATTAGACTTAATGTCAAACTCCTGACTTACATAAAAGTTGCAAAGAAACCATTAAGCTCACTGGGCTATAGTATCATTATCATTCAGCAATGACCACAAGATTTCAAGAATTTTATCCTTGCTATTTATCTGAAGGACTCAAAGGTAAGATTGACTGTGTCCAAGTAATTACCATGACTAGCACACGCCCTCACCAGCCTTGGAAGAAGTAGTTCAGGATCCCTCACTGACATACAGTTGAAGAGTAAGAACTGCAGGTTTGACAACAGTCTCAGATTTAGCAGGGTTCATTATAATAAATCAGCATTTCAAAAATAAATGATGACTGAGTCTAGATGTACTTGCTCTCTCCTAATCACATACAGGCACCACTTCCAACTTCCCGATGGACAAATTCAAGATATTAGATATTTATGGAATAAAACAACTGTTTAGTTTGTTTGCACTAGTGATCAAAAATATTAGATCAAGACTTGGAAGAATAATTGAACATAGATTAGTTTTTAGAATATTTTACTAAAACAAAAATTGATAGATTAGCTTTTTAAATTTAAATAAAATCCATCTGCCAGTAGATCATACAGGAATATATTTGAGTTGTCAGCATCACTTATTTATTAAATGATTAAATGAGAATGAAGGGTGTACTTTGCATCAAAATGTACTTCATAGACAACTATCCAAAGAATAGTCTTCTGATCATATCCTTGCTAGAAATATTTCCTTCCATAAAAGTTATTGAACTATGTTTGAAACTCAGGCTTGTCAAAAAGACCTCTTTTTTTTTTTTTGTGGGGGGGGGGGGGGGGGGGGTTTAAATGTCAAAAAGATTTGTAATGATAATATAAAGGGTTTAATTACATAGACCTCCCTTGAGCTTTTGTGTAACAACTTCTTCTCCTAGCATTGAGTGTTACATAAATCTCTCTTATATAGGTTTAGAGTAGATTGACCAATATATTTCTTTTCAGGAAGTACAAATAAATGGGCATGTTGGTCAATTCATGTAAAAATAAGTTTGATTTCTCAAATTATAAACGAGGTTCTATAATACTCAAATGGAAAGGTGAGAGTAAAAAATAGGTTGGGTTTCACAAACCAGAAAACAAGGGAGGGTCAGGAAAGGTGAGATTTAAATAGGAAAACTTCTTGGGGGTTCTCGATAGTTTATCGGTTGAAATAATTTAGGCACATAAATTAGAGGTGGGTTTATCCCTCTTAGAATGAGCTCCCTCTGTCTTTTTATACAATGTTGCCGGAGTGAATACAAAATAAGATCCTAATTCAACTTTACACACACACGTGTGTGTGTGTGTGTATGACAAAGAAACTTCAGGTTTGTTCAATAATTCGGCTTATATATTTAGCTCAAGAAAAACTCAAGTTTTTTAAAATTCATAATCTAATAAGCAGCATATAGTGCAAAGAAGCATACAAGAAATCTTTTGGATGACACTGAGATAAGCTTACCTGGGTTGAACTTTTCTTGGACGCTTCATGATGGCTAATCTCTACTGAATCATGTGAGGGTCCCAATTCATTATGTCCATGATTACTTGCATAGGAATTGTGTTGCTTGTAATCTCCTTTGATTGCAAGTGAAAACCATTTGGCACATACATCCATGCTTTCAGGACTATGGGCACCATCCAAGTAGAACACAAGGTCCCCTAAGCTTTCACTCTCAATGAGTTGGTCAGGTACAACTTGAGCACGGCCTTGTAAGGCAGCTGTTGCTAGCCCTTTAACAAATTGCTCAGGTAGATGTGTCTTTTTCGATGGGGGGAAGCAAAAGAATGAAGTTAAAAGGAGGGAAAAGAGGAATACACACTAAAAACTATGCATGAGATATCATTTACCATCTCTTTTAGGTAATTAATTTCAACGTGGCCAGTTCTCTGTAGCCAAGTAGAACATAATGCAATGGCAAGACCAGCATTAATGTATTGGTGCTCACCCTCTAGCCCAAGATGTAAACCACTCAGCACACTGGCATCAAGTGGAGCAGCTACCTCAAGATGTACCTGCACAACAATACATGTTCACATCAACAAGAAACTTCTTAACATAATTATGTTCCTGTTATGAAGGAAAGTTCATCATAGATCAAAGATGAAAATTTCAACCCTTAAATGAAGGAAAAGTTGATAAGAGATATCTGATATGAGAATTCTCCCTTAAATAAATCCCAGTATGAACTTCTATTTCAGTACCATTCTGTCCAACTGGAGAGACAGTTTTATTCATCCAGTTAATGAATTTGGATGAAGTCCCCCTTGGCTGTCAGCAAGTAAACTAGTTACTGCTTCTTTTTGTTCCTCTCGCCTTTGAGGATATTGTAACCTTAAATGCTGATCTAATGGAAAACCACATGTCAATCTACTTGAACAAATATATATAGATCTAGTGCTCATCACAAAACTTTTTGCAACTAATTACAAAAGCCAATACTTATTTCTTTTTCAGTTAAGAAAACACTTATATTCTGTATGATGCAAACATTACCTTTATACCTACAGCTACTTAATTGGTTATAACTATGCTTTCATATTGCACTTCCTGAACCCAAACTTAAGCTCGAGACACAAAAAGTTTACATTTATCTGAATTGAAATTCCTGCGTGAATCTACTCCCATAGAAACCATGTTTGACAACCTGAATAGATTGGTTCTTTGTATAAAATTAGAATTAAGCAAGAGATTCTGTATGAGAAAAATCATAACAATATTTGGAAAACAAAATTGAGGAAATGAAAACACTGCACATCAACATCAACGCTCCAGAGTCATGAAACTGGGTGCTGAAACAGAGCACTCCGATAAACCATCGGTCTGTCTTCCCCAGCAACTGCCATCAGTAACTTTTCCACCAATAAACATATGGTCAAATCCAAACTACGAACAAACAATCATCCAAACTTCACTCTTAAACAGGCAAAAAGACGTACTTATCCAAATGGTCACCATTTTCATCAATAGATTATACAGAAAACAACTACAGATACACACCAAAACCATATCACGTTAAATATTTTTAATAATGTCTGCAAGTCGCTCAAAACAAAAGGTTCAGTGATAAAATCAGAAGTGCAAGGTCACAGTTGAGAATAGGGTATAACAGTTAGGACCAAAAGGAAACTAACACTTATACCATATAAGAGAAATTTTGACTTACATCTAACTCAGAAGCCTTCTCTTCAAGCACAAGCATTGCTTCGTCAGGCTGGGGAACAGTAAATACCGGCACTCCTCGCTATTTCAAGCATAAACACAGATGAGGAAGAGAACAAATGAACAAGATATGAAATGAAAAGCCTAAAACAGGATGATATTGTATAATCATGGGGCACAATTTCGTAAGACATGATATTTTATCCAACCTTGAAGATTCCTGCCTTCTCTCCAGCAATTTGTCCAAGAGTATTTCCTGATGATAGTAGTTCATGCATGAGGATAAAAGCAAACAAAATAAGATCAAGATACTCCACCAAGTTAATATCATAAAATAGACACAATAGATCTCTGGATCAAATTCAAATGTAAATGAAGGTATGATTGATCAAACATCTAAATAGTAAGGCTTGCAGAAAAAGCTTTAGTGTCATTTTGCATCATTTTTTGAGGTAGATGCCATCTACAGATTTCCGAGCACATTCTATTCAATTATTGACATATTCTTCCAAATATTATTGAAGAAGAAACACTAACCAAGAATTTCCATGTGGTCATACCCTAGTGAAGCTATGCCACAAACAACTGGATTCTCGACCTGAAAAGATTGAATAGTGGATGTCCAAAAATGACTGAGAAATTGAAGTATTGAATAGATCACTGTAGCAATATTGTCCATTATGTCGATTAAATACCACATTTGTCGCATCATATTTGCCTCCTAGTCCAACCTCCAAAATAGCAACATCAACCTGCTCACAGAAAATGCCCAAAAGAATCACTACTTGTGATAACTACAATTGAAATTCATTTTAGATTAATGAATGTATATTCAGTTGCCAGTTTTGCCATTGGAAAGTCACCAGGACCCACCTGCTCTGCTGCAAATATTTTGAAGGCTAACAGCGCAAGGAAGCGAAAGTAAGTGGGCATAGGGACCTCGTCAGTGGCTCTTTCCTGCACAAGAAATACCGAAAATCACCCTATATAAACATTCCAAGTCAAAACAAACATTAGAAGCAGAAAATACACACTTCTTCTCCCAGGCTGAGGAGATCTGAGACCAGAGTTACATGCTATGCAAGACCTGTTAAAATAAAATCAGGACTAATCCATGTTGTTGCCTTTTTATGAAGAAATTATGCTGTTTACTTCTTGAAATGCTACAAATGGTGGATTATAATACTTTCAATCATCAGCTTTGCAGTGACCACATACAATACACATTAGCTATTTTGAAATTGGTCAAAAGAAAAGAAAAATCAACTTGTGGCTTACCCAAAACCAATTGGAGGAGATAAATGGACTCAGAGGAGTGGTATAGAAATGTGAGTGACAGTACGGTTAGTTAGACAAGTTCTGAGTTGTTCTTATACAACAACAAAACTTGTGTTTTTTCCCAAACAAGTTAGGATCTCGCCTATATGAATCCTAACTTCTCCATTTAAGCTCAACTCATGTCATCATTATACCAAATAAAAATTAAAGTGAAAATAAGTTAAATATATATATAATAAAAGCAATAATTATAGTTGAAGTTCCCTAGAAAGAATAAATCATATTCCCCTCTAGGAGATATTACCTATTAGAATCTTTTACTTCCATTGTGCTCTATTTCAAGCGAAGTTTGCATCGACCCAAGAAATTATAGGTCTTTCGAGACAATTTTCTTCCATGTGATTTAGGAATGACCGAACCATCTCAAGCGACCTTCTCTCATTTTCTCCTCAACACTTCAGGGGAATATGAACATTTTTGGTGCATATGTAGGTCGACGCAGGAATGAGCGAACCATCTCAAGCAACCTTCTCTCATTTTCTCCTCAATGCACTTCAGGGGAATATGAACATTTTAATTTTAATCTTGTATGACTGCATATTCATCTTAGGATTCTCTCGAATATGGTCAAATTACTCATGGATCGTATTTAAGACTACTTTGTGTTATGATGTTTATCCAAAATATTAATTCCTCCAAAGAACTACCACATGTAACTATCATTGCGCCTAATACTTAAAATAGGATGGACTTATCAAATAAGTAACAATCCAAAAAATATATTAATTTTCACTTGCCTTGAATCTATCGAAGCACCACCAAAAATATGCCAAAAACTTCTCTTCACAAATGTCCATTCTGAAAGACACCAAGTTTAGTAACAGAGTTATCAACTGAGATTTGATATAATCTTACAAACTGAAATTTGATATCAGGTGGAAAGAAGTAAAGTAGATGTTATTTCAAGAGTCTGTTAGCCATTTATATAGTATATGAACATCCGATCACACCAAAAGAGATTGATAAAGCGAGTGAAATGATGTTAAGTTTTTTCTTAAAAAAAGAGTCGAAAGAAATTTTCAGCTTTAACTAATCTAGAGCATGATGATCCAAACATCTGAGATGAAACTCACTCACCCATCCAATCGGAATCTTTCTCTAACATCAATGAGGTGAGGAGACGTAAAAAGACCGGTATGAAAGCCACAGTTGCGCAATATAGACTCTGTGAATGCACAAGTTGAACCCTTCATGAAACCCATTACAAAAAAAATCAGGGATATAAACCATTAGTTAACAAAGTCGAAAATAGTGTAATTCTATTGAATATTAGAAGAAAAACTTTTGCAAACATGCATCAACTAAAGGATCCAAGCAAGACCAGCTGGGGGAACATATGTAGACAAAATGTGTTAACAGAAATTAAGCAGAACATTACCGTTAATAGAAAACTAGAAATTGAAACACAATAAACAGAATATTCATTCTGCATTCATCTTTTGTCCATGAACATCCTTATATATCCAAAAATAATCAGCATATTTGTAGATATTTTTATTTTACAATCACAAAGCAGTATCAGTGAATCTGATTCTGATTAATATAAGAGTACTTTTAGCTAGAGATTGTTATAGAGCTTAAACTTGACCAGCAGCAAGTGAATTTGTCAATTGATTCGAAGATTGCAACAGGCAAAATAGGTAAGTGTAAAATAGTTGATACATATAGTTTAGGATTTCAAAGGCATTTGATAATGTGTATTAAACAACAAGAAAATAGAAATCTTTTTCCAATGAAAATAACTAACAAAAAGAAACAGACAAAAGAAAGAAATAAAGAGAGAAAGAAATATGATATACTTGTAAAATGAACTGATGATGCTCCAGGAAAACAACTAGAGAAGTGCTTTGAAAATAAAGACAAGGAGCATAAGCCATATTCTTCCAAAGTTATTGGAGATACAAAAACATTTATGAAATGAGATATCAACAAGGTCTAGTAGGACGCCTTTTTGACATATTAAACAAACCCCAATTACTCAAATTCTAAAAAGTCAATCAAGATGTGAGTCGTAACATATTCAAAATTGATCCTATGTATAGCATACTAGATCGCATTCAACTCATTACCTTTCCTTTGGTACCTGCCACATGGATAATCTTCATCTTCTTAATTGGTTCTTCTAGTTCCAATATCTGTGGCCCATTCCATTAGAAACATAACTCAACTTCACATCAACAATTCACCAGCATATAACACTGGAAAAGGAAAAACAACCTTGATATAATCAAAAAGCAACTCATATTTATCCCCTTTATTGCTCTTTTCAGCACGACTCCGTTTCGTAATCAATGAGGATAACGCCTCCATTGCCTCTTCATATGGAGAAAGAGTTGGCTTTATCTCATCCTTACCTTCACCAGCTTCACCTATTACTCAACCAATCAAAAAAATTCATTCACATACAAACAAAATTAACCATTACCAAAAAAATACAATCAATCAACTATCCATCCAATTAACCGCTGTATCTAATCTCAATAGATTCATCTTTTCCTCTTCCTATCAAATAATCAACCTATCAACACAAGCAGATCCAGCATGTTGTCTGCTCAAACCCGATACCTATATTAATCAATTCTAAATATCTACAACATTATTACAGTACATCAACTTGAAGTCATATCAACAACTCATAAACTTCAAATCCTGAATCCGAGCTTGAAAATTGTGGGAACAATAATATGATAGGAGCTAAAATTAGGGCACGTACCTTGTGACATTTTCGTTCGATTGATACAGAATAGCGAAACCTGAACAAATTAAACAGCGAAACAAAAAATCAGCAACAAAGGAACGAATTATACTACTATTAACACGAAAAAAACAACAACGATGGAGATTGATATAAACGCAGCAGCAGCAGCAGCAGCTGAAGAGGATTTACCAGAAATCTGAGATGGAGATTTGAAGCGTAGAGCAGAGAAGTAGAACTCACAAGTAGCGGTTGTTGAAAGGAGTGAGATGATAAACTGGGTTGGCAATTGGCTTTGGAGTATAGTGGAGAAAAAAAATAGTATAATTATAATTGTCTCCCCGAATTTTCATGCACTGTCTTATTTTGTGTCATAGTTGGCGGACCCACGTACACTCGATAACTTTTAAGAAATATATATATATATATATATTAGTTGATAAAATAAAATGATAATATATTTAATTGTGCACTCTTATAATCAAAAAGTTACTTGGAGTGCAATTATACATGTTTGATTCGTGTAATTTTACCCTCGACTCATTCTTATCATTATCCTTGAGTCATTCTTAATAGTGGATTCTATATTCAAATCCTAATATAGTCCTAGATAATGTTTTATTAACCTTACCGTTGAGTTAAAAATTGGTAAGTTCTTCTTTACAAGCGTTACTTAAATCGGATTTCGGAGAAAGACTATCTATTGATAACTATAGTTCTAGAAAACGCTTTGTTAATCTTACCCTTGAGTCATTTTAGTGGTGCCCCTTATCTTTTAATACTAATATAGCCCTAACTAGCGCTTTGTTAACCTTACCCTTGAGTCATTTTAGTGGTGCCCCCTATCTTCAAATTTTGGATTTAACTCTAATATGTGGTATCGTACGTGTATTATGTGATGTGAAATCCAAAATTGAAATATTTGTATGTTCAATAAAATCAAGTTAAATAACGTAGTTATGCATTATGTCATACAGATTATATCATTTTTCATCATTACATAAAGTAAAACACCTATTTGAAATATAAACTTATAAGAGAAAAGTATCGTATATGAATGTAGAGTTATAAGAAGAGGAAAAAAATGAATATGACCCAAAATTCGAAGGTTCGAATTGTTTCAAAAGCATAGAAAAGACACAAAGGCACAATTTTTAATTTTACGGGTAAATTGTCGTGATATCATAACATGTATCCATTTCTTAGGTATATGATGCTTGAAATTATGTCTAACAAATCTTAACTTCGAAAATAGTATATGATGTTATAAATATTTAGAGTTCAAATGATTAAAATTCAATCAAGCTTATTTGAATTTTATGCACTTATGATTGAAGTAAAGAATAATTAAAATCAGATAATTTCAATCAAACTCCAGTTATAAATACATAAAATTTAGCTATATAACAACTTTCGACGAAATAACTGAAGTGTTCCTTTTCAATAGGCTCTATACTCAATCTTTAACGACAATAGTTTAGTTGTCGTTAAATATGTATTTTTAACGGCAATTACTAGTGACAATTATATTTTAGCACTTTTTATAAATACTGCTAAAGCCTATAGTGACATTAAATATGATGATAATTAACTAATGTTGGTAAAAAATTTAGCAATTTTTGCTACGCATAATACATAAATGTGCTCTTTAACTTGGTCTCATTTTACGTTTATGTCCTTCTACTTTGGATATGCACAAGTAAATACTTAAACTTGTATTAAGTAAAATAAGTAAACACACAATTCTACATGACACAATACATGTAGAACACCACGTAAGACAAAAAATTGAAGTATATGTGTATCTTCTATCCTCCTTATATTCCATTACGTGGGATTGTACTTCCTTAAACCCCTATATGTGAGATTATACTGAATATATTATTATTAATATATTGCCCCGAGTGAATTTGAGTTCTATGCAATTTTTTAATTTTTTTTATAGATGTTAAAGTTTATTTAATGACGATAACTTTCTTTTTATAACAAATAAAAATGATTTTAAAGATAATTTTGAATAATTGACTCTTATTTGTTTTACTAAAATTGGACTAACGTACCAACCAAAGTATGTACACAAATTCGGTTCTCAAAATTATATATAACTGAAATATCGGAAATACTTTAAAAGTATTTTGATTTTTATATCTGACTACTAAGTGTGCGAGTCTTATATCTTATACATATAAATAAACAAATTATGGATGTTTTTAATGATGAGTGTTTTTTACGTCTAATTTAATAAATTTGAAAGATTAACAAGTTGTCTGGGTGGTGTAGTCGGTTATCACGCTAGTCTCACACACTAGAGGTCCCCGGTTCGAACCCGGGCTCAGACATACCTTTTTTTTCTTGCTTCCAATTTTAGTCGATGGTTCGCATTGTTATGATTTTGAATTTAAATGTTATTTTCGTTTGATTTGTCCTTTTTTTTTTTAGATTATCATATAGTAATACTTTAATTATGATGTTTTATGTGAAAAGTTAAAAACCACAAAGATTAAAGAACATCCTTTTATATTTGATTTATCTTTTATTTAAGTTCATAAGATAAAAGACTCATCAGTATTTATTTTCTTAAAAATTTTGTATCTAAATTCATTTTATTAAGAAGATTGTAAATGTTAAGAGTCTCGCAAGTCGCAATGTAGAATATTTAAGCAAATTTTAGAATTGATAATGAAAGAATCATATATTTCTGGATATTTAAGAAAAGATGAGCACTATTTAATTCGTATATATAATCTTGTTGGAATAATAATGGGTATATTCCCAAGTCGCTCGAGTAAATTTTAAATACGAAACCTTATCACAAGAAATTTGAAATTACTTGTATTTATGGGGCATTTGCTTAGTTTCCCTAACGCATTGAGGTATACACAAATTATGTTTTGGCTTGGGCCAAAAGATAAAAATATGACTTTAGGCCATATCCTTACTTTTTTGTTTTTTGGACTAAAGTATTGTGCCAAACAACTACTTCATCTCACTTGTGTCTGAGGACCGTTTATATTTAGTTGTATACCTTGTATACAATTTTTTGTATATTTGTGTGCATGTTGTATATCAGCATGTATACTCTAATTTGTTTTTAAAAAATCTCTCTATTTTAATTTATTCACATTTTAAATATATGTTTGAGTACAATCGAATTCCTATATAAAAGGATAACTAAAACTAAGCGAGTTATTTACTATCGATGAACCAAGTGGCAATGTTGTTATTGGGGAAAAAGTTAGATCGTGGTCTAACATTATCTCATAAAATATTTATTTTGTTCAAAATGTATCTTTAAATTGTGGCCTGAAAAGTCCATTCATCGTAAGCCAAAATAAAAAGATGATCATTTACAAACCTCAAAGGGAAAATGGTAAATTCTTGTGGAAAAATGATCATTTGTTCCTGAACTTACGGAATTTCACACTTCTACTCATTAATATTTAGTCGTCGACGCATACATTTTTTCAAAACAAATAATAAATCAATGGTCTTTCTCGATTCCCGCATTAATACATAAGTTATTCAAATATATAACTTATGGATATTATGTATGTATTGAATGAGTTATTTGCTTTACATTTGTCATCAGGGATTTTGATTTTCATCTGTCATAATAACGAAAATCATTATTTGCTTTACATTCTGATTCAATATATCAAAGTAACAATCACGCATTGCATGGTCCTTATGCCGATTATACTTGTAACTATATACAACTATTAACCTATTTTTATCGTTTACACTAGTTTTGATGCACGAACATTGCACATGAAAGTCAATCTATGTAGTGCGCTATTTTTTAAAATAATGTCAATATTAGCAAACAAAGTTTCAGTAACAATTACAAACAGAACAATAAAGTATAAGTTTATATGAATAATGGATATATGATTCGTAATTCGTATGTAACCAAAATTATATTGATCCCCTATTTCTTTCATTGTGATAGTGTTTTATACTTCATTCATTGATTGAGCCCGTAGTCATGTCAGGATTATGTGACTATTTTGTTCGTATACCAATCACTATATTTTTGTTAGTTGTGCTTTGGATCATCCAAGTCATATTCGTGCTTCCTGATTGGGTACAACACTGCATCAAACGATTTATTGTTACGCGGAACATTATCCTTAGGATAATTGGGACATTTGATCTACTAAAATACACAATATCCATTGAAAGTAATTTCAATCACGCAGATGTTATATTTATTTGACACGTTTTGAGTCAAAAGTAGATGTCAGTAATATATTGTGTAGTCATATCTACCATCACAAATGTGTAGTATAGTGGAAGGTCAGAGATTGACTTGTCCCGATTGTAGTTGGGATTATAGTGATATTGTGTAATAGTTTATAACAACAAAATATGCATATAAGGGATTCAAATCAACAATCAACAAATATTGATTTGACATTTCTGTGCAACACACGTGCATTCATATGCATCAAAACTAGTATATACACACATATTGTTGTGGTATCATTAAGGTTTCTTGTTCAGTTAAAATATTCGAGTATAGATATATATGTGTGTGTGCACGCGCGTGCATGTACTTTATAATATCATTGATTAATTAGTACCGTGTGACAAGTAATCTTAATGATATCACAACAATATATATACATAGACACGCACTAATACTTATTAATATCATATTGATTATTTTGTTATATTTTCACAAGATTAAAAAGTATGCCCTTTACTTTGTTCATTATTATTAAAGGAATATAGTTTCTCAAAATGCGAAAAATGGTATGAGTATCAGGAACACTTTATAGGAAATAATTCCTACTCGCCATAAGTTTAACTAACGCTATTTGGCTCTTTTTTTCCTTCTCATTGATTCCTCCGACAATCAAGTTGCATTTTATTAGAACAAGTGGTTGAGATTAGCAAGCAACATTGGCCTCTTGGCAGGAGGTTCGTTTTCCCCCTCATTTCCGTCCCGGCCGCAGTACGACACCTAAACTCGAAGTTACAATCAGATCCAATTAGATTTGGTCCTATCCGACCCAATCCCGCAACTTAGAACAGTCGGCCTTTTTGGACGGTAGAACGGAGAGATATGAAGTCATTCTCATTCTCTATTGGGGCACATGCGAGAACATTTACTATCAGATAAGCAAAATTTTCAGTTAAGACATTTATTATAATTATTTAGTTGAGCATCAAAATGTCACAACTCAAAATATATCCTACACATAACATGATGTATACATCAGACAAGATAATAGAAATCAAAAGATTTTAAAAGACAGTTTCAACATATAAAAGTTTAATAGAGAAAAACAAAAGTTGAAACGTCGTCTCAAAATCATCTAGTACATAAGAAATGATTGGGGCGTAGCACATACATCAAGTTCCAAACTGAAAGTAAAGACATAATGAAGTAAAGGTTTGGTCATCGGAACATGAGGACTCACCAATCTTCAATTTTCTACTAATAGATCCTTAGTCACGAAGATGCGGGATAGGAGCATCAGACCCTACATTAATGACATAATGTGTAGGAGTATGTGTTAGTACAAAAATGTACCAAGTATGATAGCAATGCACATAAGTATGAAATTATGCTAAAAAGGACATTTTCATAATATGCAAAGATCAAGTTGAAACATAAGATAGAAGTAATAAAATATAACTGTAAGCATGATCAATGCAAGTAAAATCATCTTTGAACACATATGAGATACTTAAAAGATAACTAGG
Source organism: Solanum peruvianum (assembly GCA_027705065.1). Classification (NCBI taxonomy): domain Eukaryota; kingdom Viridiplantae; phylum Streptophyta; class Magnoliopsida; order Solanales; family Solanaceae; genus Solanum; species Solanum peruvianum. The sequence goes on from JAKWJD010001759.1 coordinate 61,505,507, forward strand.
AAGTAACCTTAATCGACATAGAGATCATGCAAGTTATAACATGGACCCTCTATGTCTCCAACACCGGAAATGGTTGTCCTACTTGCCAAGGTAGAATCACGAATCTGAGCTAAAGTGGATCCACTAGCTAATGTCTATCTAGAAAATCATCCTATGGTGGCACATAGGTATGAGATAAGAAGATTATTACTAGAAACCTGGCCTCAACTCGGGAGAGCTTACATTATAATATCCTCTGGGTGTTAAGCATAACTTCCACAAAGTAGTTATTAATCTTAATATGTTTTATCTTAAAAGACATAGATGGTCGCCACTTGTCTTATCATAGGATAATTCCTTAGACAATGCGCGAGAACATATTTTATCGTCAATGATCTTTTCATGATAGCTTTCAAGGCCCATAGTCCATCACTTCATGCTAGAATTGCCCTAATAATCATGAAAATAGTTTTGAAATTATGGCCTCTAATCATTGAGGGCATATATGGATGCCATATTAATCAAAACCTAATCTAAGAAAATAGCCCAAAAAATATTAAGGGCAATCTATATGTCATTCATGTCATGTGACCAAGGTTCATAGAACATATAAACACTATCATCTATAAGCTTACTTGAGTCATAAACATACTTTCATGTGTAAGATTGAGTAATATAATACACATCATGATCTTGAACACGATAATTTCACATAGAGATAGTTAAGGGCACATACTTGATATGGAAGATATCATCACAAAAGAAAGCAAAATTAGCCGTAAATTGATTTCTACCTCCTTACCCTACCTTTATTTTATCAGAGCTGTCAGTGATGGAATCAATGTAGAGAATATATGGTAACCCTAATGGGTGGAGAGAGGACCAATTTATAGAGGTTAAGACTTAATCTGGTACGCCTATCAAGTAACCAATGTACGAATACGATCTACCTTAAAAATTCTTTTCAATAATTCATAAGCTTCATCATCCTATCTACACCCAATTCTTTTAAAATGAGAAAATACCTTACAACCCCTGACAAAGTTGCCGAATTAGGTCACTGGAAGCCCAAAATAGGTCGTCATCAGCACCACGGTCCGTCAAACGGGTAGTGAAAAAATCCTGCCTGACAGGACTTTACTATTTTGGGCATAACTTCTTACTCATATTTTGAAATTAGGAAAATTCGACGACGTTTAAAAGAGGACTCGGAGATCTTTAATTTGATATAGGTCATGAGCCACATAATTAATTTTTTTGTTAAAAGATATGTTCATTTGAAGTTGACAATGCACTCCAAGTCCAATAGAAATCCTTCACGGACGACTTCACGGTCCGTTTGGGGCTTCACGAGCCGTTATGACACTCGTGACCCTTGACCAATGGCTAGGGGGAACCCATTCTAATTGACCCACTTATAACCACTTTGACGGTTAGTCAACCTCACCACGGATCGTCTAGGCGCCTATCAAAGTGAAGCCTGCATAGGACATGTTCTGGAAACCTACCACGAGCCCTTTAACGGATAGTGGTCCCCTCACGGTCCGTCTGGGGCTCCATGGAGGATTCCATGTTCCATTTTTTAGGCTTGTGAGTTTTCCACTTGATCCATTTCTAGCCTTTCTCGAATTTGAGGTCTTACACAATGTAAAGGATATATGTTTGCAAGTTTCTTGTATTAATGCAGCATTTGTTTAGTTCCCCTATTTTCTTCTATTCAATTCGTAATTGGTCATAAAATATCGACATCCATTTGGGCCTAGGAGATATCAAGTAATGGGCCGTAATGTGCTCCAAGCCCATTTTCTATTCTCAATGGCGCGCTGGGTAAATGTTCGTTAAACACGCGTGACTCCGTCGCTGTTCAGACGTACCGGTCACTTTCCTCCTCCATTTTCGTTAATCAAAAAGCTTCTTCATTAAGTAATCCAAAACAAATTTCGAAGAGGAAATTTCACCGTTAATTATATCAACAATCGGTGCTGCTTGATCTCCTTCGTATTTGTCTTCATTATACAATCCGATGGACGATTCTTACACCAATTTCCCGACGAGTCACCTTGTTGGCTCAGTACCGGTAAGCACTTTACACTTCGCATTAGTTTTTTTCCGGTAGATTTTATTTTTGTTTGTGGATTTTTCCAAATCGTTGAGATTCTCTCTACATTGGTGATTTTAGTTAGCTAATTAGTTTCCTTTAGGTTTATAGACCGGTTAGGGTTAAGACAAATTAGTACGGATATTGGAATTGATTGGTTTTGATAGAGTTGAATTGGTATTTGATTGTGTTTGGAAATGTATGATTTGTTGAGATTTCACTATATTGGGATTTTAGTTACTTTTTGAGGTAGATTAGCTTCCTTTAGGTTTATGGAGTGGTTAGGGTTCCTTAAAAGACAAATTATTATCGACATTGGAATTAATTGGATTCGTATAGAGTGGAATTGCTATTTGATTGTGTGTGGAAATGCATGATTTGTTGAGATTTTTCACTACATTCGGATTTTAATTATTCTTTGAGGTAAATTAGTCTCCTTTAGGTTTAGAGTGGTTAATTTTCCTTGAAAGACAAATGATTACCTATATTGGGATTAATTGGATTCAAATATAGTGGAACTGGTAATGATGAGGATTCAATGTTGTAGAAACCCAGTTTGGAGTGAGGCATAGTTGATTTGATCAATTGTTATCCCTAATGGAGTGATTGTGAGTGGAAATGTATGATTTATTGAGATTTTCACTATATTGAGACTTTAGTTATTCATTGTGTTAAATTCGTTTCCTTTTATAGAATGATTAATGCTCCTTAAAACACAAGTTATTATCGATGTTGGGATTTCATGGATTAAACTAGAGCGGAATTGGTATTGAGGATTCAATGTAGTAGAAAGTATCTAGTTTGGAGAAAGGCGTAGTTGATTGATTGATTCTTGTGGTTAATTTGTTTCCTTTTGTGTTAGAGAGATTTTTCCATTCGAAGAGTGAAAATTTGCTATATCCACATTGTTGATCTCCAACTAGTTCGTGATTGAGGCTTTGTATTGATTGGTTATTATGATTATTTGTTTATTTGGAAAAGTATGTATGACTCTGAACTAAGGCGGGAACAACAACAACAACATACCTAATATAGTCCCACTGAGTGGGGTCTGGGGAGGGTAGAGTGTATGTAGATCTTACCTCTAACTAAGAGGTGAGGGAGAGAGATTGATTCCGATAGACCATCGAGACTAAGGGGGAAAAACAAAAAAACATTTCAAAAACAGATTATTGGTGAAGTACTGACATTTCTAACTACATTCGCAATTTTGTGATTAATTATGATAAGATTTGTTTCTTTCTATTGTATGACACTACTAATAATTGGAAAATATATGAAATAAGATGGGTATCTTTTAACATCTTTGAGGTAGCTACACTTGAACTGTTGAATATGGTAGTTGTTTCCGAATATAGTGTTTTTTGAATCCTCAAAACTTATGATGCATTGTAATGAGACCGATGGAACAATATAGGGGTAGGAAGAGACATTTATACATAGTGTTCATCGACCTCGAAAGACGTACAATAAAGTTTCTAGGGGGCTTCTTTAGAGATGTTTGGAGTCTAAGGTGTACATGTATCTTATATTAGTCTTATTAAGGACATGTCCGATGAAGCAAAGACTCGGAGTAAGCGTAGTGGCCAGCGAGAGGTGACTCAAAACATTTCCTGATCATGAGGGTTGCATCAAGGATCAACCCGGAGTCCCTTTCTATTTGCCTTGATAGATGAACTGACATTTCATATTCAAGAGGAGGTGTCATGGTGTATGTTATTCACAGATGACATAAGCTGGAGGCTTGGAGATAGGTCTTAAAATCGAAAAGTTTCAAGTTAAGTAGGGCTAAATTAGAGTACCCGGGTGCATGTCCAGTGATGCAATGCATGAATGGATGTGGAAGTGAAGATTGATACACAAGTCATCCGTTTAGAGAGGAAGTTGCAAGTATCTTGACTCTATTATCCAAGCAAACATAGTGATTGACAGGGAGGTCACTCACCGTACTAGAGTAAGGTACGTAATATGGAGGCTCTTGTCTGGGATACTGTGTGATTAGAATATGTTACCAATACTTAAAGGTACGTTCTATAGAGTAGGGGGCGACCTACACTATTGTATGGAGCAGAGTGTTGGCCAGAACGCACACCTTCAGAAAATGAAGGTAGTAGAAATAAAGATGTGTGATGGATGTGTCGCATACTAGGAGAGATAAGATTAGGAACAAAGTTATACATGACAAGGTGAGAGTGGCCTTTGAGACGAACAAAATGAGGGGAGGGAAGTGAAGTTGAGATGGTTCGGGCATGTGAAGAGGAAGTGCGCGGATACACCAGTAAGGAGTTGTGAGAGATCGGCTATAAGAGGCTTTAGAAGAGATAGAGATGGGCCGAATAAGAATTGGGGAGAGGTGATTAGACAAGCCATAACACAATTTTAGCTTACTGGGGATGTGACTCTATATATGAATTATGGAAGTCGAGGATTAGGGTAAAAGGGTACTAAGTAAGTGAGTGTTGTCATACTTTTATGTGGGAGAGACACAGAGGTTAATATCCTTCTCTCTCCTTATCCAGTAGTACTAGATAGTATTTGTGTAGTATCTTATTAGTCAAATTTCACTACTATCTGTTGCATCATTTGCTCTGTGTATCTTGCTATTTTGCTGCCATTATCTTCCTTTCAATCTTGCTTTGATTACAGTTCTTTTGATTCCGAGGGTCTATTGGAAACAACCTCCCTACCCCACAAAGGTAGGGGTATGGTCTACATATATCCTACCTTCCCTAGACCCTACTTGTGGGATTATACTGGGTCTGGTGTTGTTCACAGTTATGATGCAAAGTTGCTCAAATTGTAAAGGCATTATAAAAGAGTTTTTTGAAATGAAGACCAACTTTTTTTGTTGAAATGATAAAGAAAGGATTTTGGATTAATAAGTATCTCTTGATAAAACTACAATAGAATGCAGTTTTATTTGACAACTTATTTTGAAGGATCTGACTTCATTGAAATATTATGTTTTAGTACTTCAACAATGCTCAGGAATTAGTTCTTTCCGGGAATCTAAAGTTTTAAACCAAAAATCATATCTAGTGTCAGTTTTGATTGTTTGTAAAGTAATATCAATCGTACCTGATAACTGACTCTAGTATTTGCTTGGGACGCTTCTTTTACATTATAGTTGTTATGTCTTGTACAGGCAGTTGTCACTGAAGAAAAGAACAGCTATAAACCACAAGGTACCCTCCTGTAATAGGAATTTGTTATAACTCTTGATAGCTCTCTTGAATAATAAACTTATGCTTATCTATTAATGCTGTTTGCAGCCCCTACAGCAAATTCTCCCATACTTCCTCCAAATAATGGTCCAAATGCAGGAAGAGGGTATCAAACTCTTGGAGGTGGTATGTCTTTCTAGATACTAGTATTTCCTTCTTCCTGATATATGACATAATTTTTTTCACTGAATATTGAGGAAGTATGTAGACTTGCATGTCATTTTGATGGTGGATGATGATTGCAATGAACTTTTCTATTGGACTTGTTTGAAAAATGCAAATAGAATTATTCAATAAGAAAACATCATTTATGAGTTTGAAGTTCAATTTGTTTTAATGAATTTGATTTTGAGACTTGCAGAGGACTTATAGAGTTAGTATGACTTGAATATAATTAGCAAATATATATTATTTGTTGAAAATGTATATAGAACTTTTTTCCAGTAAAAGCTGGGCTTGGGATGTATATCTATATGTATATTAGTATCTCACTAAAGAAGGAGGGTATGGCCTAACCTTCATAGAATTACTTCAATGCAACACATTGTATATGAGTTTGAAGTTTCATTTCTATTAATGGATTGATTCTGAGACTAATGGATCGTTTTAGGTTATTACATGAAATTGTGCCAAACATCATTAGTTATGAAAAGAGAGAATGGTACATAAGATGGGACTAATGGGTTCTGATTGAAGTTTTATAGCAGACCAGGAAATAACTGCCACTGGTGGTAAGCTCTAGATGATTGCTACAGTATCGGTTTTATCTTCTATTTCTTGGACAACGACATAAGTCCATTATTTGTTTAGGTCTTGCAATTTGTATATGTATTTCCAAATGTGCAGATAACTTTCTACAAAAGCTAATTTTCTTCCATATTTTAGTGAATGTAAATATTGATTTGAAATAAGAAAACTCAAGCTGATCTCTGGCTGGGTATGACAATATAGCAGTGGTGGCTTCTTTCTTAAACAACTAAGTGAACTGAAAGACTCTGGGTGTGTGTAAAAGCATGGTATCTTGCTCCTTAATTTGGTTGATAAACTTATTGCATAAAACAACAAATTATTACTATCTTGACTAACATGTATCCAAAAGAAAACAAACCCTTAAATAACCATTTGTCACATAAGACTATTGCTTTATTGTTTATGGTTCCACAGTAGCTAATTTGGAAACAATATCACTTAACGGTGTATATAATGCTCCAATTGAAATTTTTTCTTGCTGAAAAAGTCTTCCCTCATTTTAGTAGAGCACAAACTGCATATATTTGTAAATTCTGAGTGTTGTTTTTACTGTTGAAAGATTGAGGAGAAAAGAAAGATTCATACTTCTGAGACATGACCATATAGTGATATCGATGGGATCTATTTAGGTAATATTTTGTAGACCACAGAGAGAAATCCATTGTTAACATCACACTGTTTAAGGAAAGGGAAGGCTGCAGTTTAGTTTCTCGTGAATTTGGAGTCTGAAATACAGAGTCTGTTTGTGCAGTTAGCTTCTGCATATCTGCATGAACTATTACCATTGATTTTTTCCTTTCTTACTTGCTTCCTTTTCTTTTTATGTTATTGTTCCTTGGGCTTCCTTTCTGCCATATGGTACCAACCTTGACTTGTTAAACCTACCTTCTTGTAATGACTGGTAGGCATCTATGATGCTTTAAGGTGTGCATATGCTTGTTATGTAATCCAAATTCATAAAGCACATCAGAAGTAGTAGGCGTGCAGCTTCCATTAGTTCAAGTAACACCTACCTATTTTATGCAGAAGGAGATGGGCAGCAATCAACAAACAGGTGGAATGGAGTATTTAGTGTGTCATCTTATACAGAATATTTTAACGTGGATACAGACCTCGTCTTGAACAGATTGATGAGTTCATTGAACCCTACTACTGGAGATTTCTTCAGCAAGATTGATGCTAACCCTGACCTGTAAGTCCTACGTATATAACTATAGAAACATGGTGAGAAAGCAACTAAGTTTTGTCAGTTGCTAATATATAGATTAATTTAACTAGATTTGAGGAAATATAAACTAATTTGAACAACAGAACAGAAGTTTCCAGATTCCATAAATACATACACTTATGCATCTATATGAATTATGTTCTTAACTCTTAATTTAGTGCTCGTTCTTCGTTCTCTTTTTATCTGTTATGTTGGCCAGTTAAGGTTCTTGAAGCTTATTATCCTTTATAAGAAATTGAAAAAGAGATGCAAACAAAAACTTCTGTTTCGGTATTGAGACTCAAACTTGCTAAGAACCTTTGTGGTGAAAAGAACTAAAGTCTTTCTAATAGGATGCTCAACACATACTTATTAGAAAACGGGATGCTGATCACATGTATATTTCATGAAGTGAAGTTTCTATGGAGAGCCTTGTCCGTATTCTTGCTGTTAGATTGTGTATAATATTTCCTCATTCTGGGATAATGATTAATTCTGCATGTTGGTGTCCTATGTTGTATCTTGCAGTTCTGATGTACAAATTTTTAATTCTTCTATGAGGGAATTTGGTATATTAGTTTTTGTCTTTTGAGACATAAAACCATTTTATAATCTATAAAGCCAAAATAATCTTTGCTTCAGTTCTGGAGCCTCTAAAGCTGCTGATGAAGCAATTCTCTTAGATATGTTGTACAGTAGCAATTCAATAGCGAGTCCTTTTTCTCTTGTTCTGTTTAATATCTTGCATCGCCTTGTAATATGGGATTAGTGTGCTTTCCTTGACTTATTTGAGTTTTTAAATATCTCCACCTAACATTGTTCTTCTTGCTCCTGTTCTTGCATATTTCAGTTATGGGCTTGTCTGGATATCTACTACTTTAGTGTTTGTCCTTTCTTCCATCGGGAACTGTGCCACATACCTGATGCAGAGCGATAGCAATAGTTCTTGGAACTTTGATGTCAATTATGTGAATGTGGCAGCCTGCTCAGTATATGGTTATGCATTGCTAGTGCCGTTGGGGTTTTACTTCTTGATTCGGTATATGGGTATAAGTGCTAGCCTGATACGCTTCTGGTGCTTGTGGGGATATTCACTCTTTGTTTTAGTTCTGAGCTCCGTAAGTACATAATTTTTCTCTGGATAACTCAGACCCTTATTAATCTTATTGCTGACATAACAACAAGGGAGAATTACTGGTTTTCTTTCTTTAATTTTTGGCAACATGTATTCACTAAGATCCTATTATGTCTTCTCCACTTTTCAGTTTCTGTTGATCATCCCCGTCGAGTTCCTTAGGTGGACCATCACAATTGCTGCTGCCACAACATCAGCTAGTTTCGTTGCGTTGAACCTCAGAACATATGTACAGTCAGAGGATCTCATGATTATACTGGTTGCTTCTTTTGCTCTGCAAGCAGCTTTGACAATCTTCATCAAGATGTGGTTCTTCTCTTAAAAGTTTCGCGTTACTATGCTTGTTGTATGCTCAACTCGTCGCGGTTTCAAAAGTGTGTGGTTCGAGTTTTGTTTTCTTCCCTTTTATGGTGTGTTTGGTGTACCATTTAATCAGTGGTTTGCATAGTTGTGTGAAGCAAAGAGTGGACAGTACAAACAGAGAAAACTTGTAGAGAAGTCATGTTGCATTATGTATTTTTGGTCTATAGGTATATCATTACGTTTTTCATGAATGAAGCTTATAGTAAAAAATTGACTTTTTCCCCACATGCTTTGAATTGGATTTTTTTTTGTTCTTTATGGGTGTTTTTCCTACTGTTTTTGCATCAAAAAAATCTAAATATTAGTGTGAATATTGTTAAATATTTAGATTTTAGAGTCAATTTATTCTCATATTATAATTGTTAATATTTTTAGATTCTTACCCCATAGTCATTTAGAACTTGTATACTAATCGACATCAATATAAATAACCTCTAAAGTTGTTTCGAATTTTCTAAAGACATTTTTATATCAGTTCAAAATTGTTTAATGAGATAAATAATTCAGCATAATTTCATGTCGAGTTATATTACTAATAGACCTTATATAATTAAAATATTTTTAAAAAAGTTCGAAAAAATTTCATACTAAATTATATAATTAATGGTGATATGATCATTTATGATTAAATCTAGTTCGTTGAAAAATTATATTCGATACTAAAAATAAAAATGAGAGCAAATATTCTTTAGTGTTAAAATAAAGTAGTGCATCAGTAGGAGTAGTCATACTCAAAGTTGTTATTGAAGACCTTAAGAACATATCCCTTTCAAACTCCATTTTTTTTTTCCTTTTGTAGATTCGAACTATTCATGTAATCAATACCCATAAAAAAAATCAACATCAATTTGCTCAATTTGATCGGATCTAGGGTTTTAGTTTTGTAAAGGAGTTTGTATGTGATTTTGTGGTAAATGAACAAGCATTTGATATAGTTATAGAGATAGAGAGAGAGAGGATGAAGGAGTTGTTTGGAGGTCCAGGTAGAGTGAGTGGGTTGGTATTGCGAATGGGTCAGTTTTTATTTGCAGCTGCTTCTATGGTTGTAATGGCTTCTTCTCATGGTTTCGCCACTTGTACTGCTTTCTGGTATTATCTTCCTCTCTCTCTATCACTGTTTATAGCTTTGTTAGTTTCCTTTTTTTTTTTTGGATAAAATGAACTGATTTTGATGGGTGTATTGGAAGCATGGAGTTAGGTAGGACTAAGGAGGTTTATCTGAGTGTATTTACTTGTTTCAAATAGCGAAAATCGACATTACCCTCTCCAGGCTGCAGTTTTGGGAATACGTTGGGTATGCTGTTGTTGTTGATGATGATGATAAAAGGAAGTGGAATAGATTGAAGTGGATGTGGTAATGCACACATAAACATATACATATATATGGGGCTATATTTATAGATTGAAGTGGGTGTGGTAATGCACACATAAACACATACAAATATATGGGGCTATGTTTATGGATTTTTTTTTGTTGTTGTTGGAAGTTTAAGTGTTTTAATTGTGAAAGTGACGTTTACAGTTCCAGTTTTTGTGCTGCATTAAACATTTTGTTATTGGTTGCCTTTCTTTGGATGGGTGAAGGGGGAGGTTATTACTTATTAGTTATTTTCATCAGACGTAACAAAGCGCCATTTAATCAATCTGAGCTAAAGATTACATTACTTTGGTAAACGTTGGTGCTAATGCCAAATTAGTTTGTAGATTTAGGGTGTAGTTTGTATGAAGGAAATGTTTTCCTAGGAAAAAGATATTCTTGATAAGTGGCAATCTTAATTATTTTCTTGTGTTTGTTAAGTAAATAGAAAATATTGTACCAAGAGCTTGGTGGGGTAGTGGGAGATGAAGGGTGGGGTGAGTTCAGGGTGTTGTAAGGTGGGGGAGGAGGAGAGGGGGTGGGGGTGGAGATAATAAGCAAATGCCACTTCTGGAACTTATTTTCTCTGATTTCATCAGGGAAGTCATTTTCCTTATATTTGAAGAACTTGTTTTCCTAGAGAAAAATATTTTCCAAGACATTTGATCAACCAAAAATGGGGAAGTCGTTAGACATTTCTGGAAAATGTTTTCCTCCTTATCAAACACCTTTATTGGAAATATTATAATCCATAGGCTATTATACCGTGAGAGAACATGCCTTATCTATCCCCAGTTGCTGAACTTTTCCTCCGTAATCGTTCAACATATTCATATCCTCCTTTCAGTTTTCTCTCCGTAAAAACAAAGTTGTGACCCTTTGAATGCCGAAGGTTTCAGTCTTTGGCTTCAAGTCATAATTTGCTCTCCAAATATTGGAAATACACATTTGTTTTCGAACTTGGACTCTGGCTACATGAGAGCCTAGTTTCATGGATTAAATGCATTTATATTCCTTAGCGATGGTAGCCTTCGGTAATCAGTCTAGCAGGATTTTCCATCAATCATACCAGATATGACAATTAGCTATAATTCAATAGTAGGTTAACTTGCCTCACCTTTGAGAATCTGTAGTAGTTCTCAGTGCACATTAAAGAGTGATTTGAATCGTTGTTATTGGACACTTAGGAAATCCATTATAGGCTAAAATTTCTAACTAGTTGCTTCTGAAAGTATTAGTCTGTTGTCCATTAGTATTTTCCAATATGTTTAGTAAATTTCCTATTGTTTCTTTTCTTTTTACTGTCTTTTAGTTCTGTTCTCTGATCAATTTTCTTTTCAAATCATGACTTTTTAGCTGAACGCTCAAGTGAAATGCATTCAGTTTCACGTAGTAATTTCTGTCTCTTATGTTGTTCAATAAGCTTATAGTTTTGCTCATGTTCCTACAACATGATTTTCTTGGTTCAGCTATTTAATTGCATCCATGGGGCTGCAAGTAATATGGAGCTTCTCACTTGCCTGCTTGGATATTCATGCCTTGAGATTGAAAAGAGATCTAAGGAATTACGTCTTTCTGAGCTTGCTTGTAATCGGTGATTGGGTAATCTTCTCCTTTCTATTTTCTATTTTATGCATAGATGCTTATCAGAGGGTAATCTTTTAGCACTTACACCAATTAGGTGAGAAGTGTTGTAGATATATTCCTTTTCTAGTCTATCAGTATAAGAACTTACTTCGAAGTATATCAACATTACCCCTCAAAGGAAAAGAAAAAATTATGTGTGCGCGCTGTGGTGATACATGTAGCTGTTATAACCTAAAGATGACTTTATGTGCCGAGTCTAGTAAACGTTCCAAGTATAATGGGAATTAATTGATGAAAGCTCCTAAATTCAAAGACGGAATCATCTTTTCCAATTATAGCAACTCCTAAGTAAAGCAAGTAAAGCAGGATCAGTATTACATGAAATATACCATCATTGGGGAGGCAAGAGTAAAATTTTTGGATACTAAGTTTTGGCACTTGAACTGATACAAGTAGTACAAACTAGCAAACCATTCTATATAGGTTATATATGAAATGTGATAATGTCTTGTCTCTCTTTAATATGTTTATTTATATCTTTAGTATGTAGTAGTAGTACCATTATTTTCTTTTGCTTTAACACGTCATGTCGCACTTTTTTTTTTATAAAAAAAAAGCCACCTTGTATCGCTCATGAAGATCCAAGGTTGTATCCATTCCAACAAGCTTGTTAGAGTCAAAAGAGCCAACTTCATTGATTTGTTATGAGATAGAGAGCAAACTTATGGTTAATGTGAGTTCCACTTACCATCGCTCATCATGTCTATGTTTCCCTGTCCTGAATGTGTGTCTAAGATTCTAATACCATTGGGTTTACCCATAGCACTGGAATAAGATACACTATGAACATGTTTTATGGATATTGGTGTTTGATTAATGCATGACAAGGAATGTTGTGGCATATCCTTTTATAATCGTGTCTTTTTTTTTGGATTCATAGAAATTATTAACTTATCCTTTTAAAATGCTTTGAACCGAGGGTCTATCGGAAACAACCTCTCTAGTCTCTACCTCACAAAGGTAGGGTGTAAGGTCTCGTACACCTCCACTCTCTGCAGATCCCACTTGTGTATACTGGTATGGTGTCATTAATTTATGCCTTTAAAAGATCTCATATCAGGGGAAGAAGTTATGGTTTCTGGTAACTGCACTAATAATAGACCTTTTGAGAGTGACTAGTAAAATGATGTTGCTCACTCTAGTCTTTGGCTATATCAGCTTCTAGGAAAGAAGAATGATATCTTCTGCTGGAACAGTTTCTGTTTTTGCAATATTCAATCCTAGCAGTTCAGCATTTTTAGTTGTTTGAAGTCTGATACAGTAAAACTTGCAAGATATTGGAATGCTTTTCCGATTCGTGAATCTTTGAGATCCTACTGGAGATACCGTAATATTACATAAAATCAACATGGAGATGCATCATATCTAATCCAACTGCTCTATTACTGTGATAAAGGATAGTGAAATCTGGCTAAACCAATATAATGCTACTTCACTTAATTATCATCCTATATTGTCCTGTACTCTATGCATCAGCACAAGCTAATGTAACTATAGATTATCATTTTGCATGTAATTTCTGGACATATTTTGCATTCATGTTGTAAATATTATCATGATGCAGGTGACAGCCATTTTATCACTTGCTGCTGCATGCTCATCAGCCGGAGTGGTAGTTTTGATTATTAAAGATACAAATATGTGCATATCCACCCCTAAGCTGTCCTGCCATATGTTTCAAATTTCAGTAGCTTTGGCTTTCCTCTCATGGTTCTTCCTTGCCATTTCTTCCTGTGTCATGTTTTGGCTCGCGGCCTCTTGATTAAAGGTCCCTTCTCTCTACGCTACCACGTATTCATATGGTTTATGTGAATATTACTGATTTTGAGAACTTGTGTACAGGAAGTAGTAGTAACTATGTTTTTCCTTTAATGGCTTGTTTTGAGGTTCATCTTATTTGGAAATGAGCATCCTTCTAATTGAAACCATTTTCTTTTTTTGGTTGTGTAATACCATGGATTCATGAAGTAAGATGTCACTCAAGTTGATAACACACAATTTGTCTTTCATTGCTTTTGACATGATATTTGACATCATAATTCATAAACCAATTCACTTGCCTTGTAACTGAAACTTTGGCTAAAACTATTAACTAAATGAAAAAATAAGAAAACCTTCAAACCACACCATTATATACATGCACAAACTCTAAACATCAGAGACAGAAGATTGATAAATTACAACAGTCTAACAACATCTGAACCAGAAAAGAGTACCCTTAAAAGCTATAATAGTTGCTGCTCTAACATACCAGAGTATCTTCGATACATCAGAAACCCCAGTAGCGAGGAGGATTTACACTGTATTCTAAGTTGACATGACACGATAAGTAGACGATATCTTTCTTTGCATGTTGCTGCATTGGTAGGATGACGATGACCACCTTATTGTTGCAACTAAAGAATTTGACTCCATGCTAGTATATATATGCAAGCAAACTACTATATGTACCATATGCACATATCAAATCTTGAATTGAGAACCAAAGGTACCTAACCTAGCAAAACTGGTGAATTTGCATCGATAAGATGAGTAGTAGTTCAAGTAGGTGATTCAGCTAGTAGTAGTGTGTGCCACCATCCACAAGCAACAGTTATCGGTACATGATCATCCATTGAGACTTGGGATGGAATATTTCGATCGATCACATCACCCAGTCCAAGCTGCACAAAGATGAACGAATTCATTCGTTCAATAGCTCGTAACAATTGAACTTAACAAACTAGTGAAACACCTATAGCTACCTGACCATACTTGTTCCACCCCCAGCAGAATACTTTGCTATCACCTTCATAAAACAAACAGGAGAAAGGTTATGAGCTTAACAAAAAGAAGACACACTTTCTATAGAATGAACAACTGTTAAGACGTTAGTTGCTATACATCCAGAAGATAGCTAACTGAGCAGCTTATCTGAACGATACAGTAAAGTTTGACCTACAAAAAGAGTGTGACTGCATCCATTTTCTTTCCAGTTACTCACCACACCACTAAAAACAATCATGTAAGCTTTATGCCTTGTTGACCATGTTGGTTTAAGAAAGACAGTTTCCTACACCTCAACAACCATGTGTTGGCTATAGGAGAAATCACTTCACTGAGTGACGTTTAACTCCTCCCCTCGGATATCTCAACTATATATTTATGATAGTTACATATCAAATCAAGAAAGTAAACCCCAAGTTATTGATCATAATAAAGAAAACAAGTTTTGGGAAAAAGGGTATTGTGTGCGTTCAGCCAATGAAATTGGGGACCTTGTAGCAGCTCAAGTTTGTCCAACTATAAGTTTTTACAAGTCTTTAGTTAATGTACATCAAGAATTTATGCTGCCATGGGTGGACCGCCATCAAGTCTACTCTATTAATCAATGAAAGAGATCTCTCCTAAAAATTACATAATTACAAACAGAGAATCCGCTACATAGATATAGCCATTTGCAAGAGGTTTCTGAAGCCGCTCACCAACAGAAAAGATTACTTCCCCATTATCATATTCACTAGACTAATTAGCAGGCTGTTACATTTCCAACTATTCTTCAATATTGAAGTTTCTTTGACCCTATACTGACACTCATTTGTCACCTTAATTTTCATCTAATTAGCCCCATCAATTAACTGAAGCTTCTGATGAGTCTAAACATAGTATGTCTAGCAGGAGAAAAGTTTTTGAGATGCAGATACGAGTCATACCTGTGATTACAGCAGTATGGCGTGCTCCACAAGATACAACTTTCACATGCATGTTTTCCAAACTTGGAGCATCCAGGAGCCGAGGTAGTGTCTGATATAGGTAAATAGTAAAAGTTATTATCCTAGATTGTATAAGATCTGCAGGAGTTTTGGTATAGTGAAATAACATAGAAAAGCTACTGAAGGGGTAATGTCCTACTGTGCACTTATGTGAAATTTATTGTGACAAACCTTACCCGCGGAAAATCAACTTTGCCAGTATTTCCAAGTAAGCAAATCACACTTCTCCGTATGATATGTTACCCAGATTTTAGAAGCCTCTCATATATACAGTACTAACGAGCTACAGGGTTGGATAGGAGGGAAAGAACAGAAGTTCAAAATTGTACCTCAGCCTGCTCGGCCCCAGTGCCTAACTGCCCAAATTGATTCCCTCCAAATGCATATACATCACCATCAGCAGAAATACATACAGTGTGCCAGAGCCCTGCAGCTACACTTTCTATCCTGATGCCAAGTAATGAAGATACACACGTGGGACTTAGCTCATCATCTGTACTCCCTTGACCACACTGGAAAATGCAGCATCAATGCTTAATATACTATTTAATAAACGGAAATAAGAGAATCCTATAATATATCAAAAGGGAACATATGATTATATATAGTTGTAGGGAGGTCCTACAATTGCCATTAGTTTACTATGCCTTCCCAAGTTCATAGCACCTTTAGGAAAATTCTCAATTCAAATTCAACTTCAGGCATTGGCATAAGGAGCTCACGGAGTTGATATTCCTTCTTCTTTCTCTTGTTAGGTAATATATATATACACACACATTCTTTCTTATGGAAGAAGTGGAAATACTAAGTATTGTTGTGGTCAAGTTTCAAGTTTCTACTGTTCAAAAGATCATCGCGCTACGACATAGTGGATGCAAATTTTTTCAAGTTCAGCCCGATTGGGTGTAGAAGAAAATAATATTACAAGGCATATGTTACTTTACTTAATTACACATACGATGGATATACACAACACATATGATGGATGTAGGCACATGCGCGCGCACGCGAAGAAAAAAGATGTGGTTATTGTTTCATCAAGAATATAGCTTATTTTAAATAACTCCAGTGCTTAAATCCACTATGAAATAAACTGATCCCAAGAAACTCACCTGTCCATACAATCCCCATCCAAAAGTTAACAAGGCTCCAGCATCTACCTTGAAATTCAGCAGCAATAAATTATAAGTAGAAATTATTGTAAAAATAAATTATATGACTGCAAGAGGGACGCTGTATATTATAATGTACCAATAGAGAACACATTGATAAGTGATGATTAATATTCGTTGTAATAAGCAAGTGCTGAAATATTAGTATAACCAACTGACTGAATATCCTAATAATCTACCCAAGAACTAGAAAACAAACCTGTAATTACTGCACTGTGTCGGCCCCCACAGGCAATTCTCTTGATGTAATTCCCAGGAACTCTGAGGCCTTGTCCCTCTGACCCCGGACATCCGTGAGAAAGGCCCATAGCTCTATCTTTCCGCAAAGAAGAAGAATCAATGCATGGCACAGGATGTGGGGAGGACACCATTCGAATCCTGGAGCCTAGGCCAAGCTGTCCTTCCCCTCCATATCCCCAACCCCACACTTGTCCTATATCTAAAAAAAGAAAAATGTTATTCTTCTTTGGAAAATCTTTGGCAATGATAAAGGGCAATGTACACAAATGATGTTCCAGGAACGCAAAGACAATTGTATGATGCGTTGAAGGAAGTTTATCCAAGACATACACAAAATTACCTGATAATGCTAGTGTATGCCGCCCACCAGCTGCTACACTAACAATCCGCACCCCTGGATTCAGTGTGACCAAACATGGCAATGCTGAGAGACCTTCATCACCTGAGGATGAGCTCTCAGCTGGTTGCTTCACTGATGATACCCGTCTACGTTTTGCACCATCCTCTCCCCCTCTAGTCTCTATACCAGGTGCTGCTCCAACCTTGGATCTCGATCCCTGGGGGTGAGGGCTTACTGTGATAAAGTTAATCTTCAAAATATTACTATGTAAAATGTAAATAGCAGATTGTGCTTCTTTCTGACAGTGAAGCCAATCCAAAATACCTTGCTGTGCTGGGAATGAACTCTGCCCGTCGCTTACCTCCTTGTCTACGACTTGCTCCCCAAGAAACTTTCCAGAAGGAATGCATTCCTTCCACCCCCATGTATAAACTTCTCCAGTTTCTGCATTTAAGGTTCCATAAACACGTTGGAATGAGGGATTATGAAAACAAATAAAAAGAGAACCTATAAACCATGTAACAAATATACAAATATTACACGCCAGAGCTCACTAATAAAAAAAATGGACATTGAGCCTAACTCAACCCCAAAGTTAGTTCAAAGGGTGACGATTGCCAAGAACATATAAGAAGACAAACAACTCATTCCTCAACCAATGTGGGACACTTAACACCCTGCAACCCCTGCCAACCAGAGTATAGATAACATATCATAACTTAATGGCCGTACATCGCGACACAAGATAACAGAGATGGCTTTGACACTAATATCATGATAAGAAATGCACTTTAGGCCTAACTTAATCCTAAAATCTGCCTCAAGCGGTGACAAACAACCCATCCCTCAAGCAATGCGGGACACATAAGATAGTCAATCCTGTATCTTTTCAGCAGAATTACAAGTACCCAAATCTAGTGAAGGAGGAGATCATAATGGAAGCTGAAGTAGATGTACTTCCACATCTCAAAATCCAAGTCACAAAATACACAAGCTTCGAGTTCTCAAAGATTAATGGCACCACTAACATTAACATTGCTTAGGGTACCTGTAACAGCAACACAATGTGCCCAACCAGCTGCGGCTTTTACTATAGAAATTTCATCAGGAAGGGGAAAAGGCTCCGGAATTTCCTTCAAAAGTAAGAAATTGCAGGTAATTTTGATTTGTCACATATAGGTAGTCATTAAGCGGAGTAAGCAAAGTTAGTGAATTACCCCATGTTTCCCTGATGTCACATAGCATTGTCCTAGATCATCAGTTGAACCCCATGTAATGATCTTTCCAGAATCTGACAAAGAGTAGTAAAAAACAGCATAGTAGGTGCAATTTAGGTAAGTCAAGTAGCACAGATTTAATAACAAGATGGGAAACCGTAAAGATGATTACTTGAAATCCAATGTAGGACTTAGTACTATGAAGTGATATCCAGTACAACCTTAGTTGAAACAATCAGTTACTCCCCATCCCAATTAACGAGGCACTTTTCGCTTCATAAGAGCCAATTTGACTAATTTTTTAAGCTAAAATTGGATTAGATTAACTCAATATTTTACTATTAAAATTTTGACATTCAAAAACTATACAAAAGATGTTGGTCAAATAAAATGCTAGTCTAAGTTCACATAGTTTGAATTTCGAGAAATTAGAGAGCAGATGAAATACTACAAAACAATCCAAACTTCATTTCAAATAATATCCATGACTAAGCTTGTAAGCTGGTATGATCAGTTTATAAGCATTTTTTGGCTTTTCCACATTACAAAAACAAAAAAGTTTCGCACAGTGACTATTTGACTAATCAAACATGAGAACATTGAAACTATTCTACTTCTCTCAACATCACAAGCACAAGCATCCATAAAATTAATCGAGGTGTGCGTAAGCTAACCCTAACCCAAACGAACACATGCTCAATCGAAAACAGAAAATCAAACTAAAAATGGAAGGAATATATATATATATATCACCTGAAATAGCCATAGCAAATCCACAACCACCACCGCATACATCCTTCCACGAGTAATTTCCTGCATTACCAATACCTTGCTGTGGAACTCCTACAATAATCGGAGACAACAACGGCGACCTCTGCGGCATAGCTCCCGGTAAATACCCCCACATATACACTAATTTCTCCTTCTCTATTACCTCCATTTTCATACTTCCTTCACCTAATTCACTTCCATTCATTCCCACAACTTCACAAAAAATCACAATAAAAATGATGAAAAATTCGCTAATAATCTCACTGCTCTCTGTGTTTTGTTGGCGAAAATATTTGAAAGGTGCCCTAAACGTTTTTATGAGAGAAAAAAAAAAGAAAAGAAGGAGAATCAATTTCGAGCCAATGAGGATGACACGTCGGATGCTGATGTGGCATTAAAGTACACGTGGCGTGATATTGGCCGTTAAAATGATTTTTTTTCCGTCATTTTAATTACAACCAAGAGTTGGCTCGAAGTTTCTGGAATTTACGGCCTTACGAAAACTATACCTTCCATAGACCATTTGAGTGCTTCATGGCGTGTTTCACCAATTGTTTGACACGTGTCCATGCTTTATTCGTCGACAATCATTGTATTTTTGCCACGTGTCAAATTACTGAGGTAGGTTCGATTTTCGAAGTCGTATTTCGTTTTAGGAGCACGATTGCGTTCAGATATATGTATCTCAATGATTAAAGTTATATATATGTTGTAGTTTGTTGTAGATACATTGTTTTCTAATAGATCCACGTGTACTTAGGTATATAACAAATCTCGTTCGTCACTCTTTTATATATGTGATGTCACATATACATGTGAATCACACAAATTACATATAATATTACAGGTAGTGGTTGAATTTTTTTGTTGTTAGTTAGATCGAACACTACTGAAAACACTAGGTTATAAGAGTTTACTGTTTTAAGCTCTAATGGTGTCTAAAATATGTTATTTAATTATTTCGTATATCATTTTATTTGTATGTACAGTAAAAGAGGTTTGACGAAGGGTGTCCAATTAGACACCTAACAAGCATGTGGCTACATCACTAATTACAGATACAATATGTATATAGCGTGATTTGCATGTATTTAAAATAATTATTCTCATTTGCATCTCCCTTTATCTCGCTCGCCTCTATATCTATTTTAATATGTTTGATAACAAAAATGTATGTATCTAGATATACGATCTTCAATATACTTTCAACTAATTCAATTTAATTATTTGTTAATGTAATTTATATTTATTTTATGATAGAGTCAAAGTCAAGCACCGCCCCTACCGCCAAATTTCTTTATTTGTCATGGAAATTAAGGCCACGTCTAAAGAAGAATGGTTGGTGAGAAATAAAAAGGGACTGTGGATTTTAGATTTTAAAAATAGATTATCTTATTTAATTCTTAATTATTATATATTATGTTATTATAATAATCGTACATCAAAATAACAGTTGATACACATATATGTACTTGTGTATTGAAACGTAAGTAACATTATTTTTGATGAATCAAACAAAGTTAACTCGCCCTTAAGTTTATGTATCAAGCTTTTTATCTTATTTTTGAATTATCTCCCCGGAGGGGTGAGCTTTGCTTAAGTGGCTCCTCTATGATCAATCGACAAAGTAAAAGAATAAGTGAGAATATTATTGATTCTCGTGAATCGGGGAGCAGTGAGTTGATGTTGACAATGGCTGGGTCAGTGGGCCTATATTCACCTACTGGCCCAAATAGATGAATGAAGACTTAATAGGCCCAATGATTTGAAGATTATAAATAGACAAAACAAAGCCCAAATTGTTAGCAAGTGGTGTTGAGGGTACGGATCCGTAATGCCACATGATCATAACATTTTTAGCCTCAAAAAACATTGTGTGGTTGTTTTAAAGCTAAGACATTTTCGTAAGCAAATATTATCGTTCGTTTTAGTTTGTTTATCTGGTTTTAATTTAGCATAATTTTATTTTATTTTTAAAAAAATACTTTCGAAGTTGTCTAAACGAAAGATAAGTTGGATGTACCAAAACATCATTTAATCTTGTTATTTTTAACATGTCATGTGGAATGTTAGAAATAACAAAGTATGAATAAAAAGAAGAAGACACTCTTCAGTCTTCATCATAAGTTTTAAAAATTCTGAATTTTTATTGCTCTCGAATACTTTCCTTGGTTGTCCGATACATTACCTAATGAGAGGGAATGTATTCGAGAGGAATTTCTTTAAGGGAAAAGGGTCTGAAAAAAATACTTCAACTTTGGCCGAAATTGTTGTAACGATACCACATTTTATGGAGGACCTTTTACCCCCGAACTATTTATTAGTGTATTTTTTACCACCGAACTATATAATATTGTATTTTAAAGGTATACATGTGCCCACGTGGACATATTACTGTTTATAATTGTGCAATATTTTTATGTCCACGTGGGTACATATATACCTTTAAATTACACAATTAAATAGTGCATTGGTAAAAGGTCATTTTCTAAATTTGATATCGTAACAACAATTTCGATCAAAGTTCACATCTGTTTCAGACCCTTTTCCCTTTCTTTAAATGATAGAAAATTTTAGAAATTATGATATCTTTAAGTCGTATATTTTATGTAATTTTTCTTCTTCCATTAATCATTTGGTGGGATGAATGCATTATTTGTGTGGTACTATAAGAAGTCCAATGATTGGGCTTGTTGGGCCATATAAGATAATAATTGGGCCATAGAATCGGGTGGTTTAAAATCTGAAATAGTTGGATCCGTGTGACAAATGGATTGTCAGTACGGAGTCCAATTTTGTGAGGACGACCCGTTTTTATGGCCCACCAATATATTTTGAAGTTATGATTGGCAAAGCAAAGGCGATATTTTTATTTTTTTTTCGATAAGAAAAAGACGTAGTATAATTATTTGTAGTATTATTATAAGTAATATTCCAAAAAACGCTAGCCTTTTCGATGTCCCATTGCATATAATGGAATCGAGTACTATAGATCAATAATCTTAAATGTGTCATTATTTCGATTATAAAAGATCATTTTCTCCATCTCGTGAAACCACTAGAAGTTCATAATATTGTGCTTTTGTTTGAAAAAAAATAAAAACAATCAAAGAGTGTTCCAATTTTTTTCCAAACCCTAGTATTTCTATTGCCTCGGAAGATATGATAAACTAGAATTTGACAACAACATATACAGTGTAATCTTATAGATTCGTGTTTGGAGAGAGTGAAGAATACATAGTTTTAATCTATCTTGTGAACAAGACAATACTATTTCTATTCTTCAAAAGATATGATAAACTAAAATTTGACAACAACATATACAGTGTAATCTTATAGGTCTGTGTTTGGAGAGAGTGAAGAATACATAGTTTTAATCTATTTTGTGAACAAAACAATACTATTTCTATTCTAATACACCTTATTCATTCAGCACAACAAACTAAACAGACGATAAAAAATAATATCAGCATAACTAATCGGGGAGAACTTTTTACATATTCATTCATATATTGCATCTCACATAAAGCTGAAAGTAATTAAAAGTACTAGTAAATTTCACTTCCCTACCTATCCTCCTACCTTATGGTGTCTGATATAACATATGAGGCTAACACCACAAGTTATCATTCAGATCACTAAAACTGTTCTCAAATCCAATAATAATAAGAAAAACTAGTCATTAGTTGAGTTCTCCATTAACATATTCTCAACCTAACTCTCATTACACTTCAAAGGCTATACTATTACACAAAGGTTACATCCTCCTCCTCACCCGCCTAGCGGTAAGGTTAACAGAATCTGCTGCCGCGCCATCTGCAGCCAGATCCAGTCCAAAGATGCTGCTGCTGCTATTCCTTTTCTTGCTAGACGTCAGACTTGGCTTCTCATCGACGGATGCCACTGTTTCCAGCAGCTCTGACAACAGTAAAGGGCAACTCTCTTCCAAGTGCTTGAATCCATCTTTCTGCATGACCACTGTTCAGTAAAAAAAAAAAAAAAGAGATCAAACAATTCAGCAACTGCAAGAAAATAGCCTGGAGAATTACACAATATCTTACCCTAGCTATTATGTAGCATATGCTTTAAAATATAGTGAATGACTGAATGTTGCATGAAATCAAGAATCTGAAATAAAACAGCACATACTCCGGTTCTAGTGGTGGAAGGCTTCCCAGTTTCTCAAAATTCACCCCAATGATTTTATAAGATCATAAACACAATGGATTGATACAAAAGAACATTCATAAAGCACTTCAACTACTCAAATTCCAATGAAGCCAGCCCTTCTCCACAGTTAAAAACAAACTTAGAGGGTGTTCGGATCGACTTAAAAGTTGTCATCAAACCTACTTCTAAGTTTTGGAAGTGTTTGGCAAACATAAAACATAGCTTACAATAAGTAAAAGAATGACTTAAAATTCATTCGGAAGTGTTTGGCAAGGTAACAAATTGACTTAAAATAAGCCAAAAACCAAAAGTAGGTCTCCCCTACCAACCTTCTTTTTTCTTTTTTTTTGGCTTAAAAGTCATTTAAGTTTGATTTTTTATTTTTGATTTAAGGAAGTCTACTTTTTAAGCCAATCCAAACGGACTCTTAGTATGACAAGAAAAGTTACTTATCAGTTATTATTATTGAGTTTCCATTTATCCAACATAACAATCACATTAACAGTGTGTCTATATGATAAAGTGGCAGCAGATTATTGCTACTCTGTGCTATTTGCAAGTTTGCCTAAAACAACTGACTTTTGTCTAGTACTACACATTATATTATCAATCATGATTCCTTTTGTCAATTGGAAGTGCAAATTACCTTTGCAAAATGGGCACCAAAGACTCAATGGGCGTAACATAAGCAATGACTCCTATCAGCTGTCAAATATTGGATGTTGTTTCAACATACAATTTTTGGTTTATGTATTTTGTTTCCAAGGGATATTAAGTTTTTCCCCAAGGGATACTAATTGAAGAAGCCAAAACCACTAAAATATTCTCTCATATCTTCCAAGCTAGCCATCAACTAACTGATTGGGAAGCTCAGATCAAATAATAAAAGAGTTGTTTTGCGCAACAAGGAACCTCACTTGAGATACTCCTTTGACACCCTAACAGTGCATTTTGACCAAGGTAAACAAGAAATTGCCTCAATGACAGATACCCATCTCTATGAACTTTAATCATTGGTAACCAAGTTCAAGCTACGACGATATTCATACAGGAGCTGGGTTCTTAACAATAGTATTTCAAGAGACTATTGCCAGTCTGGAAATTTACAATAAGAGTACTTCTCCGGGCATTTACATTTAAGCCGAAAAATAAATTTGCCACACAAACTTGACATGAACAAGCAGAGTTAAGAACATGCTGTTGTTAAACTGACTAACGAAAACTAAAAATGACATAACCTGAAATGCCTCACCGCTCACATCTATGTAGAACACGCACCTCCCAAGTTTGTAGCTGCAAATTTCAAACAGATGGCCTTGAGTTGTGGGCACCGATGCTGCTCAGCAAGAGAAAGAGTTGTTGCCACAGTATCCACATTAACATCTTCACACAATTTCGCCTCACATAACTCTTTCAACCTATCAACACCAAATCGATCGGCTGCTGCCAATAGATGCTGTGTCACTATCGTAGAAGTGCAGGTTGAAGTAGAGCCAGTAATTTCAATTAAATCTGGAAGTTCATCAGAATAAATGTACTGGAGCATAGCCTACATAACAAAATAAGTCCACCTTAATCATCTCAGCTCCTAAAAAAGGACTATTACGTTAGCACAAGTAATATATATAGTTTAGATATAGGAAACAGCAGAGAGAAACTGAAGTTGGAGAAGCTAAGTGCAACACCATGACCGAAACAAGAAGAGCTTGAGCCTAAAACCTTAAGGAATGTTGCTGCTTAGCTAAACCTTTAATGTATTTCTCTTTGCCCTTATAAAACCGGCTGGCACAGAAGCAACTAAGAATACTTAGAACTATCTAAAACATAAAATTACCAGCTAAAGCAGCAATGCTAAATTTATTTTTAAAAATGCTTTGTTTGCACAAACATTAGTGCTCTAACAACTTTAGATCAAATATTCTCAGGCTAAATATCATACTACATGCTGTAACAGGAAAAAAATTAATCAGAAGTATTGGTACATGCTACTGTTTAATAATGAAGAGTGTAATATTTGATAAACCAGTTGCTTACATCCCCCACCCATCACCCAAAAGAATATTCTATGCACCAGTTGAACATCAAAGTTAAATTTGAATGTGCCTAAAAGACCTTTCATCACTCAAATTCTCCATTTTCACACCTTCCTTTAATTATATATGTTTCAACCATGAACTAATTACCTTGAAGACTGAGGGTTCAATATCCTCAATTTCCACTTCGTCCGTTTTAGGATTCCCAATAAGGCCAAAGAATTGTGCTCTAAATACAGGAGACCGAGCAGCAAGTATCAACTTATGACCCTTAAATGCCTCTTCTCCAACCCGGAAAACTATATCACAACCAAGTTCAGCATCCAGCAAGTATTTGAGACTTTGGCCCATGTCTGAAGGTGGAATTGTAACACTATAATTTTTGGGGCCTTCAACACGAGTTCTGACAACTCCAACAGTACAGTGCATGGAAAGGCAATCATCCTTCAGGTAGTCAGAAGTTTCTAAACTCGCTCTTCTAAAAAATCGTTTGTAACCCCTGAAATACAGACAAGATGTTCTCATAAGCACAAATAAAAGAAACAGTTCCAAAAGTATTTCAACACCTTGGATTCAAAAGGACATACAGTTCACCAACTAAAAAATCTGGTGAACTTTCTTGAGGCTTATCAAAGCCTAACTTGTCAATGAGTGTACCCACAATATATCAGATTTATTACCATACATATAATCAAAACTTACCAGGTGGAAATAAAATTTCTTGCATTGACACACAACGTATAGAAGGCGGTGAGTAAAAAATTAGTGGTGGATGCATCACAAATATTTTTTGATTATAGCAATGGAGAGGAGATGGAAAGCAAAAGGGCAAATAGACACCACTCAGGGAAAACCATGTCAGGTAGCTGATCTCCACACATGTGGGTCAAATATCTTTTCTTTTCTATAAGCAAGAAATATGGCTCGGTCAACTCTTAGGACCAACTACAACCTTCAAAACTCTGGAATAATGGTCCTCCTTACAAGGCTTAGTCCGCATGACACATGAGATAAGATTATCTTGGGAAAGTACATTTGACAACTGATTCACAATCATTGACTTTCTTTTCTATCTTTTATTGATAAGGTAAATGTTTATTAATCATGTGCGGAGATGGTACACAATTGAAAACTAATTCACACTCACTGAGGAATTAGGTCATTTTCTTGGGCAGTTTTTGATATTTTAAGTCTTGGAGAAGTATCTATAGCTAACTTGGGAAGGATTTAGAGATTTTCACCAAAGAGTTTGCATCTTCTTCTTTGCTTAATCTTTAATTATGTTTATTATTGCATTATCTTGTATTTTTCTTTCTAGTATAAGTAGCTAAACGCCTAAACCCACTAGCTGGGGTTATAGACTCTTATGGCATTAAAATGAACGAGTATTATTTCTTGCCTATTATTACATGGATTTTGATTATCTACTTGTTTACATTCTTACTTGCTAATTTGGTGGCTGCAAACACTAGATTAAGCCCTACAAATCTATTTCTTGCTTGGAAGAGTGCAAATTGGATTGGGTTTTCAACAAGTGGTAAGGAATTAAGTATATTAAGGAAATTTTATGCTTGATTAATGGAAACGAACTAGGAATTAAGAAATTCCTACTTGGGTCTATCAATTGTGTCTAAATATTTCTCTCTTTGAGTTTGCAAGAACTTGTAGGGATCAACTTGATAAAGCTAGAAAATTCTAGTAAGTAGATTTCAATTGAACCAAAATCATCATAAGATACTTATATCCATGAATAGATATGCCATATTGAGGCTACAAGCCTACAACTCCAGTCCCTTAGAAAATAAACAACAAGTCATATTCTCTTGCATAGAAAATAGTCTAGTTTAAAATTTAATTACTCAATCACTCTTTTATTTGAAGAAAACTAAAGAAATTCACAAATTCACACACTCTTCGACAACTTGGCCTAAGCATACTCCTCGTAGGATCAACCCCAACCTTTATTCAGTTTATTATTGCTACTATCATACTACATTTCATCTTGAGGCGTAGGATTGAACATTACCAAAACACATCTATTTCAACAAGGTATAAAGGTTTTCTCCAATACACAGTCTCAAGTAAAACATACAAAATCAGGTACGGTTACCAGGAACCAAAGATCAAATTCAATAAAGAATCATGATTAGACACCTTTTACACCTACAAGAACTATCCAGAATTGGGAAAAGAATACAATTCAAAACCCTAATTGAACAATTTTAAGCCGCAACACACAAAAAAAAAAAAATCCAATCTTCAACACATGGTTAGCAATTAATCAACAAAATAAACATTAGAAACCATACCACATGCTTCCTCTATATTTCAAAGTATAAGGTCCACTTTCCAATGCCCGATCAAAATGGCTATGAACTTTATGTTTCACTTTTCCACTCTGATCCAACATCGTCAACTCAAACAACGCCCTCACATCCGTTCCTTCGCTAGCCAATGCTATAAAAACAGACACATACATTGAAGAATCCTCTATGTTTTTACCATCTGGGTAGAAATAAATTGCCCAATCATACCCACCAACGGTGAAAATGTCGCTAGATATGTACTTTCCCGGTCCCATTCCTTTGGCCAAAGAGTAACCCCTGATGGTAAAATGGTGAGACCCATTCACCGTTTCGTTTACAGACTTGGATGATGAATCGTTCCCCGCACGGTCGACGGAAATTTGGTTCATCTCATCGGAATTTGAAAGAGAATTTGGGGAAACGAAGGGAACCCTAAACGGAAAATTGAAAATTGCAGAAGCTTAACGATAAAGGAAAAAGGGTGAGAGAAGAAGAATGAGAATTTTCAGGTGAATTTATTTCGTTTTGGGGGTTTTATACGCTTTGGGATTTGGGTTTTATTATCTCTATTTATTTTATAGGAAAATGCACTAATATATTCCGAATTATCGTAAATGGTATGTAAATTTTTTTCATCATACTTTTGAAATATTAGTGTCTCTGTCGTTCAAAAACTAAAGCATATATAATAGACATATACGTGTAATAATTTTATCCATGGATCTAATATTTATCGACAGTTAAGATTACGTCATGTGTTTCTATTTAGTTTTCCGTTAGATTGAAGTATATATATACTCTATTTTTTGTCAATGTCCCGTAAGTATGACAGACGGTATCTGTATATAATTTACATAGTTTGAATGTATATTTTTTTTTCTCTTTTTTTTTATTTGACCTTGATATGCAATTTTTATTTATTCAAATTTTCTTTTACTATATTTAAAAAAATTATATACTCAGATATGTTATATTTTGAACAAATTACACAAAATAAATTTAAATCACTCAAATGTTTATAAGATTCGTGATATTACAAAGTAAAAAATATTTTAAATAATTAAAATTCATAGCATTATTTTCGTAAAAGTTTCATTTTTTCGATCTATATTTTGTCCCCCTCCTCTATAGAAGTTAAGCCTTCTTTAGAACCCTTTCTTCGTATAATTTAAAATTCAAAGACATATAAATTATTTTTATTAAATATTAATTTCTCCGTATTAAAAAATTGCTTAAAATAATAAAACAAATCATAAAAGCAAAAGAGTAAGAGAGATCTTATCAAGTAATCTTTATTGATTCTTCAAATAATGTAACAGAAAAAATAAATATTATTTTATTTGTTACAAATAAAATAGCTTATACACTAGAGATAACAAAAATCAAATTCGATACAAGTTATGGAAAAGGACTGTATTTATAATCTCACTATTAAAAATAATGTTTGTATTGATTCGTCTATTATTGTTATTATTTCACGTAAAAGAAAGTATAATTATTGTTGTGTTGTTTTATTTTTAAAATCGATTATCGAATTAAATTACCATATATAAATATTGGTTAATAATATCGAATGCTTTACTCTAAAATATTTTTTTTTGTTACGTAGACACTTGATAATGAATTGATCATAAATCTAGAGAATATTGTCTGAGCTCTATTTTGAGCTTTTAAATAGTTGAGAAATTATAATTATTTGGAAAAAAAATCTAAGTATCGAAAAAAATTTAATCATATTTAATATTTTTTTCTATAATTTGAAATAATTACATTGTGTGTCACTATTAATAATTTTCACCAAGAGAGAGTCTATAAATTTCAGTTATACATTATTTTGCTATAAGATATGCACGGAAAAAAGAGAGAGAGGAAGACGCGACCAAGAGAGAGTCTATGAATTTCAGATATACGTCACACTACATACATGTATATGTGATATTAGATACATTCTGAATATAAATACATATATTCATTATGGAACACTGATACATAGATAAAGAGCGAGTGAGCAAGAGATAGATAAAGAGTGAGTGAGCAAGAGAAGAGGCATATACATATGGAGAGAAGTGAGTGAACAAGAAGAGAAAAAGACGAGCGAGATAAACGAGACACGAATAGCAAACCTAAATATATACAATTTCACTTTAATTTTTATATAAATATAAATAACGCTTAATTTTAAACTTAAAAGTCGTGAAATTTATAAAATCCTCGAATTATAATAGAAGAATAACGTCCCCGACACTTAAAACTCTTTATAACACTCAGATTTCCAGATCTACACGGGAAAAGTTCTTGCTCTCACTATTTTTTACTATAACTCTGCAATTTCTGGTTTTGCTTATGATGATTTGATTCTGTTAACTTCATTGTCGAAGAAGAAGGAGAGAACAATGAAGGGAGATGCATTGAAATCTGCTACAGTAATCAAAGTTTTAGCCTTTACATTACTCTCTATAGCTTTTTTTTACTTCGGCAAACACTGGTCTGATGGATCTCAACAGCTTGTTTTCTTCAATTCACGTCAAGATTCAGCTTCTCTCACAAACCCAACAAACCCCTCTTCTCAATTTGTATCAATTTCCCCTAATTTCAACAAATCTTTCGATTTATCGTCCGTAATTAATGACACCACCGTTTCTGATAAGCCACAGGAAAAAACGCCGTCGGTCGAAGTTGTTTTATCTCCTCCACCGCCACCACCGTCACCGCCTCCGGCGGTTCAGAAGATGGGGGTGTTGGATGAGAATGGGGTGATGAATGATAATTTTGAAGTGGGGGAATTTGATCCGGAAGTTGTGGATAATTGGGGTGTTGGGAATGAGACGGAGGTAGAGGAAGGTGATGGGGTTAAGAGATTTAGGGTTAAGAAGTTTGGTTTGTGTCCTGATAGTATGAGGGAGTATATTCCATGTTTAGATAATGTAGAAGCAATTAGTAAGCTGAAATCAACTGAAAGAGGGGAGAAATTTGAGCGACATTGTCCTGAAAAAGATAAAGGATTGAATTGCTTGGTTCCTCCGCCAAGAGGTTATCGAGCTCCGATTACATGGCCTAAAAGTCGCGACGAGGTTTGTTATATTCTGCTGGAATTATACTTATTTTGAGGATAATGTGGTTATTAGTGGCAGATCAATAGTGTAATCCTGTATATGTATTGAGAAATTCTCTAAATATTCGACTATGAACTCATTTTATTAACTTGAGATCAATGTAGGAAGCTATGAACTTCAAATCCTGGATCTGTGTATGTTAGTTAGGTAAACTGTTTTATCTCAGACATGATCTAATTGGATATTAAAGTTGGTGCTTTTAGTTGAGCTGAGCGTCTATCGGAACAACCTCTACCCTCCCAGACTCGACTTGTGGGATTACACTCTGTATATTAAAGTTGGTTTGTGTTAACTGACAAGTTTAAAGTTTATTTTTTGAAGCATTTGTAATGATATTGTGATGAGTTGTGTTATGTTCTCCTGAAATATTTTGGGATGAGTAGCTCAAAGTTCTAATTTCTGAAGCACTTGTCCAGTGTTGCTGTGTAATATTGGATAATTACTCGTGGGAGGATGACAATGGAAAAAGGAAGTTCTAAAGATCCAACTTTTGGGATTTTTTTAACTTTTTTCTGTACTGCAGGTTTGGTTCAGCAATGTTCCTCATGCACGTCTAGCTGAGGATAAGGGGGGTCAAAATTGGATATTGATAGACAAGGACAAGTTCAAGTTTCCTGGAGGTGGCACCCAGTTCATACATGGAGCTGATCAGTACTTGGATCAGATTCAAAAGGTGTTTAATAATTTTTTGATTCAAGCTGGTAACAGATTGAACAAATTTGGATGTTTGTTTATTTTAATTTTCTTTTGGGTGTTATCCGCCAGATGCTCCCTGAAATTGCATTTGGCCATCATGTCCGAGTTGCTTTAGATATTGGCTGTGGTGTTGCGAGCTTTGGTGCTTATTTACTATCCAGGAATGTGCTCACCCTGTCTGTGGCTCCAAAAGACGTTCATGAAAACCAGATTCAGTTTGCTCTTGAACGTGGCGTGCCTGCAATGGTTGCTGCAATTGCGACACATCGTTTACGTCATCCAAGTCAGGCTTTTGAACTAATCCATTGTTCAAGATGTAGGATCAATTGGACTCGTGATGGTATGCTCTTCTATATCATGCTATTATCTATTTCTTTTATTTGTAGTATGAAACCTAACAAAGAGTACAGATTCCAGTTTTTAGATGCATATTCCCCTTTGACATTGTAAGTTGTGTTAAAATTGAAGTGCTGCACTTTTAATTTCTATTAGAGCTCCTTTATTTCTCACTTCCATTCATTAAGGTGACAACTTATGATTTTAATCTCTAGATTCTAGTGTTCTGTAGACAGCTATCTTTTGTAGGTTAGCATTTAGGAGCACCATACCCTTTAAAGTCCTGAATGGAAAAGCGAAGATTTAACTCAAGATATGATTTTCCTTTGTTTGGATTCCCTTTCTTTGTTAGAAGATATATTGTGAACTTACTAAGAGATAAATATTTCTTAAGTTTAACCAAGTCGGCTTAACTTTATTTAGCTGCTCATGTATAAGAGAGTTTCTGACTCATGCCTTTATCCTATGATGCATTTTTGTGAAGATGGGATTTTACTACTGGAGGTCAACAGGTTGCTCCGTGCTGGTGGATATTTTGTTTGGGCTGCACAACCTGTTTATAAGCATGAAGCAGCCCTGGAAGAACAATGGGAAGGTAAGTACAAAGATATTGCAGCAATTTTTATTTAAAATGAAATAACAGAGGAGGAATCACCTAACTGTAGGCAGTTCTCCACTTTTTGGTAGACATACTCCTTAATGATTGTACAAAAACTCCTATTTAAGGCCATACCTAAGAAAAACTTTTGACTGTAATGTTCAATAAAGTTAATGATCAGGTCACCTTAATTAAAAAAAGAAATTAATGATAAAGTCAAAATCAGCTTTCAGTGCGTCGTTTCTTCAGACAGAACTCAGAAGTAAAGTGACTTCTAAAGAAAATCGACTCCAATCAATTTTTTTAACTATTTCTTTTTTCCATCTTAAGTTTAACCCCTACTTTGTTGATGAATAAAACGAAATTTTGATTAATGAATAAAGTGATAGGGAAAATTTAGTCGCTGAAACTGCAACTTGTGCCCTTGTGCTCTTTAAAACTGAACTGTCAGTCCACCCTCCAATTTTTAAAGTTAAAAATACTAGCCAGCTTTTGAAACTGTGGCGACTTTTCCGTAGAAATTATATCATGCTCTTTTAGTTCTTGAAAACTTTCTGCATGCAGGTTTAGTAAATACGTGCTATAACAAATCGTAATATTTGTTCTTGTTCTTTCTCATGCAGAGATGGTTAATCTTACTACTCGTCTTTGCTGGAATCTTGTGAAGAAGGAAGGTTATATAGCTATATGGCAGAAGCCCTTAAATAACAGTTGCTATTTAAGCCGTGAGGAAGGAACTCAACCACCTCTCTGTGATCCACATGATGACCCAGACAATGTTGGGTAATATTCAACTTATTCTTGTCGGTTTAAAGTTCTATTTTATTTCCGTCAAAGTGGACAAATGTTCCAAATTTCTCCCCCACTCCACACAAATCCGCCTGTGCTCTTCCCTTCCACTCTTAATGCATATGTCAATGTCTTAGTTTAAGCTGAAAAAGCAATTGGATGTGGTTCCCCATGAGAAGTACCCTTTCGTCACAATTCAAATCATCTAAGTTATGTTGACATTCACTATCAAGGTTCATTAGGCATTTTTGCAGATGGACTCCGCTTTTACCTCTTCATGTTTGAGAGCAAAATATGAATTTGTATTTATCTGTTTATTCATCATGTAGTGTAGTGTTCAGGAAGCAATGGTGATTTGGGTCTGTACTTGATAGGATTCCTATGTAGGTTAGGTATTTTCTTAGGACCATTTTGATTAGTCATTGCTTAATTGGAGCGACATAAACTGTGAGGATTCATAAAGTCTATCCAATCTTCTTGTGATTGACGCATAGTTGTTATTAAGTTTATTGGATTAAAACTATAAAAATAATAATGGTGTCAGCAGAAGTTCCAATGGTGCTTTTAGTAATGGCCTATAAATTAGCTCCAACTTACTCATCTTAATATTTGCACAATTGCATGTCTGAAGCCTGAAAAATGATTATCAAGCTCAGTTGTTTTGCTTCATCTTTTCCTAGTTTTGACAAATCGAACTGGCAGATCTGCTACTTGTAGTCTGATAATGCTAAACGTACTCGCCCTTTAGTAAAAATAACAATTTTTTTCTTTATAAGTTGGTTGTTGATAAATCAATGGGGCATGTTCTAAGTGTAAACATCATTGAAGGCATTTCAAACTGAATCAATAGCTTGCCATACATTAATGATTCTCGTTTTATGTAGACATTTCCTTCCTTCTGTCACTTGATGATTTCTTTTCTTCACAATCAAATTTAGGTATGTTGATCTGAAAGCATGTATTACACGACTTCTGAAGAGGGATATGGCGCAAATATTACCACTTGGCCTTCACGCCTGCAGTATCCTCCGGATAGACTCCAGAGCATACAAGTAGATTCTTTTCTGTCTAGGAAAGAGCTTTTCAATGCAGAATCAAAATTCTGGAATGAAATAATTGGGAGCTATGTCCGTGCTTGGCATTGGAAGAAGTTAAAACTTAGAAATGTGATGGATATGAGAGCTGGTTTTGGAGGGTAATGTATTCCATCTCTGTTGGTTAACTCTTTGTCATTATGCATTTCAATCGTCTGATCAGCATTATGCTTCTAAAGTTAGTGGAAAGAATAATGTCCCATCAATTGCTTTATTCAACAGATTTGCAGCAGCAATGATTGAAAATCAACTGGATTGCTGGGTTCTGAATGTTGTCCCTGTTAGTGGTAAAAATACCTTACCTGTCATTTTTGACCGTGGACTACTTGGAGTCATGCATGACTGGTAAGAATTGCTCATCCTTTACCGCATTTAATTATGGAAGAGAAAGGAGACAATACTTGTGACTCTTTTTTCTGTACGTAACCTATAAGATATACTAGTCTGGCATATTTTACATCCTATCTATGCCAACATGAAGAAATACAAATCGTTAGGGAACATGCAATGGATTCTTTGAGAAGTAGGTTGCATGAAATACATTCGTGATCTTCTCATCTCGACATGTAGTTATCATTTTATCCAAGTGGATCGTTCTTTAAGAGGTGTGCAATTTTCCAGGTGTGAACCATTTGATACTTACCCAAGAACCTACGACTTATTGCACGCAAATGGTCTCTTCTCCATTGAACAAAAAAGGTATATGTTCCTTACTGATTATTCGCTTCACAAATGATATTGTGATCCAATTCCGCATTCATAGGATAGATTTACAATCTTTGATTTCTATGTACCAGATGCAACATGTCCACAATCATGCTTGAAATGGACCGGATATTGAGGCCAGGTGGACGAGCATACATCCGTGATTCTGTTGCTATCATGGATGAACTACAAGATATTGGGAAAGCCATGGGCTGGCGTGTAACTGTGAGAGACACATCTGAGGGTCCTCATGCTAGTTACAAGATATTGACAGGTGACAAACACCTTTTACGAGCCTAACAGATGATAAGAAAGGAGAAGCCAACATTCAAATAACTCCCCCACGGATACATCAAAACTCATGTTTCTACGGTAAGTAAACCTGAAAGATTGAATGCTTGCTAACATGGCAGAAAGATATCCATGGCTGTTGTTTGAACCATGTAGCCATATAAAATGTACAGCAGAAAGATGGTATAGCTTCACACGATCGAAGATATATGGTATAGCTCAGTGTTGTATTTGTTTCCATTGATGGTTCTGTGACTATGAGGGTTCTTTTAGTCATAAGTTTTGCTGTTTACTTGAGCTGAGAAATCTAAACAATAACAGAAAAAGAAACTATGCAACTTATATTAATATATTTAAGTAGGAGTTGTGCCTTCTTTGAAATTTGCTTTTGGATGGTAAATTGCAGCAATAGCCACTTTTATTGGTGTATTTTAAAATATACTCGTATCATATTAGAAATATTTGCTTAATTGTAGCCAATTTCACACACAAAACTTAAGCTCAAAGACCAAACATATCTAGTCTACCAAGAAAGAAATTGAAGTTTCAATTTCTACACCAATCAAAGGATGTGGTACGTTAGATGGATGGAGCTATTTTTTTTTCTTAATCAGAGGTTTTGATTCGAGCTCTGGACATGAAAAAGGTCTTGCTAGGGAGCTCCTTCCTCCTAATACAATTTCTACATAGTTTTGAAGCTAGAAGATCTTGTAAAGTTAATTGAAGTTGCATGGTGTCTCTTGTTCTCACACTTTTTGGATGATATGAATACAACAACAATGTGTAATAAATTCGGTACAATTTTACGAGTGACGTCTAGGAAAGTAAGATGTACACAACTTTACCTCTACTTATATGATATAGGTAGGAATTGTTTTTCAATTGAGCTTTAAATATTTTTTTCGTTTATTCGAATTTATAAGAATTAATTGAAAAGTAATTGAGTCCTATTGACAATTCATCTCACCAAATCATAGTTAGGGTATGCATATACATGAGAGCCACTTGATGTTTTATGGCTAGATTTGCAATAAATTTTTAAGTTTGACTAAAATTTAAATACTGACCCCAAATATCATTTCTACTGAATGACTTCTATCACCTACCAAGAGCCAAGAATATCTTCATTAAACTTTATTTTTTATTTCAAAAAAACAAAAACAGTCAAAAAACTAAAAAGAATTATGAGAAAATCTTTTATAATAAAGAGTGATGGGGAATTGGTTGAATATATATAAAGTAGGATGAGATTAAAAAAAGAGGAACAAAATTTAGTCAATTCAATTTAATAAATATAAGCAATTTTCAAGAATCAGATGCTATTTTTTAAACCTTCATCATCCATATCTAACCTAGGATACGAATATATCATAAAGAATGCGATCGGATATCAAATGAGCAAGTTGAATTAAATTTAAATGAGTTAAAATAAGTTGTATATATTAATAAATAAGTTGTATATCAAGATCTCCAGTATTTTACAAAGTCATGAAATATTCTAATTCAAATCATCTGAATCTGTGAAATATGTCAGTAACGACACTCAAATTATGTAGATCAAGTCTAAATGATCCTGAGTCGAGAAATATGCAATTAAAAACCCTCGAATCATGAATAAATATCTTATGAGGAAAGAATCAAACGAGGAACAGAATTGTAATCATTATCTTAATGAATAAAATTAAAAATTACGCTTCTTCATATTTTTTTATAATTGTAATTTGTTTTCAGTCATATCTTGAAGAGTATGATTCTTTCCAAATAAATGATCTCTTATAAAACTTACAAATGCAATAAACGAATTTCTTATATTATAACGTCAAACATGTAAATGATTATAAAATCAAATATTTTTTGTTCTTTAAAAAAAAATGAATAATATAACTAACCGAAATTTTATTTTTCTATTTCTTTTTTCAAGTTTAGCTTTTATACGTTTGGTAGAATATTTCATACTATTTGATTACCTAAAAGGAAATTAGAAGTATTTATTTGTAAATAAATTAGTAAGCTAAAAATACTTATAGGTTAAATGTATGTCTACAGATAAAATAATTTGATTTTGCATATATTTTAGTTAAATATTTTTTCTTATCCAAACTTTGTTCACTAATTTACACCACATAATTATCCACCAATTAAATATTTTAGAATATTTAAATGAAAACATCTTGTAAGTTGGGACCACAAAAAGTATAATAATAGTAATAATAATAATAATAATAATAATAATAATAATAATAATAATAAATATCTGTATTGCTATTGTCAAGTAAACTATGTAAATTAAAAAGAAATACTTTAGGTTTGAATTTTGATTTAATTAAGTCATCTAGTCATTAATTATTTTTTGTTTGTAATGGTCGGTCTCATTAGTTTAGGCTCTTAAAAACCTTAATTTGACAAGTGTATTGATGATAATGATTTGCAAGTTTATAATGATATTTAAACTACGAAAAATGATTAAAAATATCTCTCAATTATTTAAATTAGTATAAAATTAGCATTTCTACTTTTTGATCTTCAAATACTTTCCATCAACTTCTTGATTCAAAAATATACACAATATGCATATTATTATCAAATCAGTCTATTCTATCGAAAAACACAATTTCTAAGGTAAAATTCTACATAAAAAAAGTTGAACCAATTAAATATCGACAAGCAAAAGAAGACATTTTAGTAAAGCAAAAAGGTATAGGAAAAAAGACAATTTCTCTCTATTATATTTTTTTTTTATAATATGCTTGATTTATTCGAGAATTCTCTTGATGAAGATAAGAAAAATATGTTTGACATATGCTTTAATATAGTAGCTAGGGAAAAAGATATATCACCTAAACAATAAAGAAGCGGAAGCAGCAAAAGCAAAAAGAAGACACATGAAAGGCAACATAGTTAAGACGATAAAATGACTAAGAAGTTTGCTCCAAGGCACTTACCGATGCGACAGATAAAGCAGAACCATTTGACAGTATCAATAGGTTCAGCAAGATCTAATATTCATAAAGAAAGTATGAATCATCAAGTGTTGTTAGATAGGTTTGATGAAGAAGACGAGAAAAATATGTCAAGTTACTTTTGATATGGGCAATCAATCTTTTTCAATTCATGTGTTTGTAATAGAAACTTTGAGGCTGAAAACTCAACTTTCTTATTCAGTGACATAATTTTACATTATTTAAGCATCCTCATCTGTAATATCATTATGATATGTATTATAAACTCGGTATAATAAAAAATACTTAGTTCTTTCTCGATCTCATTTTCTTCATGCTTGTTTGACACTAGTATGTCATTCTTTTGGTGAATACTAGAATAGATACTAGTACTCACTCTTTTAATCTCGTTGATAAGAATTCTAGCTTCCATATACACTTTCTCTGAAGTTAATATAAATTAATTAATTTTATTAAAATAATATTTAACGTTATATATATATTATATATTTATAGGTATTCATTTTTAATACATACAATATATACTTCTCAAATAATTGATCTCTATATACAATTTGTAATTAACTAATTTTCATATATTTAAATAAAACAAAAATTCTAATTAAGAATCGAGAAATTTCAATCGTTAGTAAGCAAGGTGGAACATACAAGATTGAAAACACCATACGTGGAAGGCAACGATTGGTTGGAGTGTACACTTCAATCCCAACAAAAGCTGATTCGAATCCAGCAAGTGGAGCCCCAGTATCTATCATGGACCAAATTTATCGAGACGAATTTAAAATTTAATAATTTTTATAATTTACTTATATTATTAAAAAATATTAATTCACATTAAACCAATGGCTTAAAGTTACATAAACATCAACATAATTATATACAATGAAAAATCATCAATTGAAAACTCTTCATTATATAGATTACGAATTTATTTATTATCTATATAAAATTTCTGATTTCATCATTGTTGATTTTGCGTCTACAGACACTTATTTAAACCTTCTTAAACTCCAAAGAATAAACTAACTCTTAGTTATTTCCGCCGCGGACGCGGAAGGCCATCCTAACAATAAGGTCTTTTCTGTCTCGAGAAAGAGTCCTCCCTCTTCTTCCAGGATTTGAATTTGGTTAACGAACTGTTGAATGCGTTGTTCCCAAAGCATTTAGCTACTTTCCTCATCAATCTCCACTTGACATATATCTTATCCTATATAAACATACTATATAATTATGGTCCCCAAATAGATGACACCCATATTTCCACTTATTTTTAACTTTCTTTATTGTCCTCCCATTACATTATCACCACCCATTTATTTTATTTTTTTAACTGAAAATAAATTATTTTTTGACCTTCATAGTGGAGAATAACCAAGAATTATATCTACATTTAAACAATTTTATTGTTAAAGTTGACTACAAATATATTTTACTCTTTGCATATTATATTAAAGAGGTAACTTCCTTTCATGTTTATACTCGAATCCCTAATAAAGTGAAATGATGCAAAAATAAATTCTGAAATATCATACTTGCTATTTTATGTTTTTTTAAATTTATTTTTTCTTCCAGTCTAACACTTATTTTAAAATTCAATAAATTTAAACTTTGTATCGAAAAATTTCTAACTAAAAAAAATCAAATTCGTTTAAATTTAAAAATGAGAGAAATAGCGACTTGATTAGTACACTAGTCAACTTATTCCCAATTAAGTCATGATAAAGTTTATGCTTTTATAATTAAGCACATGAATTAATAATAATTAATTCTTTGAAAGGGGTGGAATAGTGTGTGCATTACACATTTCACATCAACTTTGAGCCAGCTGTTGTCCAATAATTACAATAATAATAAACAAAAATAAAAATATGATTTTGTATTTTCTATATTTCACATAAAATCTGGGACAGTTGGAAAAAAGATCCACTTCTTTACAATTTTCTCATCTCCATTTCTCTAAAATATATAATAATAACAATAATAATAATTAGCAATACTAATCATCAACAAAGGCAAGCTAAATCAGCTAAACTAATAAATCAAACCATCTTCAATCTTAGCTTCATTAGCTAAACCCATGCTAATTAAAACCTAAAATTAGAGTTTCCCCTTAATTATACACTTAATTAATTAATTAAAATTAAAACTAGTACTAATTAAGCACCCATACTGTTATAGATTTTTTCTCAAATCCACCACCACAACACTAACATTATCACTACTATGCCTAGCCAAGGCTAATTTCGTCAATAGAATTGATGCATCTGAACACGCCTTGTCGGAGTTTTCTCCGGCGCCGGTCACCGTGATATCATTTCCCGGCGAACCCGCCGGAGACGGTGGCCGTCTCGATTGCAAACACATACGTGCCACGCCACATGCGGTCTCGTTCGATACCACGTCCCATAACCCATCACTGGCTAATATCAAACACTCATCTTCGTTGGTTCGATCTGTTATAGTGACCTCCGGTTCAGATATAACATATGGTTTCAAATAATTGTCACCTGTGACAAATTTTCATAAAGTTAGAACGTTGTTAAGAGTTTATGTTTTGCTTCCAAATTTAGATCAATTAGAGAGTATATGCCTTACCAATTGCTCGAGACATTGCTAAAACGCCGAGAACTCTAGCTCCGTCCCAATATATAACACGACCACCGGCTTCTTGTATTCGATTCAATTCATCAGGTCGATCCGGCTGAGAGAAAACAAAAAATTCAATGTGAATTCTATCATTTCAAAATTATCGAAACGTTAAAATGAATTCAAAAAACGAACCTTATGATCAACGGAAAGAGGAATAGCGACGCCGTTTCTACAGAGGACGGCACGAGAATCACCGCAATTGGAAACGATGATTTTGTCCGGAGTTACAACGGCAACGACGGCAGTTGATCCAACGGCATCGCACTGTGGAGTTTGAAGCTCGCATCTACAATTGGAACCTGAGGTAGAAGATGGAAGTACGCTAGTAGAATAATTAACAACTTCTTTATCCATTAATGAAAAGCTCTGAATCATTGCTTCTTTCCATTGAGTTTCTTCCTTCTCCACCTCATTTTTCACTATCTCGTGCATTCGATCTTTACACTTCATTGCCACCTACCAAAAACAAAAATCAAAACAAATTCAGCTAAAATTTCACTAAAACTCTACTAATCTACAGTCGATTTAAGAATATTTACATGAGAACAGCCATGGCCATCATAAACACCGAAGAAATGTAAATTGCTTGAGTTTTCACTGTTCTCTTTGCAAAACGAAGGATGAATCGCAACCGCATCTTCCATATCTCTTCTTCTTCCACATACAGAAGTCATTCCATATTTAGGTAAATCAGGCTCAATTTCAACGGATTGAGAACCAGATTCAGACAGATCCAACACTTCATTTTCATTCCTTTCATCAGTTACCGCCAACGAAATCGTTACACTGCTTTTTAATTTCTGCCTCTTGTTATTATCAATAACTTTTTCAATCTTATGCCTTTTCCGTCCATTCTTCTCCTGTGCTGCAGCTGAAACAGCTGCAACATCGGTAGGTACAAAACGGAATTGATGAATTCCCATTCTTCTTCTCCTTGCAGATTCTGAACTAGGCTCAACTGGTGTAGTAGCCTCAGTTTCGGCTATATTAACTCCACAACACATTCCAGCCATTATAGAATGGAAAAACAAAAAAATTGGAGAAAAAAATGTGATGTATATATTTATTTTTGATAATATTTGATAAGTTTAATAAGCAAAAGAACAAGTTAAGTAGAAAGCTTTATTTTGGTTGATTTTTCGGGCAAGCTGCCCTTAGTTGCCCGTCACCGTCTTTGGGCAGAATGAGACACGTATTAGTGTTGTGACGTATGATTCTGCAGAAAAAAAATACTATGATCAAAGCCGTCCATTTGTTTCATAGATAGAAACCACGTGTGAAGCAGATTTTATTGATTTGAATTTACGTGGGCCAATAAGAAGATGACACGATATGGCTTGCTGTTCTGACACGCATGTGGGCTGTAGGACAACCACACGCCGATTATTCGACTTTTTTCTCTTTCTTTTTAAGGAGGAATACAATACGTGGCAACATCTTAGGATTTCAGATCTGTGTTTGTTCCACATGCCTTTTATAGCGTTTGAATACCACCTTCCTAGGTTAAAGGTCAACTCCGTTACACTTTACGGATCGTTTAATACAAGAGATAAGATAAATAATGAAAAAAATGATATATCTCTATTGTTTAAAAATGAGTGCATATATATATCATTTTTACTAATAGACGCACATGTATCATAATTTTATCTATTAATTCGATATTTATACAATATTAAATTAATGGATAGGATTGTGTCACATATCCCTATATAGTTATTCATTAGAACGAAAAACATATATACTTTAATTTTTGGACGATAAGAATATCAATATCTCAAAAGTATGACAGAAGATATACACATACTATTTATGATAATTCGAGAATATATTTATCAATTTTCCCTAGATGATATTACTATAGATATTCATCGTTATTTTTAATTTATCGAGAATATAATTGATACGACTTTAAAGGTAAAATGTTAATAGATGATAAGAGTGTCTTTTGTTTACTTGCTTTTTGGATGTTTAGGTTTAGTGGTGTCCACCATAGTAATACCTTATTTTCGTTGCGTCTTGTTTTTATTTTCTACCATTATTAATTTTTATGGTGTTTTAATTAATATATTATTTTTAGTTTCTTGCTATTATTATTTCTATAGTGATTAGCTATATTTCTTGCTTTATCATTTTATTTTTTCATACTTGCAATAATGTTTGAAATTTTTTTTAAAATAATTTCTTTATCTATGTAAGATAATAATAAGAATTTGCATATATATTTTGAATTTTTATGTATGGAATTTTAAAATATAATTATTTAATTTATAAATCTCTAACAAGATATTTTCTTTATACCATGATGAGTCACAATATGCTATGTGCCACAAAAAAAGTAGTTTTACACAATACCAGAGCGTGACAAACACGTCCATAATACTGCGAGTGGAAGAAATAGTTTTGCACTAATTCTTTTGTTCCATTCACTCCAGTTGTGAAACACTAAAAAGCGTCTACGTAACAAACAGAGTCATTTGACTAAGAATATCGCGATCGATAAATAAGATATCTTCATTCTTAATTATATATTTCGAGCTTCAAATTATTTTCATTGTAATAATATAAATTTTTTAATTTAATCGAGTTTTAATATGAATAATAAACGCGAGATGTGAGGGGAGGGGACCACATATGTCAACATCAAATTGACGCTTGTGGAATATCTGAATTTTGATTATCCCAGAATGACAACACGTGTCTATACTATGACGTGTTGCTGAAGATGCAAATTAGAAATTTAAAAAACCTATTTTACCCCTTAACTCGACACGTGTAGAGTTATTTAACTTTTTTTTCCCTCTTTTTTATATTAAATTAATGCCACCTTTTCACCATTTTGGAAATAATAAAAAAAGAATTTGGGAAGATGTATCTATCTCACACTACCCACCCACCCACCTATTTGTATTAAATTATAATTTTATATCATCTTACGTGTCTTAAATTAGTTAGACAATATGCTTTCTATCATTTTATTTTACTATGATTCAATGTTAAAGTCAGTCGTCAAAAATTTTATAAAGAATATTTGGATTTTAAATAATAAATATATATATAATAGTATTTTTTTCGTTTTATTTGATATGAGGTGGTTTGACTTAAAATGAAATTAATAAAAAAGAATGGAATATTTTTAAAATCTATGATTTATATCGAATGATATAAATTTGTATAGCTATAAATCATTTAGTTATCATCGTAAAGTTAAATTATTACGTAACTTTTATTAAAAATGAGTATTTTTTTAGATTTGACTAAAAAAATAAATCATATAAAATGAGATAGAAAAAATGAATTTACGGAACTTAGATGTTTAGACTCTAAAATTGATTCCTATTATTTTATGTGATTATTTGATACAAGGAATAAGATGATACAAAATAATAATAGTAATAATCTTTTTTTTGTCATTTAAAATAATATTAAATGACAACACGTCTCCTTATGGACAAATTAATACAACTCATTTGGAATTTGGTTTTCAAACATGTCCGTTTTTGATTGCTTCTCTTTTGATTCCATTCATTTTCACATTATCTCACTGTTTTCAAATTAAAAATGTTCTGAATAATTTGAAAATAGTAATTGAATTTGCAATTTCAAACCATCATTATATATATATATATATATATATATATATATATATATATATATATATAACATA
Organism: Solanum peruvianum; assembly: GCA_027705065.1. Taxonomy (NCBI): domain Eukaryota; kingdom Viridiplantae; phylum Streptophyta; class Magnoliopsida; order Solanales; family Solanaceae; genus Solanum; species Solanum peruvianum. The sequence continues at coordinate 61,550,166 of JAKWJD010001759.1, forward strand.
GAGATTAAATAATATCAAATGGAGAGAGTATATGATACTGTCATTACTTGAGGAAATCAAATTTAGTGTCACATGTGGTTTGTGACGGAGTTGAAATTTTTATTAAGGATTGTAAAATATAAAGTAAAAATGTACAAGTGTTGCTTTTCGAGATAGAGTATCTCAAGTAATTTTGATAAGTACTTAATTACTATTCTAAATCTTTACCTTCTATTAAAAGAGGTGTCAACATTTGTACATATATTTATTTAAATAAAATCTTGATAATATAAAATTTAATTTCTCGACGAAGGGGCACCATCCGTCAATCCAATCTACATTTAGATAGAATAGAAAGCAAAAAATCTTTTTTTTTTCTTCTGAAGCTTGATTTAGTTGTTCTAATTGACAGAGTTTAGAGTGTAAGGTGTCTAATTTTCTGGTTCGATTGAATAGGAAATTGGTCGTTGTTCATTCCAGAACGGGCACCCGAAAAACAAATAAACAACGACATTAATGCTTTGGAACTCGGGTAGGCTTATGGCATACCTCTGCCCTAAGCTAACAACTTTCTTATGATATTAATAGTAGGATGAAACCCTTGTCCTAGGGTAGTTCCGTCCCTGTCTGCACGTTGAACAATCAACCCATCGGGACTTAATTTGCGGTGACACATACATAGACACTCCTTTTATAATATTCAATATCACTGATTATAATATATCTGATGATATTATATAAATATAATTTGAAGGAAATAACATATATGTAAATTTTATTATTATCTTATTGAGATAAAGTGATTATCTCTGAAAAACTCTCTAGAGTATAATAAACGAAAATAAGTATGAAAAAATAAAAAATGAACTTGAAAAAAGACTAAACAATTAATACAAAAACGCAATAACAATAATGTAATTAAAAGATCATAAATAGATAAATGGTAAAAAGGAAATAAAAAAGAAAGAAAGAAGATGATGATATTATAAGAATAAAATATTTATCAAGTTACAAAATGAACTCATTTCAGAATAAAAAATATTTATCAATATGATATTTTATTCATCTCGTATTACTAGTTGTTGCTATCATCAAAAGTTCAAAATATTTGTTAAGTTACAAAATGAATTTAGTTCAAAATTAATTTTTTTCATAAGTTATTATGTATTTTGATTTGACGTTGATATTTTCTTAATATGTCATGTACAAATTCTTAAAATCTTAAACTAAATATTACTATATCGAATACTAAACGTTTTGATTTTCATTAAGGAACTTTGAAAAATGACTATAATTTAAACTTAATTAAAAAATTATAGTTATAATATTTACTTAATTACAATTTACAACTTCACGTTAGAAGAAGGTAAGACATATTTTAACTATTTTAAATACATGCTGTTGTATCACATGTATCATGAAGGAATAGTAGAGTGAAAATGAATTGGGCTTATATTGGCAGATTAGTCGACTTTGATCCACATAGAGATGCCCACAAACATTTCTTTCTTAGTTGAAACAATTTTCATTTTAATTTTTTTTCTTAGTTATTCGTATTGACGTCTAATTAAATACGAATTAATATATTGTAGGATATATTTTCAAAGTTAACACTTTTAATTTAGTTTTTTTAGCTTAAACTCAAGATTTGTAATTAAAATTATAGGTAATTGAAAGAGGAACACATCTGCAGTAGATATGTTTAAATTAGAGAGAAGTATAAAAAACACTCCTAAACTTATGCATATTATTTGTTTAATACGTGAACTATTGACAGTCTTAAAAACACCTCTACACTTGATTAACTGAACTTAAATACACCCCTAAATAAAAGCGTATTTCACTAATATTGCGTGATCGGGAGTATATTAGCTTTATTCAGTCAAATAAAGAACTGTTTTTAAAATTATTGATAGTTCGGAATAAACTAATTACTAGCATCAAATTTAAAAACGTTCTTGATACTTCTATCTTTAAATTATAATAATAACAATATATTTAGTGAAATATCTTAAATGGAATCAATATAGTACGATAGACTCAATCTTACCAATATTTTATAAAGATAGAAAAATTATTTTCGAAAGATATTTAGACAAACAAATAATATAGAAAGAAATGTTTATCTTATTATTAAGATAGTTAATAAGCTTACTATTGAATTTTTTCATTTGTATCCCTATTACCTTTTCATAATTCCAATATTACCCTCAATTACAAAAGAAAAACAATCCCTAGATCTAAGTTCCCTTTTCATTTTCTTTCTTCTTCTTCCTTCTAGATCTGTTTATCTCCTCTTTTCTTTCCTCCATTTCTGCACACCATTTTCTTCGTTTATTTCTCCACCATTTCAGTAGCTAACGGTAAGTTTCTACATTTTCCCCTTCTCAGATTTTCTGCGTTTTTTTCTCTGTTTTTTTTTCACTTTTTTATTTGTTATAAATCTTCAAATGTTGGTGATGATTGAACTGTTCATACTGTTGTTGTTGATAGATTCAGTGTTTTCAAATCAGAAATGTTTTACGAATTCAAATTTAATCGAACTCGAGCTTAATATATATATCGGACATAAAACAGAAATCCCCAAAAAATTACGATATAGAAATAATCGACAAAAATAGTCTCATATTAACTTCAAAATAGTGTTTGGTGCTTTAATTTATTAAAATTAAACATTTTTTATCCTATCAAATATTTACCAAATTTTAATTGGAATATGTGAAAATAAATGTATATTTTTATGTTCATAATGTATATATAAGTAGTAATATATATACATATGTATTCAATTTTCATGTTGTTGTTATAGGAGCAATGTGCTTTATAGAATTGTTGCAAAGACCTATTAATATTTCAAAGTCTCACTTTGTGCAAAAACCTTGAATTGAGTTACTCGTGAATTTAGTAGCTTTTGCTCCGATTATATATATATATATATATATATATATATATATATATATATATATATATATATATATATATATATTATATAATATATATATATATATTATATATATATATATATATAAAATTAAAAAAAAATTAAAATGTTTATTAGCATTGCATTAACTTCAGGTTGTTGTAAGAACTTGTGAACTTCAAATCCTGAATCCTTTTCTGGTTCGTTTAGTGAGGCATAATGTGCGAGGGTGCTATCCCAAAACTCGGTACCACCATCCACATCTCCGCACTCGATGGGATTGTCAACGTTAACTCCCTTTTCACGCTAGCCGTGTTCATCGGGCTAGCTTGGAACCCACATGATCAAGGTAATAGTCTCTCTCAGGACCCGAGTTGTATCGCGGAGCCCAAGGTTGTGGAGGATCTTGTAGCCTTTCATGTGTACTCATTTAGTTGTTTCCTCTTTTCTAGCCTCATTGCCTTGTGTCTTAAGCAAGCTATTCGACTGGCTAAGTCAGCACACTTCCCAACCGTCTTCACGGTTGACTTAGCCCTAATCAACAAAACCGCCCTCCGGGTCGGGTACTTGGTCTCGGCTGCGGGGTCGGTTCTCGGGTCGGTTTTTTTGATGCTAGGTTTGATCAATGTGGTTCAAATCAAACTTGGAATTTTGGGGTGTGGGAGTATGCATACTTATGGAGCTATTATTCCCCTTGTGATTTTTGTGCCATTAGGGCTACTTATTTATGTTTGTACTGTTTTTTATGCTTTCACTCGTTAATTTGATCAATGTATAAAATTAATTAATTACTCTATACATTAACAAAAAAATTAACTATATTTTCTATCACCCCTAGATGCTAACTTGGACATTGTATAAATATCTCAATTTGATATTTTAAAGTTTATTTGTGTCTTCTTTTAGGTTGTTTTTTTCTACTAGTAGGTTTTTTCGAAAAACTCTATTTATTCTGATGTAATAACTATTGGTCTTGGAGTAACTGTAAAGTTATCTTGGTGCAATTCATAAGTTATGAATTTGAATTGTGAGAGTAGGTTGTTTACGTCATATTTTGTAAGAGGTGACCCTTTTTAAAACTCTACGGAAATATGAAATACTTAGTGTATCGAGTTGTTAGGTTGTATTTGTTTTTTTATGAGAAAGAAGTAACTCGAGTTGATGTGAGTTTTTGAATGGGAAAAATTGAATTTTGACAATAAATATGTAAAACACCAATTTTCATTATTGAAGAAATTTGGAAGTATTTTTGTTTGCCCCATTTTCAATTGGCCCAATTTTCAATCCTAGTCCTGATTGGTTATTTATGTTAATCTACTAGGCCCGTTTTGATATGATTACAAATATTTATTTGTTTTGAAGTTGAAATTTTATTTGAATATGTAATTTGAATTTTTGAAATTGTATTTTTTTTCTTTAAACATGAGAACACTATATACACATATATATAATTTGTGAATACTATCAAAACTTTCCTAAAAATCATTCAGTATTACCAAATGAGCAAATTGTAATTTATAAATAAGGTACTGAAATATCATGACTTGCCGATTCATGTTATTTCGAAGTAATAATTATAATTTTACAAAGATTCAATGGTCCAACAAATCAACAATAGTAATAGCTAACTATTCAATGATAAAATCCTCCACATGAAATAGACAACTTATTCTTCACTTATGAATAGACGAGGCATCATATCACACATGATGTTAGCATATATGATAATTCACGTGAGATACACTTGAATAATCTATTTATCACATAAAATACGCGTGTCTATCCATTTAAATAACTTTATATAAATTTTAACTGTTTAATTATAGACATTCAAAATTAAAAAAACATAAATATCAAATTAAAAGACACGATAATGTCAAAACTAGTTGAGAAATAGTTGTGCTTGAAGGATGGAAAATGGAAAAGGGGGATGTTTAGACATCAATCGATACTTTGTGTCAAAACTTGTCGATGGTGATGGGTCATCCACTACACCAATATCCACATTTTGTCCCCACAAAACACACACACACACACAAAACCCTAAAATGTTTGAAAGTCCAATCTTTTTTTTTTTTAACCAAATACAAGAGCTACCCTAGACATTCATGCAACCAATAATCAAATGACACATCATTATGTTTAATTATCATTAAATTTTAAAAATTACTAGTTTCTTTCGTAAGAGTAACCTGATTTGACTTGACACGGAGTTTAATAGTATAAATAAATTTTTTTTTACTAGTTTCTTTCGCAAGAATAACCTGATTTGACTTGACGGAGTTTAAGAGTATAAAGAAAAATTTTAAATATTGCGGCCCAAAATTAAAGTTAGGTCATATTTATAAAATTGTCCTTTGATCTTGTGGTTTTAAACATGTCGCATGAAAAGTTGAAATTAAAATATTACCAAAAAAAAAAGACATTCTTCTTCAAACAGACTAAAAAAGAAAAAAAGATTATTTTTTTTGAAAGGAATGAAATAAAATATAACGAAATCAAAATACGTAAGTCATTACAAGAAATAAAGGATTTTTCATTGTAAATTAATTTGTTAAAAAATGCACGATAAAAAACAGATTCTTATTTCATTTGAAAAAAAAAGGAAAAATAACTTAAATACACAACTATAAGTTTAGTATTCTTTAATTTTCCCTTCTTTTTTTAAATATTACATAATTCCCTTTTTTTTAATTTTAATAGAAGTTTAGAGATACATAACCTTCTCTCTCCCATAACACACACTTCCCCAATATCATGCCTATTTTTTCTCCATTAAAACACTCAATCTTCTGAATCACTTTTTGAATTTTGAATTATTAATTTTAATTTAAAACGTTTCACAACATTTAATATGAAATTTTGAATTTCAAAATTCAAAAAATTTGAAATTTCTGAAAATGGACCATTGTTTACTGGTTCTTCTTCTTCTTACTCATCATCCGTCTATAGTTCTTCTTCTTCCATCATCTGTTCTTATTTTCTTTTTTTTTTCTTCTTGTTCATTGCTATATTACATAAGCCGTCTCTAGGTCTTCTTTTTCTTCTTACTCCATCATCCGTTCTTTTCTCTTTTTTTTTCATTGTCCTATTACATCATATTAATGGATCCTTTTACTAATAGAAAGATTTATGATTCGGACAATGAAAATTGAAAAGAAAATAGAAAAAAGTATTTGCATGATCCTATGAATGTTCGGAAGGATTCAAACAAAGATTTTGGCGAATCCTCTAAATCAAAGGTTGACAAAATACACCAAAAAAAGAGAAAAGAAGCAGCAACCATTGTTGTTGAAATTAGTAAAAATTTTATTAAAGGAATCCCATATGTATCATGAATTTTTGAAAATTGTTATCATGTATCAGACAATAAGTTTAATACATAAGTACTCAATGTGTTAGTCGATGCATTGATATATGAATTAGATGTGTATCATATGATTTCCTATGTATCAAGAGTTTTTGAAAATTGTTATCATGTATCAGTCAATAAGTTTAATAACTGCGCCATCAAGTGTGCTTGCTGATACATATCGACTCAGTGTGTTATAGTGTTTAGACGATGCATTGATACATGAATTTGATGTGTATCATATGATTTTCTATGTATCACGAGTTTTTAAAAATTGTTATCATGTATCAGTCAACAAGTTTAATAACTGGATGTTCATAAAAATGTCTTTAAACTAGATGATATAATCTTGAATTTTCAAAATTTGAAATTGTTATCCAATTTCCGGAAAGACCTCTCAGTTGAGGATTGGAGACTTGTCATGAAACTGAAGACCCTCTTTAAGATACAATGAGACAGGTTTTTGTAGCTTGCAAAGGGGTTGATTCTTGGTTCTCCGATAAGCTCCATCTTAGGGGCTTAGCAGTTCATTGAGCAATAAGTGGTGATTTGAGTGTAAACGAAGGAGGTCTGGACATAATGTTCATGCCACCTCAGAGACAGAAATGAGCAAAAGTGAAGAATGCAAATGTTGCTGCCTGCTGCAACTGATTTCCTTTGGTCGGTACTCCGAGCATTCTGTGTATGCTGTTTTTGGTACTGAAGTGAGATTTATGCCGCATTGACCAATATCAGAGTTGTACAGGGGCACAAAACGGCAACACATTTTTTCATAATACAGAGATGTAATATTGACTTTTTGATATATACCAAAAACCGTGCAAAAGATTATTGGTTGGCTATTTGTTGGCAAGTTTTTCATACAAATATCAAATCTTATTCTTTGTATAAAAAAAATAAAAAAAATAAAAAATTACGTGCTGAATTAATGCTTATTAATGAACTGTTACCATAATTTAAGCTGATTTAAATAACAAATTTAAATGTTCCATTTTTTTCTCCTTTTAATCTTAACAGTTTTAAGTTACTATGTATCATTTACCATGTATCACAACATACTAATGTATCACGCCACAGCAATTTTAAGGGATTATTAGTAAATACTAAATTTGTCGGGACAGAATGTAATTATTGTATTACACTATGGGATTCCTTAAATTTATACAAAAAAAAAAACATATTGTGGGAGGTAGAAGGATGATAATAATGAACCTAAATTAAGCTAATGATTTCATGGTAAAATTAAGCAAGAGGATATTTTGATTATTGCGTATCCATGGTTTATCATTACAATCTTTTCTGTGAGAAAGTTGCTATTATTTTTTCTGTTTTAAAATATTTAACCTTCCAAAGTCAAATTATAAAAATCTTAATTTATATTTTTAACATATATTATTTGTATAATTTGAAATATTGTATCAATATAATTTCAAAAATTACCATAATGTCGTCTCCACTTAGACATATTAACACTGAGACCAGTTGGCTAGTCTTGTATTAATCATAATTATATTAGTTATACACTTCATTTAGTATATATTCTAACCATCTTTTGTCAAAATTCAATGTGTCAAGAAAAACAAATTAATTGGATGCACATTGGTAAAGCAATACTCAATTTCTATGTAGTTCTTCCGTTCGGAATTATTTGACATGTTATGTTTTTCGAAAGTTAATTCGACTAATTTTTAAAATTAAATTAGGTCAGATTAATTTAATATTTTCAATTAAAAAAAATATTCTAAAACTATATGAAAAGTATTATAAATTTGTAATTTTTACATACTAATATGATAAAAAGATACATCTTAAAATGTTTGTCTAAGTTTTTATAATTTAACTCTAAAAATAAAAACCATAACATATAATATCGAATGGAGGATATAATTACTTTGTCTATTATAGAATTAACATATTTATTAAAATAATAATGAATATAATAAATTTGTTATTTTACTCCTATTAATTGAAAAAAGAATTCAAAACTACCATAAATAATACGTAGATACTCTCTGTCATATTTTGCGATATTAGTGTCGTTGCCATCTAAAAATTAGAGCATATATATATTTTATACTAACTGACATACACTTGTCATAATCTTATCTACGGACATAATATTTATTAAATATCAGATTAACGAATAAAATTGCACCACGTATCTCCAGGGGGCGAAGCTAGCTTATTTCAAGATTAATCATCCACACCTCCTTCAGCGAAAAATTATATTATTTATACATGGTCAAAATATTTTTTTAATTATATATAATAGATGTCGAATCCCCTTAGACTACTTCGTATATTTATTTCTCTAGATTTTAAACCCCCTTATAAAAGTTTTGATGTTTTAGTCTATCGTTAAGGTGAAAGATAGATATATTTTAGTTTGTGGACGAAATGAGCATTAACGTTTCAAAAGTATGACAAAACGTATTTATATATCATTCACGTCAATTCAAATAAAAAATATATTTGTCCTTGAGCATATAATGAAATGAATGGATTAAAAAATTTAAATTTTCAAAAAATTGATATGATAAAATTATCATTTTTTTTTAATTTGTTAATATCATTAAATAAAAAAAAGATAGTCAAGAGAATACGTGTCTGAATCTTGGGAAATGTGAGACAGAAGATTAATAGGGAGCTTAATATTTTGACAGCACAAATATGATTGCCACTTACCATTTGACAACAAACATTGCCTCTCTGATCTCCTATTTCAATTTACGTGATACAGTTAAAATTTTAAAATTTAATTCAATAATTAGCTAGCGTTTGGCTATAGATTTTCAAATATTCTTTGCAAATATTATTTGAGTGAATATTTGGGTGAAATTTCACCATGTGTTTGGCCATAAAATTTGGGAAATATATTTCAGCTTTTTAGAAAAATATGATTTATACACACAAGTTTTAAAAACTATCAAAACTAACTAAAAGTTTATATTACAAGTCAATTGAATGTTCGTTACAACAATAACAAATAATGTCCATGACACTAAAGCAATGTAGTAATTTGGAGTGAGTGCAACAAGAATTATTCCATACATCGTGAAGTAGACAATTTTTAATAATTTTCATCAACAATCATATCATTATTTAATATTCACTACATATTTCATCACTATTGTGGTGTTCACATAAAAAATGATGTAATACAACGCAAGCAACTACTAGAGAGGGTGTTTTTGTAAAAGATAAAAGATTGGGTAAAATTTTAATTTTTAAAATATCTCAAATTATAAGATTTGGCCCAAATACTAGAAAAAATTAGTATTTAGAAATTTGGGATATTTGCCAAAAATATTTACCAAATAATGGCAAATTGTATGGACAAACATTATTTACCAAATTTTTCTCAAATATTATTTGAAAAATTTATGTCCAAACGAGCCCTTAATATATAGAAATTTGGAACTTTTGATGTTAAAACTATATGTGAAGTTCTGAAAAAAATAATGTACATCAATTTTTTTTTAAAAAAATTAAAATTATTTTTGATAAGTACCAAAAAAGGAAAAAACTTTATTTAGAACCAAGAAAGGAAAATCTTTGATGTACTTGTAAATGAAAAAACAACTCTGAAGAAACCCCAGAATTGCACAGGAACCCAAAAAACCTAGCCCGCCCACAAAGTACCAACTGAATATATATTTTTAGATATTTAATATTTATATTAAAATTTAATAAAATTTAAATTTAAAAATAAAATATTTTTTGAAAAAAATAATTTTATATTTAAAAAAATTTAAATTTAAAATTTCTGATTAAAAATATAAAAAACTACAATATAATTGAAATATAGAGTTTTCTAGATCATTCCGTCTTTTTTATTTTAAAAAATTTCTTATTAGATATCAGTTACAAAAGCAGCAAAGTGCTTGTTGGTTTTCTCCATCTTTTATTATTCCAATGTAAACTGAAGAGAGCTGGTTGGTGCCTCCAAGAAGACTAATTTTTTTTGGCTCTTTCTGATAATCTATTCTTTTTTTATTCATCTGATTTTAATTTAATTAGATAAAAAGTTAGTAATAAAATTATTATATTAATCACATTTCTCTATTTAGTGATAAAATATGTTTTACGTTAAATCATATTAATGTTCTCTAATTTTGAATATACGTAACATTTTATATGACAATTAACTGCACTCTATGTTAAAGTCATACATATATTATATCACATAAAACGTATACATCTATTTGTTTAATTTTATACGAATTAAAATCTGTTTATCCATATAAAGTTAGAAGACATAGATTTGACTAATGTCAGACATTCTTATTTATTATGACAAAGTTTAATCAACTAAAAGCTTTTTAACAACGAATTAACTAAATCTTATTGATAAAAAATTCATATTACTAAATTAAAGAATTATTAGAAAAAAAAAAGAAGAAAAAAAGAACATTCTTCCTTGAAATTTTAAAAAAATAATAATATATTAAATTTAAGCCAAGAGAGTATTTTTTTTTTTTAAATTATAAAAAAGGAGAGAGAAATAGTCTTAGAGAGAGAAAAACAATACATTAGATAAACTTCTAGTGAATTTTTTTCTCTTAGGTTAGTGAGAAATTGAAAGTGAATAGAGTGTAGAAGAAGAAAAAAAAAATGGCAAATCGATGGTGGGCTGGAAATTTATCAATGAATCCAAAAGTAGAAGACAAATCAAATCATCTCGGCTCCGATAAAGAGCAGGAGTTCATGAATACAACCGCCGCCGCCACCACCGCCACCACCACCAACAGCAGTGAAAATCCAAATGAAATGAGTCACGAAGGTGAAGAAAATATACAGAGTCCCGAAGGTCTTTTTTCCTCTGGACCGTCCAGCTCTGGATATAGAGCTGGACGGCGACCCAGAGGAAGACCTATGGGCTCAAAAAATAAGCCCAAACCACCCATAGTAGTAACCAAAGAAACCCCAAATTCCCTCAAAAGTCACGTTTTCGAAATTAAATCCGAAAGCGATATAATCGAAACCATAGCCGCTTTTGCGAACCGCCGCGGATGCGGCGTCTCCGTATTGAGCGGCAGCGGTATAGTAACGAATGTTACGTTACGCCAGCCGGCCGCGGTCACCGCGGTGACCGCGGCCGGTGGCGTAATTACGCTTCACGGTAGGTTTGAGATTTTGTCATTATCCGGCGCGTTTTTACCGGCGCCGAATAGTCCAGTTGGAGCAACTGGACTGACTGTGTACTTGGCCGGTAGCCAAGGACAAGTTGTTGGTGGAAATGTTGTTGGTGAATTGATAGCATCTGGTCCAGTTATTGTAATTGCTGCATCTTTTACAAATGCAACATTTGAAAGGTTACCAATGGTGGAGAATGATGAAGAAGAAGAAGTGGAGAATAATGTAAATGAAGGGATGCAAATGGATATACCTACAACTTCAGGGGTTGGTAATGTAAATTCTGATAATTTGCAAGTTGATCATCCATCTCCTTCTACTTCTATTCCTATGTACAATTTAGCCACTAATGTTTTGCCTAATGACCAAATGCACCATGAACTTTTTTGGACTCCTCCTCCTTCAAGGCCTTCTCCATATAGTTAGTTATTAATTATCTTTTTTTCTAGTTAGAAACTTTTATAATGTTGTTTACTTTTTTGTGAATTTTTTTCTTTTTAATTAGTTTTTTTTAGGTTATGTTTGTAACTTTGAATCTTTAGAAATTCTATCAATTTGGTTTGTTTTATAAGCTATTATCTTTTTTTTTTGGTAGAAAATTTTATTTGATGTAGGTTAGACAATATTGACTAGACATGGGAGAAGATTCAGATACCACTACACGAAAACTGTGAATTAAATGAGAATTTTTTTAGGGGTTAGTATGAAAATTTACAGAAAAAATTTATTTTCCTGCAAATTTATACGAATTTATAAAAAAATTCTCATGTAATTCACATTTTTCTTGTAGTGTACATTCATCTTGTGATTCAGGTATATCATTTACCGACTTAATTTATCATTTTTTTTTTATATGATGTTTGAAGATGAATATAGAATTTAAATTTGATGGTTCAATCTTTTATGTTCTTACCATGAAATGTACCATGTATGTTAAAGGATTTAATATTGGTTGAAATTTCTAATTCTTCTCTTATTTAAGTGGGGTTTGGAGACGGTAAGGGTGTACGCAGACTTTACCCTAATTTTTCTGAAAGATGGTTTTCGATGGATTCTTAGATAAATAGCCGTTTAGTTCCTAGTACACCTTCTAATTTTGGTGGATAGATGTCTAGGTAGAATTATAGCTATTACTTCAATTATATTTTTTGATATTTTTTGTTTAATCATTTGGTATTTATTAATTTAAATTTGCATATATTTAGGGAGAAATGTTATTACCTACTAGACTTTTTTCCATTTTCTACAAAAGACTTCTGATTAAAGATTGAATTGATTTTGGATATTTTGAGCACTAGCTTTCTGTTCACATCATCTATACATTTCCAGGCTTTAAAATTAGAAGTGATTTCCATAGTAGATTGATTGAAGGCTGGAGTGAATGTAATAGTTTTTTCTTTAACCAGAGATTTCAGATTCGAACCTTAGGTATGAGAAATTCTTGGTAGGGATCGGACTCTTTCCCCTCAATGAGGTTTTACATGCAGTGAATTTGAAATAGTTGAAATTCAATATGACACAGTTGAACATGTTGTCAAAAAGTCTCAGTTTTAGCTTAATAGGGTTTCAGATTCGAAATCCTTTGCATGTTTTCTCGATTGAGCTCGTCTAAACTTGCCTATGTGGTTTATTACCTCTTATATATGATTTGTGAGCTCATTACGCTAAAGCGAGATTTATCTTGTACCTGCATGAAGAACAACAAAACCTAGTCCATTTTCTTTTGGTCTTATTAAGGGGAAAATTTATTTTCGTTCTGGCTATTAATTGGTACTTCTTCTGTCCAACAATACTTGTTTACTATTAACTTTATACACTTCTTAAGAAACTATAAATAGAAGGTTATTTTAATAGTCCCTCTGTCGAATAATAGTTGTTAAATATACTGTTTTGGATGTTCAACAATATTTGTTTATTTTATGGAATCAATAGATTTTTTTTTATACTTTAGCTTTTAATTATAGTCATTTTTCTACTACAATTTTCAATGATATTTAAAGGGTAATATAGTAAAATTACTCTTCTATTTATAGTTTCTTAAGGGGTGTGTCGAGTTAAAAATGAAACAATTATTGTTGGACAGAGGGAGTATATCACCTTTGAATATAATAAATCTAATATCTCGAAAGATGTAGCAGCAAAATAATTATAATTAGTGATAAAAATAAGTTAGAAATTAATTGTAAAATTATTCATTAAATTCATAAAGTGAGTATATATTATTTAATATTTCAAATAATATAGTGGATAATTGTCGTTGAACGGAGCGAATATTAATAATGTCTTGATTCATAGGAAAGAAGAAAATGTTAGATTTGTGTGTCAATTAAATTGGCCTTTTCTGGCAACTGCATATGGGACGTTGGGAAGTTGTTGTACTAATATTTGTATTTCATTAAATGCATCCAATTGTTACTTAGGGTTTTTAGCTATGAGCTCAATCGAAAAATACATGCAGATGATATCGATATTTTCTGCTCAACCAACTCGAACATCATCTTGAATAATGATTTTTCTAGGGGGTGTAAGATAAATAAATGTGGTGTTTCATCTTTTATTTGACCCTTAATTTGTCCTTTTTATAATACATGTAATTGACTTTTTAAAAATAAAATGTTATAGTCAATATTGCCAACTACCAACTTCATGGTTAAATAGGAAAATAGATATTGCACTTTGGCCCAGTGTGAGAATATGAGTTACTTGTTAGGTTGTAGAACCTGGTTAATATTTGATGTATTGTCATATATTAATGTTCACGCTTTGGTTCAGTGTGAAAATGGAGGCTGCAATATTTATTGTCTGTAATCTAAAATACTCTGAATTATTAATGTATAATCCACCTCCGTGGAAGTTTATTACAGGGTGTTACCACGAAATATTGATTTCTCTCTTTCTCTCTCTAGATCTCTCATCTCTTTCTCTTGCAAGTTCTTGTGTTTTTCATTCATCAAGTGTGTGTATGGATTTGATCCTAACATTACTAACTCCAGGAGAATCATGTCATTTCACCTGTCACGTATTATCACACAAGAAAGCAATAGGTGAATGGAGATAGCTCGAAAAAGGTATTTTTCTTTAAACGACTAATATGACCACTAGCTTGATCAGATAGAATTACGATCGCTCTTAGTTTTTGGATCGAATGGAAAAGGTGCAATCTAAGAGAGAGGTGGAAGGTTTACACAACTGTAAGCTAAGATGATTGAGAAGCATACCGTGTGGTTTAAACTAATGAGTGGCATAGTTATATTGATTCACTGGTATTAAGAGTAACGTTTTAAGAGATATATATACTAAAGTTTTGAACATCTTTAATAAAAATTACTAGCTTTTTTGCCGCAACATAATTATTTTATTAAAAGTCTTGCGCTCTACCACTGAGCTAATTGTATTGCATAATTCAATGAAAGTCGCAAACATACACTGCATTGACAACATTTTATTGGGCCAGGGTCCAATATTGAGCAAATTTAGATTATATGGATGAGTTGATATGCCTCAAGTGTGTTTGAAATATACATTAAAATATTTTTAAATTCTTTTTTTATGTTTCAGTATAAAAAATGTTTTGAAAAATATTTTAAAGAAAAATAAGCCTTCAAATATGTAAAGGATTTTTCTAATTTAAGCAAGAAAAATAAGTTGAAGAAAGAGGGAAAAAAAGGATAAGATCCTTGTGAAATACATGCATGAGTATTTTCAATAAAAGGATAAGCTGGATATATATATATATATATATATTATATATATATATATATATATATTATATATATATATATATATATAATATATATATATATATATATATTTATTGTAAAAATTCCCACCAAAAATCAAGTAGATAGAAACTCGTTCGACTAAGAAAAAATTTCAAATATTACTATGAAATAACATTCTTGTGAAATACATGCAAGAGTATTTTCAATAAAAGGATAAGCTGGATTAAGGCTATTTTGACGCCCACCGTGGGGCTCGAACCCACGACCACAAGGTTAAGAGCCTTGCGCTCTACCAACTGAGCTAGACGGGCAACACATTATGAGATATTTATTACATAGAAATATTTAGAAATTATGGGGAAAAATGTATGAATATGGTAGCCCAACTTCCTTTTAAGAAATAATTATAATACTATTATCCGAAAAGGATAACGTACACAAAAACAATTTATGAGGTGGTAATGTATTGCATAATTAGAGAAATTACTTCTTATAGTGAGACGATTGATATCACAATATGTCTTTATGGAATATATGTTAGAGGCCGAATTATGCACAATGAAAATGATTCTTTTGAATTCCTTTCTTCAAAATTTATATCACACGAATAGAATTTTTAAATTATCTTTAATTAAAGTGAGTAAATTTTAAAAGAAAATTTTCACCGTAATTTTTAGTTTTAGGAGCATAAATAAATGTATTTATGAAAAATCCGCCCCCACCCCACCCCCTAACCAATATGTGGTGCCAATAGGTGAAAGCGAGTTGCACTAAACATTTTAAAGGAAAACTTTTGTAGTTGACTCTCTATTTTGTAGTTGGATTTTTTATTTTTATTTTTTGTGTGTGTGGGCGGGGGGAGGGGGACAATTAAAATAACTTCCATTGTTAATTTATTTTGAATTTTATCGAAATATTTCGTTTAGATATTCGAATTAAATTACATAAATTCAATCCAACTCGTGATAAAATGCTCAAGATTAATACATTTATTAGATAGTTAAGTGAGCTACTAACGTTGCATGCAATATAAATTTAAAAACAGTTAACGATTAAAAACACATTAAAAAAATAATTCGAACCAAATGATTGATAGCATTCTTAGTATCAAAAATTCAGTTATACCATGGAAGGAAGTGCAATTGTTCTTTTTCCTATTAACATGCCAAATAAGAATTAATTAGTACTATAAAAATCTACAAACCTATAGTTTTAAGTACGTAATTAATATTTTAATAGAGTACTTTAATTCAGCATCCTTTCATTATTTCAATTAATATTTTTTATGGAAAAAGATATATAACTAATTTACAAGGGACCAGATAATAAATTAATAGGTAAAGTTGGCGTATAAGTCAATAAAACTCATAAATTAATATAAATGCACTTATTAGCTTCCGTTCTTATATCCCTATCGCTCGGACATAGAGTCAGAATATTCGACAAAAAATATAAAATGTTAATACAAAAATAAATTAATAATAACAAATTTACACAATCACACAAGATACAAGTCATTATTTTCTATGTATAAAATTATACTTTATGTATATATATATATATATATGAATGATTTTTCAACGTTGAAATTCAAATAAACCTCTTGCGTTCCCGAGTGTTTGCCTCTTCCTTCCCCAAGTCAAGCCAAAACTCATTTTGTTAACAAAGAAGAAGTCAAAAATATCCAAGGTGGTAATCACGTTAATAATATTCTTTGTACAAATAGTGTTATGCTAATTGGCGCAATGATTTAATAATAATATGATGGCATGGCTTATCTTGATGATACTCCTGAAAATGCAACTTTACTTAACCAAAGTTTATTTTAATAAAATTAAACAATAATCTACTTATTAAAAAACACCATATATTTTACGTATAACAAAAAATAATCTCTTTATCTTTAATTTAGGAAATGAACGAGTAAGACTTACATATGCTTCAGATTTTCATCTCACTTTATTAAACTAATCTGAATATATTGTTGTTATCCTATGTTTTTATAAAGAAAGCTATTCGTAAACCTAACAAATTAGTTTAGAGGTTTATGGAGTTATAATTTTAAGATGGAATTGAGAGATTTGCAAAAATAAAATAAAATTAATTGATTTGACTTCACTGAAAAAAAAAATCTTACATTTCAATTTGTAACGATAGAGTAGTTAACCAACTAATTGATCCTAGTTAGATTGGACCAATTATCCTCCTAATTAATCATGGCATTAAGGTTGCAAATTGACATTTTATTTTGGGATTAATCTCTTACCAACTCTTTTTTTTTATTATTAAAAAAGAAGAGTTTAGGTAAATCATAATGGTTACTATACTTTCTAATATTTAATGTCTAAAAATATTATAAAGGACCAATAAATTAAGAGAAACATCATAAAATTTCAAATTTAATTTGAGTCTCATAAAATATTAAATCACTTTTTTTTATATGATGGACAATAATGCTATAACCTGATAGTTGTGTTGGCAGGAGACAAAGCTGAAACCCGAATTATAAATTAATGGATCGTTGATTCTAATTTTTTTTGAAAATTTATGAGTTGTTATTTAATATTTTAATATACATTCAATAAATATCTAAAATAAATATATTTTACGGACTACAACGCTGCACTTTAGCTCCGCCACTAATGAGACATATTTGTTATCTTGTGGAATAATTGAAACATGCGTAAACTGAATCGAATCAATTTAGTCAACTATCTGCTCAACTTGAAATCAAGTGTCAATACATCCAATATGTAGAGCAATGGACTTTAAAATTATCATTTCGAGTCTACGTTAAAAAATGAATGAATTAGTTGAACTTTTACGTGAGTATCGAGACACTAAATGTGCTAAAAAAAACAACATAAAAATCACATTTGAAAATCACCCACCACAACCTTTAAACCCCACTCTTTCTTCATTCCTTCGTAAATCACACAGACAAATCACATGTAGCAAATCAAAATTGAACTCTACAAAAAAGAATGTCTAGATACAGCTATAAATCTTCACCCCACACAGTTCTTCAACTCTACAAGCAAATTTCAATCTAACTATGCCATGGCCAAACAAATTACACTAACCCTTTTCTTGATTCTCTGTATTTTGCTGTCAAGAACAGTTTTTTCTGATGAATTTGTGTATAATGGCTTTAATGGGGTTGAAGCTAGTAATCTTACTGTAAATGGGGTTGCTCAGATTTTAAAGAATGGTGCTTTAAAGCTCACAAATGAAACATCTAGAGTTGTTGGTCATGTTTTTTACAAAAATCCAATTAAATTCAAGAATTCCCAATATGGTAAAGTTTCTTCCTTTTCTACTGCTTTTGCTTTTGGGATTGTTCCTGAATATGCTAAGTTAGGTGGGCATGGTTTTGCTTTTACAATCTCAAGGAGTGAAGAGATGAAAGGGGCTCTTCCTAGTCAGTATTTAGGTCTTTTAAGTTCAAGTAATGTTGGGAATTTTTCAAATCATGTATTTGCTGTTGAGTTTGATACTGTTCAAGATTTTGAATTTGGTGATATTAGTGATAATCATGTTGGTATTGATTTGAATGATTTGAAGTCTAATGCTTCAGTAAATGCTAGTTACTTCTCTGAAGGAAGTTTGAGTAAACAGAAGCTTTTTCTTCAGAGTGGAAAGACAATTCAAGCTTGGATTGATTATGATTCAAGTAGAAATGTGTTGAATGTTTCACTTTCACTTTCTTCAACAAAACCAGCTTTTTCAATTTTGTCTTTCCCTGTGGACCTTTCTCTAGTTTTTGAGGAATTTATGTATGTTGGATTTTCTGCTTCAACTGGTTTGCTTGCTAGTTCACATTATATATTTGGTTGGAGTTTCAATATGAATGGGATAGCACAATCTTTGGATCTTGATTCATTGCCTTTTCTCCCTAAGCCTAAGAAGGATCAAACAATCTTGATTGTAGCTACCGCGGTATCGGCTGTTGTGTTTTTTGCATTTGGACTCATTTTGGCCTTGTATGTCATTTGGAAAATCAAGAAAATAGATGTGATTGAGCCTTGGGAACTTGAGATAGGTCCACATAGGTTTTCTTACAAGGAGTTAAAGAAGGCTACAAGGGGTTTTAGAGATAAAGAGTTACTCGGGTTTGGTGGATTTGGTCGAGTTTATAAAGGAACATTGCCTAAGACGAATACTGTTGTTGCTGTTAAGCGAATACATCATGAAGCAAAACAGGGTCTTCAAGAATTTGTGTCTGAAATCGCGACTATTGGTCGCCTTAGACATAGAAATTTGGTTCAGCTTTTAGGATGGTGTCGGCGAAGAGGTGATTTGTTACTTGTTTATGACTTTATGCCTAATGGAAGCTTAGATAAATACATTTACGATGAACCAAGAGTTACTTTAACTTGGGATCAGAGGTTCAAGGTTATTAAAGGTGTGGCTTCTGGTCTTTTGTATTTACATGAAGAATGGGAACAAACAGTGATCCATAGAGATATTAAAGCAGGGAATGTGTTGTTGGATTCCGATATGAATGGACGACTTGGAGATTTCGGACTTGCTAAGTTATATGAGCATGGAGAAAATCCTAGCACAACAAGAGTAGTCGGTACGTTGGGTTACTTAGCTCCAGAATTAACCAAGACCGGAAAGCCCACGACTAGTTCAGATGTTTTTGCCTTTGGTGCGTTGCTGCTAGAAGTTGTTTGTGGGAGGCGGCCAATTGAGGCAAAAGCATTGCCTGAGGAGTTAATCCTAGTGGATTGGGTATGGGATAAATGGAATGAAGGTGCCATTCTTGAAGTGGTTGACTCGAGATTAAATGGCGAGTATGATGAGATGGAGGCCATAATGATGCTTAAATTAGGACTCATGTGTTCAAATAATACACCATCTAAGAGACCTAACACGAGGCTACTTGTGAGATACTTGGAAGGAGAGGTGACACTCCCAGAGACGCTGGCAGCTCCCGATGAATATGATGGAAAGAAGGGTGGTACTAGTGGTATGGAGTTAGACGACTTCATAGATTCCTATCCGTCTTCGTCTTATTTTGAGAAAGTAAGTACATGGTCATCAGCTTATGACGGTGAAGGCGATGTTGATATTGAAGCTAATTCAGTAACGCCATTAACGGATTCTGGCAGAGAGGACAACAGATAGCAATGCAAAATGGAGGTACTATTCTACTTGCCCTCCCAAACTCCCTCCAGATTTTAGTAATACTTCTTTTTATGGTTTGATTTTTGACTTAGATGTAAATTATGGCTTTTGAAAAGAAAAATGATATTAGTATCAACCATTTCTATGGTTTTGAGAATATTGGTGTTAGTAGGATGTGAATATATTTTTGTAATCAAAGGGAATTTTGAATCTTGATTAAGCTTTGTCCATTTCTGAAGAATTCTGTCTTCATTTGGTTCCTTTTCTATTTTCTCTAATGTTCTTGTTCTCAATCCATCACTTTAATGGCTATTGAGCAAAATAAGTTAGCAACAATTATAATCAAAATGTAAAAACGAAGGCATAATACATATACAAACACTAATTACTGTATTTCAATTTTGGGAGAGCACATCTAGACACTTCAACATGGTTTCATCTAACAAGTAAGAGGCAAGGGTGGTACCACCTTGGTACAAGGGGTTCATTCAAACCCCCCTTCGATGGGAAATTATACTATTTATACATGGTTAAAATAAATTTTTATGTATATATAGTAGATGTCGAACCCTCTTCAACTACTCCGTATGTCTATTTCTACGAATTTTGAACCCCCTTATTTAAAATTCTGGCTCCGCCACTGGTAAGAGGTAATCCAACTCGTCCCGATTGTGTCTCGTATACACTCAGCGCTGACGTGACACATAAATTTTACATGTGTTTAGACGATTGTTTTGTAAGTTGGAGTGTTCAACTGACACAGTGAAGATAAAATTTAAGGAGTTAAGATGTGAATAATCAAAAGTAAAGTGTTTACTTCTCAACTGAGACTAAATTTAAGTGTGTTTATGCGTTACGCCTTAAAACTATTTATGGTAATATTCAGTTATATGGTGAACTGTCTCAAATTTTTCTTTGCCTTGAAATGATATGGACAAACCAGCTGCACAAGAGACATACAAACAAGTTATATCAATGGACAAAAGCTCCTATGTCTTAATTTGACTGCGCGTGAAGTTTGAGAAAGTAAATGACGCTTTTAAATTTTATGATTTAAATTAAATATATGTATAATATATAAAAATGTGCTTTTGAATCTTGTGATTTTAAACATGTTAAATAGAATGTTAAAATTTAAAGGTTCATAAAAAATAACTTCCTATTGAAACAGAATAAAAAAAAAAGTAAGACACATCAATTATTGGGAGTAATATTGTGTATAAGCTCCCTAGCACTATAGTTTTGCCATTTATTCTCCCTTCTCTGTCTTTTCAAGACCTTCATTATATTCATAAAGAAGAAAATAAAAGAATAAAAGCTAAGTCAATAATGGCATTTTATGACAGTTTCTACCAGCTAATTATTATTGTACAGAATCACAAAAATGTAGATAAGATATAAATAAATAAAAAAAAACTTTCTTCATAGTTGTCAAATCTCCTAGTAAAGATTTACTAATGTTGGACGTGTAATAAAGTTTCATATCAAAATTGATACGAAAAATAAATTATATACTAAGGTATGATACTATTGAATGATATGAGACATGTTGGATAAAAATTGCACCTCCAAACAGATAATATCACATCATATTAAAAATAGATTTAGATTGATTTTGCCATGATATTATTTATGTATTTGACCAATGACTACAATGACCAAAGGCTTATATAATCTCCAACAAATCTCTTTTATGTTCTCTCAAATGAATGAGTTCTTTCTTTTCACTTGAAATCTGATATTTACAGTGAAAATCGTATATTGTAAGGCTCATACTTTTTATTTTTTGAGGACTCGAAGTCGAAATCTCTTAACCATGAAGCATGCTGGTAAATGAAGGGCAAAGTCAAATATCATGCTGGAACATGGGAGAATTTATGGGAGTACTACTTAACAACCCATGTGGCTTAAAGCCTTGAAAAAGACCAAGTACTATATGCAGTAGAACATTATTAGGACTTTGCTTTTGTAGGAGTAATAAATAATAAAGTGGGGGAAAGGGTGTCAAATGACCGAGTTTAGTTAAATTTGAACGGGTTAAAAGGGATTAATAAAATAAACGGATTTATTAAGTTATGGGAGTTGAGATGAGTCAAGATAAGCTAAACACTGGACCAATGCTATTATATATAGAGGCGAACCCAGAATTTGAAGACGTTGGGTGCACCAATATAACCTTAGTTCAAATATGAACTCTAAGATAAACTTAAAATAAAAATAGTGAAATAACTGGATTCAAACTCAGGTCTCGCGAGTGGATTCTCTAACTTGTACCAGCAACATAATGACACTCCTATGCTTTTCATGGGTGCAATGTTAATTATATTCTAATTTCTATAAGTTTCTCAATATATATATATATATATATATATATATATATATATATATATATATATACATACATGATTTTTTTTCGAAGTTAACGAGTGTGTGCATCCCACCTAGAGAGGTGAGTTTGCCTCTGATTATATATAACATATCAAATAATAGAAATATTACTAATTAATTTTGATAAGATATTTTTATGAGTCAACTTGAGGTAATAGTTTTCGCTAAATCAATTCAACTTTAGATGGACTTATTGTTCCGATTAAAATAGATTGAACTGATAAATAAATGAATGTTAATCTACCTAAATTTAAATGGGTTGACCCGGCTTTATTGCAGTCCCGGCCCATGAAAAATTATCCTTTTTGCAGGCCTTCTTAATTTTAGCTTCAAAGTGAAAAGGGCTTATTTAAGCAAATACTCCCTTTTTATCCTACTATTTAGATTTTGGCCATAATTTTAAAAGTTAGTGCTAAATAATATTGTCCTTGAAATTAATAAAATATTAGGCTATCGTCTAACATTTACAAAATATAAGATAACGGTCTTAACCTTTTTTCGTAAAAATTTTAGTCTATTCAAAAGAATGATCTAAAAAATCTATAAGTTGCTAAAAAAAATAACGCACGATTTTAATCAATGAAATATTCAATATAGGCCAACACAAGTGTACGAGGGATTTGGTTCAAGAGGCCTTGCAATAAAACATGAGATTATTTACTAAAACGCTGTGCTAAAAAAAAAGAGAAAATATGTGAGGTTGATTAAGATGCTATCGAATGAGATTGAATAACGTAAAAAAAAGTTACCAAATCGAATATAGTTTAACCATTTTTATCAGGCTAAAACTTTTATCATATCATATCTAAATATTTTTACATAAATCAGATATAAATTTAAAATTTAGACAGTATGAGTTTTACCTTCCATCAATACGAATCTTTGTTTAATAAGAAGCAAAATTAAACCCTTGTAGTTTCAACTTAATTTATCATGAAATCAATAATTTCTTTTGATATCACGTTCTCTCAACTATAAATTACTTATATATTTAATAAATTCTTAATATATATATAAATCTAAGCTAAACTAGCTAAATTCGTAATAATGCACATGCGATATTCTAAATTTACCGTTATAACGCCAATAAAAAAAAAGGAAAAAAATATACTAGTTGGCTAAATTGCCATTTGGAGTTTCAAGAATTGCTCTTTTTCCCCTCGAGATCTATAATTGTAGGAATAAGTGCAAAATTACTTCATTAATCTCAAAGCATAATTGCACTTTACACACTAAAAAGCTCCTTTATTAAGGAGAACCCACCAATTAATATTAAAAAATTAAAAGTTAAGAGGTGTCATTAGAAAATTAATCACTTTTTCTTAGTGGATGAAATTTTAAGGAATCTATTTTTCTTTAACTTTTCACATGGCAAAGTGGAAAATTAGCTACTAAACCATTTCCAAATCCTCCATTAACCAATTAGATAAAAGAAATTAGTAAAAGTAAAGTAGACACAATCATGATACATTATTCTCTAAAGATAAACCAATAAAGATTGAATTTAATTCACATAACTTATAAGAACAAAATATATCGTCCATACAAAATTATCTAGTGTGAATTTTAATATTAATTATTTAAAATTATTTATTAATATAGAAGATTAAAATAAATTTAATTAGTTTTTCCTCAATTTTATCCTCAATTTGGAATAAAGATTTAAGTTACGATATACACTACCATACAATTTTTTTACATTATCAATGAATTTTTAATTCGTGATAGCATGTCAATTAACATAAAGGGTTCTCTATACTTATAACCTCTCAATTATTAATAAATTATAATTTTAATCCCGATGATATATGATTAAAAATATGCTATTCTAATCCCTTTGCTTGTAAATATTAATAACTTTTCATAATTATAATTGTTCCAATATATAAATTGCACATATTTTAGGCTAGCATGTAGTATTACTACATATTTAAGTATACTATAATTCTTAAAATAGTTTAAATATATAATATATATTCTAATTAAAGAAAAAGAACACATTTTTCACTAATTAAACATTAATTAAATGTGCATAGTCATATAACACATAAATAAAAAAATAAGTATTATTAATAACCGAAAAAATTATATCAATATATAAAACTTAAACTCCGAAATAATAATAAATACTTTTTCTCTAGAAAAGTGGAACATGGAGAAACTGGTCATCGAGTACCTCCCTTTTAACTTCTTCCACTTCTTCTAAATTACATTTGCAGTTATATTTTTTCTTCCAAAAATAAAAACTTTGCTTTAAATTTTTTTCTCACTTTGTTCAAAATCAAATAATTCAGAAGAATATGAGAACTAATTTACATCTCCTGCTCTTCCTCTATTTGTCCTGTTATCTATCTATCTCAAGTAATAATTCTCTTCCCTATATATATATATATATTCTTTTCATGTTTGTTAAGTCGCGATACGCGAAGGGAGCCTTAGAGCAATGGTACAATTGTCTCTGTGTAGTACGAGTCTAGTGAAAGCATATGATCTAGGTAGCTGTGTAATCAGCTACTGATGCTTGCGTCAGAATAGACTGTCTAGATCACTGGTATTTCTTTTGATCTAGTGTAAATGCAGAATGCTTCGTAAACTCAATTGTATTTTCTGTTATGTTTGTTTAACTTTTCATAGATCAATATTGGTAAACTTTTTCCTCTTAGTAAAATTTTAAAAAGACTAATTGGTATTATCTCAATTCTATTCATCTTAGATTGTTAAATTGCTTAGAATTATGCCTAATCCATAAAATTTGCATGTGTTTGTTAAATCACGAAGGGGAGCCTTGGAGTAATAGTACAGTTGTCTTTTTATGGTTCGAGCTGTCGAATCAACCACTTATTTTATGTAGGGTCTAGGGAAGGGTGGAAGGATAGGCAGCCTACACTGACACAATTGTCTACTTATGCTTGTGTCCGTGTAGGCCGCCTAGATTACAGGCCCTTTCCTTGGATCTTGCGTAAATGCAGAATGCTTTGTGCATCGAGTTGTCTTTTCGTACAAATTGTCTGATGTTGTTATGATATGTGCAGATGGAACACAATTGATAATAGTGAACAATTGCAAAGAAAGTATATGGCCAGGAATTCTTGGCACAGCAGGGCATGAAACACCAAACAAAGGTGGATTTCATCTCAACATTGGTCAACAAGTTGTAATTCAACTTCCTAACTTATGGTCAGGAAGAATATGGGGTAGACAAGGTTGTTGTTTCGACGTAAATGGTAAAGGATCTTGTCAAACAGGGGATTGCTCCGGCCTACTGAATTGTTCAGGGGCCGGAGGAATCCCCCCTGCAACGCTCGTGGAAATGACATTAGGAACTTCAAACAATCCAAAACATTACTATGATGTGAGTTTAGTTGATGGATTCAATATTCCTGTTTCAATGATACCAATTCGCGGTAGCATTGGCTGCGGTGTTGCTGCTTGTGAAGCTGATTTGAATCAATCTTGTCCAGAATACTTAGCTCTCAAGTGTCAAGGCAAAATTGTGGGATGTAAAAGTGCTTGTTTAGCTACTAATTCACCAAAGTACTGTTGCACAGGGGAATTTGCTAGTAAAAACACTTGCAAACCAACCGCGTTTTCGCAGCTTTTTAAGACTATTTGCCCTAGGGCTTATAGCTATGCATTTGATGAATCTACTGGACTTAAGAGTTGTAAGGCGTCGCGGTATCTCATTACCTTTTGCCCTCCTACTTAATAGTACGAGCATTTCTAGTGTCGTGATAAGAAAATGGACCTTCTACGTAAGTAAGTAACATGTATGTTCATGTGTTAACTCAATGTAAGCAACTTTTTTTTGTCCATTTTTCTTACTAGTCTTGTGTATTGATATGTCTATTGATGAACAAACTATTTCTATCAAACTACTAGACTTAAGAGTTGTAAGGCGCTGCGGTATCTCATTACCTTTCGCCCTCATACTTAATCGTATGAGCATTTCTATTGTCGTGTTAAGAAAATGAACCTTGGACGTAAGTAAGTAAGTAACATGTATGTTCATGTGTTAACTCAATGTATCCAACCCTTTTTTTGTCCATTTTTCTTACTAGTTTGTGTATTGATATGTCTATTGATGAACAAACTATTTCTATCGAACGACTAGACTTAAGAGTTGTAAGGTGCCGCCGTATCTTATTACCTTTTGCCCTCGTATTTAATCGTACGAGCATTTTTACTGTCGTGTTAAGAAAATGGGCCTTGGACGTAAGTAAGTAAATGTATGTTCATGTGTTAATTCAAATGCGTGCAACTTTTTTTTTATTATCCATTTTTACTTATAAGTCTTTCTATTGGAGTGTGTTTGGTACGAAGAAAAATATTTTTTGATTTTCTCATGTTTAGTTGGAACAAAAGTCTTGGAAAATATTTTTCAAATCAACTTATTTTCCTCAAAATTAAGGAAAATGATTTTCCTTAAAAAGTTAAGAAAAACATTTTCCAAAACTCTTCTCTAACTTCAAATTACATTTTTTCGGCAAAAAAATCAATTTTTAAAAATATTTTCAATTTCAAAATATATATTTTTCACCCGATCCCTGATCCCCCATTCCACCCACCCACCACTGGCCAGCTCCCCACCCCCACCCCTCCCAAAAAAATTGAGTTCGTTTTAAAATATTTTTATTTAAAAACTCCTCCCTCCCTCCCCCCACCAGCCCCCCTCCCTAAAAGCCTCCCCCCCCCCAAAAAAAAAAAAAATAAATAAATTATTTTTAAAAAATCTTTTCAACTTTAAAATTTTATTTTTTCACCTAACCCGTGCCCACCCACCCCGCCAGCCCCCCTCCCCACCACACCCCCCAAAAAATTTGTTCTAAAAATATTTTCAATTCATAAATTATTTTATACTCTAGTAAAAATAAAAGATATTACTCAAAAAAACATTCATTCATAATCAAACACTAAACATTATTTTTATAAAATATTTTCTACTCACCAACCAAACATGAGAAAATAAGTCCAAAATCTGCTTATTTTTCAGGAAAACATTTTCTAAGAAATCATTTTTCACGAGAAACATTTTCTTTCATACCAAACACACCCTTGATCTCTTTTTTTTTTTATATATACAATCTATTTCTATCGAACTACTATACCTAAAAAGAAGTGTTAGTAGTACGCTCATTTCTATTGTCGTATTAAAGAAAACGGACCTTAGGCTTAACATATATATATGTTCAAGTGTCAATTCAATGTATGCACACACAAAAAATCACTATTACTATCAAATTAACACTTCAACGCACACGTTACACGATCGCGATGTATGCTCAAGTGTTAACTCAATGAACTTTTTTTGTTGTTGAATATACCAAAATTTTCACTAAATATTTTTCAATCAGAAAATATTGACTAAAGCAAAATAAAAAAAAGGAATCAAGGAGTTGAATATAATTTTTTAAAGACTAATCTTAGTATTAAATAACTACGTAAAATAGCAACAGCTAAATTTAGAGTTTTTCAAAACATCATTAACATTATTAATAAGAATAATTTAATAAAATATATAGAGGTCAAAACAACATTAACATTATTAATAAGATTAATTTAATAAAATATACAGAGATCAAGTAATATAAAACATCGGAATACTTCACTTTGAAACTAAGGTTAGATTTCCCAAATTCAAAGTTTTTCCTAAATGGACATAGCCAGGCAACTATCAGCTGGTAAATTTTACAAGAAAGTACTAATTTTAATTAGTGATACTTAAGTGTGATTTTGATATTCCAAAGTACAATGTTAATCTTCATGTAAAAGTTTAATTAGGTACAACTATTTATTTTAACTACTAGTCTACTATGCATCAAGCAGCTGGTCAACCATTTTTTACAAATTCTTATTTTCTTTATTTATTTTGTCTCTTGAAACAAATTAGAACAATAAATATACTAAATATAAGGTATACTTTACTAATTTATCCTAATCTATTAAATATTTCTCGAGATTTGGACACTATTAAAAAGACATGATTTTTAGTGTAAGGTCACTATTAAAAAATCACTATTTTTGCGGATTAAAAAATGTTTAGTGTTATTTTCACCTATATTTTAATTGAATTAGTGAAAAAAGAAAAATAGTAATGTTTTCAGATGGAAAAATTAGAAAATTTTTCAGTATTTCAATACAAATCTATTTTCCAATTTGTGTTTTTTCAGTAACCTAACTCGTTCGAAAGATCTAATTTACTCGCCTAAAATGGAACAAAACATTTTTGAATTGAGATTAAAGATAAATTCAAAATTTAATTTTTATAGATTCAGAATTCTATAACAACACTTTTAAGTATTAGTAATTAAATTCTAAATTTAATATATTAATATAACAAAATTATTAAATTCTGTCAAACTCGCACCTTAATCAAGACACTTAGACCCATCCTTTAAAATAAAAAAAAAAATGAGTGAAGATTAAATAAGGAGTCCGAAACTCAAAGGGTACAAAATATTAACAAAAATTCCAAAACGGTATATAAAATTTTATATTAACCAAACGTGTTGTATATCTAAATTTGTACATGAAATCTTCAATCATTTTGAAATGAAATTTATATATACTCCTTTGTAAGCTACGTAAAAAATATTATAAGTCTACGTAAAAAATATTATAAGTCACAGTATTTAATAATTTCAAATGTTTAAAAAATTTCTGAAAAATTTACGATCAACAATAGATTCGTTTAAATCTCGAAATTCGAAATGTGTCATTTTAAAATGAAAGGAATGGAGTATAAAAATTAAGCATATATAGATCTTATAATATAAATAAGTCTCCCATGCATCAAATATTAGTTGTGAAACAAATAAACAACCTCAATTCTCTCATAACACCACACTAAAAAAAAACATTACACTATACAAAAACACTTAGAAAAAAAACACAAAAATTCAAATGGATTCTATTGTTTGTGAGCTTGAAGGAGTTCTTTTGAAAAACCCTAATCCCTTTTGTTACTTCATGTTATTAGCTTTCGAGGCATCGAGTGTAATTCGATTTGCTTTTTTACTAATGTTATGGCCAATAATTCGATTCCTCGAATTTTTAGGGAGAGAGGATTACGGATTAAAACTTACTATTTTCGTAGCCACGATAGGGGTAAAAATATCTGAAATTGAATCAGTGTCTAGAGCTGTTTTACCTAAGTTTTATTTTGATGATATTAATATGGAAGCATGGAGGATATTTAGTTTGTATGATAAAAAAGTTGTGGTGACTAAAATTCCAAAGATTATGGTTGAGAGATTTGTGAAAGTGCATTTAAGATGTGATGAAGTTATTGGTAGTGAACTTGTTAGTAAATATGGATTTGCAATTGGATTAATTAAGGATGATTTTGACAAGATTAAAGATGGGATTATTGAATTATTTGGTGATAAACAACCAAGTTTAGGTCTTGGTAGACCAAAATGTGGTTCTTCTTTCCTTTCTTTGTGCAAGGTAAGTACACACATAACTATATATTTTTTTATTTTCTTAGTCTTAGATCTCTATAACTATCTTATGTTATTTGTTTCGCTTCGATTATCTTATTATCTGATTGTTGTTTATACTTGAATCAAATGACTTTGTGTACGTATTGAAGTTAAACTCGTAAATATATGATAAAAGATTTAATTATTATTAATAAGCGGCTAATTAGAAGCAGTTAATCGTTCGACGATATGTCTGTTTCTAGCGAAAGATAAATTACTGTGTACATATTGAAGTTAAACTCATAAATACATACAAAAGAATTTAACTATTATTAATGAGCAGCTAAGAAGCAGTCAGTTGTTTGTTGACATGTCTGCTTCTAGCCAAGGGTATTTCCGAAAATTTTATATTTCAATTTAGTTATTTTACTTTTCTTTTTAATCTATTGTATAAAATTTCTAACAGTCATACTTACTTTTTAAATTTTATTTATATATCACGTAAATTTTAAAAAAAAGATCGTAAGAAAATCTATTAATTGAACTTAATAGCACTAACAAATGGAGATGATTTTTATAATATATATATATATATATATATATATATATATATATATATATATATATATATCATATTACTTGCACTTGTTGCAAACTTGCAACTAAATTTGCTAATTTTCCAAGATCATAAAAGTATTAATAAAATATCTTTTCCTTGAACTAGTTATGTTTTAAAAAAATTATTTGAACGATATTTGTAATTTAAACTTTAAATCTATCATTACATTTTAACCTGATATATATATGTGACACGTAATCTATCATATTTTCTAAGTGACTACTTATATTTCCAATGATCTCATAGTGCATGTAATTTTTTAATTTTTTTTACCTTATTGAAGTTATTAACTAATGTTTAAAATGTTATATGGAATAGGAACAATTACAACCACCATTCTTGAGAAGCAAAAATCAAAACCAACAAATTATTATCAATCCATTACCAGTAATTTTCCATGATGGTAGACTTGTTATTCGACCAACACCATTTTTAGCCCTAAAAATACTTTTATGGATTCCACTAGGTATTATTATAGCTACAATAAGAATTATAATTGGCTTAATATTTCCAATATGGACAATTCCCTATTTAACACCTTTATTTGGTGGCAAAGTAATAGTCAAAGGAAATCCACCATCATCATCAGCTATCACGATAACCAATCCAGGCGTACTTGTTCGTATGCACTCACCGCACCCTCATGGACCCCGTCATCTTATCGATCGTACTCCAGCGTAAGATTCCCGTCGTGACCTACTCAGTCTCTCGATTGACTGAGGTCTTGTCCCCGATACCGACTGTACGTCTGACGAGAGTTCGAAATGTGGACGCACGAAAAATTAAATGTCATCTCGAAAAAGGAGATTTGATTATGTGTCCAGAAGGGACAACATGTAGGGAACCGTTTTTATTGAGATTCAGTGCACTTTTTGCAGAACTAACTAACAGTATCGTTCCCGTGGCCCTGAATTATAAAGTAGGGTTTTTTCATGGAACAACAGCTAGGGGATGGAAAGCTATGGATCCAATATTTTTCTTGATGAATCCTAAACCAATTTATGAGGTGACATTCTTGAATAAATTACCAGAAGATGCCACGTGTTCATCTGGGAAAAGTCCACATGATGTTGCAAATTATGTTCAAAGAATTTTGGGTGAAACATTAGGATTTGAGTGTACAAATTTTACAAGAAAAGATAAGTATAAAATTCTTGCTGGTAATGATGGAATTGTATTAACAAAAAATTCTAGCACTAATTATGGAATTAAGAAGTTGATTAACACCTTCATAAATGTGGTAGGCACAAGAAATAAGATGATTATGAGGTACTTTATTTAAGTTTATTATGTTTTTTTTTGGTTGTACAAATTGAAGGAGAGGTACTTTGCATTTTTTTTTATGTTCTTTTAATTT
Source organism: Solanum peruvianum (assembly GCA_027705065.1). NCBI lineage: Eukaryota > Viridiplantae > Streptophyta > Magnoliopsida > Solanales > Solanaceae > Solanum > Solanum peruvianum. The sequence continues at coordinate 61,582,193 of JAKWJD010001759.1, forward strand.
TTTTTTTTAAGGAAATGTTGAATGAAATATTGGATTATAATTGCCTTATATATGGCTAGGGTGTGTAATTTTATTTATTTTTAATATTTTCAACAAGAGATATCTTGTTTTCTTTTTCTTTTTGATCAATGATGCTGTTATTTTCATTAATCATTTTTTATTTTTTATTAATTGTATGAATAAAATTATTGATAATGATAATAAGTATTTTTATATTTTGAGTTAAAATATTGATATTAAATTATACTGATAATAAAATAATTAAAATACTTTAAGTTATTTGTTATAACAAGTATCTTAAGGAATAGAACGAATAACAAATTAATATTTTGAGAATAAATTAAAATAATATTAGAAACAAATTAATAAGAAAGTTCTAATCAAATTAAAAATGTTTTTTCAACGAGAATTAAATTAAAATATATATTGGATTATAATTGCCTTATATAGGCTAGGGTGTGTAATTTTATTATTTTTACTATTTTCAATGAGAGATATCTTGTTTTCTTTTTCTTTTTGATCAATGTTATTTTCATTGACCATTTTTTGGTTTCCTATTTAACTTTATGAATAAAATTATTGATATCGATAATAAATATTTTATGTATTTCAAAATAAAATATTGATATTGAGTTATTCTGATAATAAAATAATTAAAATACTTTTAAATTATTCGTACAACAAAATTCATAATGTATCTTAAGAAATAGAACGAACAATAAATTAATATTTTGAAAATTAAATTAAAATATATATTAGAAACAAATTAATAAGAAAGTTTTAATCAAATTAAAATGTTTTTTCAAACTATCTAACAAAATAACCCATAAAAATATACATTTTTTAAAAGGAAAATATTACAAAATCTATAAGTCAAAGAAATAAATAGAGTATATATAGATTTGGGTAATTATGTCGGAATCGGACCCTTTTGCATGAAAAAACGGCGTCGTTTCATGTAGCAAACCCGAAATTCATAAACCATTTTTTTTCCAATTTGATTAACATTTTAGCTTTGGCGTTCGAGTCCAGTTTCTGGATCTTTCTAGAGTCGACTCGTTCGCTCAAAATCAATCAAATTTGATAAATTTTGTATTGTGTTTTGATCAATCGACATTAATCAAAGCCTGTAAGTGTTTGATCTTCGCTGTAAATTTCTAAAATTTTTGTTCATTTTGTGTATGTTATGATTTATTTAGATGCACCGACAATTTTGTTATCTTGTTGAATTTACTTTTGAATATGCATTGGTTCTGCTGGTATAATTTTTTGAGTTGTTAAAGTTTAGTTTGTTTGATGATTTTTCTCTTTGAAATGATGTAATCTGAGTGAATTTCAATTTTTCAGCTGGTTATTGATGAATTTGGGGTTTTAGGTGGAGTTATATTTTGATTTTTAGTTGTACAGACTGTAATTAACATTAAACATGTTAAAATTGATGCTCGGGGACTCTTAAAAAAACTTACTTTTTTGGTAATTGTGGGAAGTAAAGAGGTTTTAACTTGTTTCTGATTTTTATACATTATGATTACAATGGGTTCTTATATTGTATTGACGAAAAAGGAGACTTTTCTGCTAAAGAGAATCTCTAGCTGCCAATTATTAGTCATTTAGTCTCTTAGTATGCAATTCTTTTTTTAGTGTAACCCTTAGGGTGTGGTTTGGTGATGAATGAAGTGGGTTAAGAGTCATGAGATCTAACGTTCAAATATTAGTAGAGATGAAACGCTAGGTGATTGGTTTCTATCTGTCCTATTTGTTGTTGGTAGGAGGCGGTATGTATCCTTAGTTGAGGTGAGTGCAAGTTTGAAAACACAGTTATACTGAAAAGAAACGTCTTTTAGTGTATGATATGAATTGTATGAACTCATCATACTATGAGTGCGATGCTAATACTGCCTGGTTTACTTGGTCCCTCGTTCTTTATAACATTTGACTTAAGCCAATGTGAATGTCCTTCCTGCTGCTATCGTCAGCTTTCATTTACTCATTGTAGACCTGGAGGTATTTAATATGCTCGTGGTTCGCTTGTGTTGGAAAATGCATTAGCATGGCTCTGTTGTTAGATGATGGATGTAAGGGAGGATAGAAGACAATGTTATTCAGTTACGGGTGTTGTCAATTGGGGAATATGTGTATACATGCAATAAATCTGTGTAAATGTACATACGCTACTCCTCTAACATGAAGGAACACATTCCCTCCTTTTCATCCTGTGTGAAGGTATTTGACTGACGTGATAGTTAAGATGAGTATGTACAGTATATAAGTGGTATACAAGAAGAGTAAAGCATGTAGAATACCAATTTTCTACGCATATACTTGTCCCCTGCTCTATTTTATGTGATACTTTTCTTTTTAGTCTGTACCAAAAAAGAAAGTGTGACACCTTTCTTTTTTTTGAGAACAATTTACTCTTAGCATCCCCATTTCACCCTTAGTTACATAAACGAAGACGTTCTCTCTCTTCTCAGTATTTTTCGTCCTAATTCCATACTCTGTTCTTTCTTGTGGATTGCGCTATTAATTTTGAGAAAATAGCCAAATGTGCCTCAATCTATTAGCCAGTTTTCAATTACACTCTTAAACTTCATAGGAGTCCAATTATCCCCCTGAACCTTTTATACCCTTAAACTCTGATCAGTCCAAGAAGGTGAATACACCTCTTGGAAGTCCGTAAGGGTTGATGGAGAAGTCTAAAATAGCTAAAGTTGAATTAAATACTTCATGTGCCAGTTTCTAGTTGGAGATTGTATAATTAATTTTATTTTTTCAATTTTTTAAATTATTATTTTTCCTTTCTGATATCACAAAATCATCATACTCATTTCATGATTTCTTCAAGCTTTTCTCAAAGTCTTTCAAAGTTGGTTCTCTAAATTACATTATCATTGATCTATTCCCACACAAGTTCAATGAAACTCAGAAAAACAGCGATGAATTTGTTGAAATGGGCTGTTGGAGTGTTATATTTGAAGCAATTGAAGGGGCCCAGTAAGAAGCAAAATTGAAGAGTAGCTTCTGCATTTTTCGCTGGCTTTTCGATGTGGGGAATTGGAGGTTTGACGAAATTTAAGAAGGGGCCAATATTTGGGGTAAGTTTTGGGAGACGTTCAATGTTTCTAGGAGTAGAAATAAAAGAAACTTTGTGAACCATTTGAGCTGCAAACCTTGAGTGATCTATTTATGGAATCGTATAGCCAAATTCAGCCATGAGGATATTTCAATATGCAAATTTTTGCCATTTTCCGCTACTGTTGTGTGATAAAAGTAACTGGCGGCACTTCATGAATTTCAAGAGATCAAATGTAAAAGAAAGAAAGATATATCAAATGAATATACTCTACATGAATGGTCGCTCCGGCAAGCAAGGAAGAAATCGAATAAAGAAGAAAACAAAGAAACAAGGAAAAAGAAAAAAAAATTAAAAAGTGAATACACAGTGCAAAAGTTATGATTTTTAGAGAGTAATTATTCTACTTCAAAGTAGTTCAGCGGGTTAATAGGACTCCCGGGATGTAAAGGTGTGTAGTTGGTAATAGGCTAATAGGTTAGGTGGGGTGAGGAGGCAGGGCATTTGGCTATTCTCATTAATCTTCATTTATGACAGTTTGCTTTAGTGTTGTCTTCTGAAACAAAGTGTAGTGGGTTAATATTAGTAACTGGACAAGTTCCTCACTTTGTATTCTCTGGATTTTCAGTTAATTCAAGCTCTTCAGTGGGATTTGGTTGCTGGACCTTCTATCCTGTACAACTCCAAACATGAGTTTTGTTTTCCGAGGCGCTAGAGCAGATATAGAACCTGGTTTTCCAGGATTGATCCCTGAGCGTCGTGCGCTGGTAGTCTCCTACATCTCCTTCTAATCTTGGTCTTGGTTGCCCTAAATGCTTCTAGTGATTGTTACGTTTGTTATCTGTTCTACTCATCTTATGTTCCCTTACTTTATTCTTTTTCCATATTCAGCGAGTCCATGCTGGCCGTCCAGTTAATACTAACTCTCTAGCTTTTCTTGTCACAGGTACCTCTATCTTACATCAATTTGTTCTATTATTTTTTTCTAATGTCACATTTGATTGATTTACCTAGATCTTTCAATATAACTACTTTGTTGTGACAGTGCTCTTGCTGTTCATGATTCTGAATTCTCATCAAATGTCACCAAACTTTCTGGTTAGTGGTCTCTTAAAGAGTGATATCAGAGCATGTGTGATTGAATTAATCTGGCACTTATTTTATTTATTGGAACTTTATGTGTTTTGGCTTAAATCTACATTTCAGCTGTGGTTGGTGCTTGGTGTCTTCTTCATGGCAACAACCCTAAGGATGTATGCAACGTGTCAGCAGCTTCAAGCCCAAGCACAAGCTCACGCTGTTGCTGCAAGTGGGCTTCTTGGTCCTACAGAGTTGCGGCTGCATATGCCCCCATCAATAGCACTTGCAACCAGAGGACGGTTGCGAGGCCTCAGACTACAGCTTGCACTTCTTGATAGAGAGTTTGATGACTTAGGTGACAATGCATGCATCTCTGATCTTGAGCATTTTCTGGCCTTTTGAAAATCCAGAAACCATAACTTATCTTGAAATGATCTTAAAAGGCGTGGGAAGTTTATTGGTATTTTTTGGTACTAGCAGATTATGAAACGTTGAGGGCACTGGATTCTGATGATGCTCCTACAACCCCATCAATGACTGAGGAAGAGATAAATGCCCTTCCTGTTCACAAGTATAAGGTTTCTGGACCCCAAAGGTCTGTGATGTTGACTTCATTTCTACTTTGCTTCCGCACCCTTATGAGTTCTAAGCTTTTGATATATCAATTTGACTCCTAAATCAGTTTATGTCTTCTTCCTCTCTTCTTTGTTAATTTCCATCTGTGGCTTGTGATTAATGGAATTGAGGAGGTTATTGTCAGTTTTAATCAGTTTTTAAAGATTACCTTGGATGAGTTTTCAGGTTGCTGGTGTTCTTTCATTAATCTGCGCAGTGAGCTCTGTTATTGAGTGCTGATGTTCTTTCATTTTTCATTTTCTTTCTCCGTAGTGGAAGTTTAGGAATTTTATATCTCAATTTCTCCGATGAAGTTGAGGACAATATTATCTGTATGTCAGTTCTGTCGCTCTTTTTGTGATGGAGATTCCCTTCCTCGTAATATGGTTATCGATAACCTTGTTATAGATCAGTATATATCTGTTAGCACTGTGCCATGTCTCTCCTTTAGTAATATCTTGGATTTTCTTGATCCTGATGACTGCTCTTCTTGGCAGTGCTGGTACATCAACACACCCAACATCGTCTTCAGGGTCCACTGAGGTACCTCGTTTTCTATCCCTTTCTCGAAGCTTGTAAAAGAGATGCCTACCCAATTGATTATCTTTTTGAGTTGTTATTGACTTTTCGCATTCTAGTGTCCTTTTCATTTGCACAATTGATTTGCAGGAACATTGTTTGCATGACTTATCTATAAGACAGAATGTGATGATATGTCCTATTTTTACTACTACTTCCATTTCATTTTATGTGGGAATGTTTGATTTGCACAGAGTTTATGGTCTTAAATATGCCTTAGACGTTGTTTTGGTTATAAAAGCTTGTCATTGAGGGTAAAATGGGATGTATCAAACTATATTTCCAAGTATAGAAATTTTAAGTTCTTTTCGCAAGAGACTTACAGACTAAAAAGGAAAGAGTGAGTGCCACAAAATTGGAATTTAGGGAGAATGACCTTTTGGATAAATTCCCAGGTGTCTTTACCATAATGTAGATTTCGATGACAAACTGATCCTTATCCAGTGAAACCAAAGTGTGTGCGCAAAATTAAACTCTAATATCAAAGAAGTGTTTCACCTGCATGCAACTGAACCATTGAGCTCATTTCATGTTTAAGAGTAGATGCTTCTCCCATGCTCCTTACATGCGCCGACCTAAGCCGTGTCCCTGAACTGACCAATTCTGATCTTTCCTGTTTCTTTCGCGATGTCTTTCTCCTCCTCATACTGAAACTAGTCTTTCTAAAAGGCACCTTCTCTAGAGATGTTAGAGAATAATAAGAACCTTGTCGAAGAAGCTCTATGAGAACTGTTTTCACTTACTTTATATTCTGACATTCTTCTCCTCAACTCAACCATAAACCAAAAATGTCAAAAGATTGGAGGGCAATTCTTTCTATGGCTATCAAGCGTATAGCAATGAGTCTCTTTCTTTATCCAGAGGATGAAAAGATAGCATTCAAAGAAGGAAGAATAAAGAGGAGTAAATTTGAAGGGGGAGATATAAGCTTCTTAAATACAACAAAAGACAAATTACCTTGCCGCATTGGCATCCTTCATTGTTGATGAAGTAAAAATCAAGTCATGTCAGCAATTTGGATTATCCGTGCTAGACTCATTTATTATTTGCCTAATGTAGTCTTGAAAACTTCTTTTTTTTACAAGAAGAGTAAGGAATTTATAATTGTATTTCAAGCAGAAGAAGCAAGAACCTGCAAATGCTGTAGGAGGTACAAAGAACTCAGATGACGAACTAACTTGCAGTGTCTGCTTGGAGCAAGTCAGTGATGGTGAACTCATTCGTAGCTTGCCTTGCTTACATCAGGTTAAGTATTTGATAGTTATGTTCATTCTCGTGGTAGTCTTCTATACATGCTAGTATATCCCACATTCTTTACCTTCTTAAATTCCTTTTTGAGCACATTTCCGTAGATCAATAAGATTTTTGTTTCAATTTAATTAGTTAGTATCGACAATCACCTCAACTATTTGGTGAGCTCACTTCATTACTCAAGTGTATTATGACGAGGAAATATCATGGTTTAGACTTTAGATAATCTTGCATAGAGAATATCATCTCTTTCCGTCTTTTTTGGGGTTGTGGGAAAGAAGGAATGGGATGGTCGTTGAGGATAAAAATTTGCCTAATTTAACCTTCTAGCAGCAAAGTTAGTAAAGTTCAGTATCAACATTTGGACATAATATCTCAGAGAAGTTACATACTTGTACAATTTGTATCTGTTGTTTTTGCAGTTCCATGCAAACTGCATTGACCCATGGCTACGGCAGCGGGGAACTTGCCCTGTCTGCAAATTTAGGGCTGGTTCCAGGTGGGATGAGAATGAACAAGGCGGAGAAGATGCTTATGATATGGTGTAGTTTCAGCTTCGATACACAGACACATATATATACATATCTATATAAACAAATATATGCACCACAGAAGCCTGTATCGTCAAACGTCTGTTATGGCACTCTGTAACTGTGTAAACTAGCAGAAATATGTGTCACATTGGTAAATACTAGCTTAGTCTTATATCTTATCAGGATACCGAGTCGAGATCCCTCATTCGAGCTACACACAGCCAATGAGCCTGAACAATCGTTTCGTCGAATGTGTCTGTTTCCTCCCATCATTGTGTTGTACTGGAAAACTATATCTGGAAATTTTAGCTGTCAAGAATGTTTCGTCAAATGTGGTTATTTTTATCATCAACTTGATCCTTTTGTCTATCCTGGGGGTGGATACAAATTTGTTAGTTTTCCCTTCGAGATCATTTCTTATGTATATGAGGCTCGAAGGGAAGTGACCAACATGGTTGGTGCATTGGGAGTGCTTTATCTTTAATCAGAGGTTTCGGCTTAGAGCCATGACAGTGGCAGATCCAGAATTTTTTAGTTATGAATGCTTAGCTATTTCTAATTTGAAGTTGGTATTAAAACGGGAGTGCTTTATCTTTAATCAGATGTTTCGGCTTAGAGCCATGACAGTGGCAGATCCAGAATTTTTTAGTTATGAATGCTTAGCTATTTCTAATTTGAAGTTGGTATTAAAACTGGGTGCTCAAATTACATATTCATACAAATTACTGGATTTTCTTTATAATGATGGTGTTAGCTCCAAAATGTAATGGGTGCTCAAGCACCATAAACATGAATGTGCATCCGTTTCTCAGTCCTGACTATGGAAAAAATCATGTTGGGAGCGTCGCCCTGAATGGGACCTATAGAGTGCAATTCGAATTTAGTCGGAACTTTAATGTAGGCTCCGATTATCAGTGGGAAAACAAAAAAAAAAGGTTCAAAGAGTATCAGGATGAACTAATGTGAATGAGTGTAAGTTTCGGAAATGATTGGTGTTGATCGTACTAGGTGCTACTGTGGTAGCAAGAGAGGCTAGTAATTTCCATTAGTTCTCTACGACCTCAATAAAAGACAATTTAATATAAGGAGGACAAAATATTTTTTCCTAATCAATTTGAGACTAAGAAAACAATTGAACCATAACGATTCTTTATTCTTTGTATTATGCTTCCTATGATTAAAAAAATATATATATAAGTTACATTTTATTATTTTACTTTAAATATTGTAAATTCACGTATTCAACATATTTTAATTGGTTCAAATTTAACTCAATCCATCTATTTAACGCGTCTAATTTTATATCATTGAACTTTGGTATGAGTTGATGCACCACCTAACAATATTCTTCACAATATTTTCCGTTCAGATGCATGAATTTAGTCCTTTTCACGTTACTGGGGTATTACGTTGTTTCATCATTATGTTAAGACTCTAATTTATTAATTAAAAATTAGAAGTTTATCTGGAACATTTTATTAGTATCTTATCTAAAACAAAACATAGTTTTATATTAATATTTATCGTTAATCCAATAAATCAAGGTTTGATTCATTGGTATGAAAATCATGAATAAATATCAAACCAAACACATTATATGTGAAGAGGAAATGTATGAACGTCTCAGTGTAGATGTATGAAATATCGCCTATAGATGGCTTTAAGAGAGGGAGAGGTAAATCGAATAAATATTAAGGAAATATGATTTGACAAGACATGACGTAGTTCAAGTTTATCGAGAACATTGCCTTAGTCGGGAGGTTATGGAGGATCAATGCATCGTCTTCGTATCCGTCCATATTAGTAATTATAGTATTGCTCTTATAGTTTCTCGTTTTTTGATTTCCATTATTATTTATTATCTTGTACTTTGATTATCATATTATTTTGTTATAATTATTTGATGTTTTTATTCTTATATGTTATTTCTCATATTTGTATTACTTTTTTTAAAAGAATTTTTTTTCCTTTGAGAGCTGAGAATTTTCAAAAACAGTCTTTCGATTTTCCAATTTTATTTTGTGGGATAATACTGAACCAATTTGATGAGGACTAAAATTTGACAAACAGTAACTAGATCACAACTCACAAGGACTAGAATTTAATTTTATCTATATTTGAAGGACAAATAGTTAAAATTACCAAATAAATAAAATTTGAGAAAAAAAAAGGACAATTTATTTTCTAAATTAAGAAAGCTAAATAGACAAGCATATATATAGGGCACTGCCTATGAATTTAATTTTCTGTTGCTGTCAATTTTCTCAGCGAGATTTCTGGGCTATCTTTTAAATGCAAAAAAATTTCAAAGATTTGATTTTTTTAACCATGTTTAATTTCCCTCTAATTCAAATTCATATCGCGTAAGACTCGTTTAAATTGGTATGATGTATAGTTTCATGAAATGTCGGAGTCAGAATTTTCGATAAAGGGAATTCAAAATTTGAAGAAATATATATATGTACATAGTAGCCGAAGGAGATTCGATATCTATCATATATACTTAAAAATTATTTTAACCATGTAAATATAATATAATTTTCCGCGAAAGAAGATTCGAATGAACTCCCTAATGTTAAGGTGGCTCCGCCACTGGTTCCATGAAGTTTAGTTTGAAGACCGTAGTCAATAAAGCATATATGCAAATTTTACTTCTACCTCATTTTATTTTTAGAATAAAATTTAAAACCTCGTATTAATTGTAAAGGTTTGGGATAGGTTTATTTTCATTTGATTAAAAAAAATATTATTAATATTGAAATTTTTACCTTTGAACATATGCTTAAAGTGTGAAACAATTTGCTCCACATATAGATAAGTACTTTTTTTTTTAATGAAATTGATATTGTTTATATATTACTCTATTCATAATTTTAATTTTTGAATTAATTGTAGGCTCAAATATTACGTCTCTTTTTCAAATCCTGCTATAATCTATAGTACAATCTTATAAACATGAATTTCCTATAACTACAAATGTTACCTCTGACGAAGAGTTAATGATTGTTTCGATAAATTGTGATTTTTTTGTGAGGGTTGTGTCATTTTGAAGATTTGTAAATTTTCTAAAAAATTGTAATTTTTCTAACTAAGCACGATGAACACTTGTTCATAATATCCTTTGTCAGTTATAAATTGAAGGTTTCCTCTAACGTTTATACTATGAATGTTTTAAGTTTTCTACTCTACTTCTCAATATTAAAATAACCTTAAGTGTGATTTGTAGTAATTGAGTGAGTTCGGAATTTGAGGTACCACTAGTCTTTTTTGATATACACGTGAAGGAACATTTTTGACGTAATTATTAATTGGTCTTAAATACACGTGCAACACACGTATTGAAAAACTATTACATATAAAAAATGATTTGACATGACCTAAAATTATAGGGAAAATATTTTTGAAAATCAAACGTAGGTATCGATCAAAATTGAACATGACTAGGTGTGGACTAGGAAAATCCAATTTAATTTCAACCTTGAGGACATACAAGTTGAGGACAAATACAAAGCTACAAGCTATGAAATATGGGGGAAAAAAATAAATTGATTTGACATACCAATATATATAATTGTCCTTTCAAAACATGAATGGAAGGTTGTGAAATCAAAAATAGGTCTCATAAGAATCCTAAGGTTATTATAGCTAGCCTTATATTTATTACTATATTTATTGTCGTCGTTGATTTTTTATCTGATGTTTAATATTTTCATTATAGTTTCGAGTAATTTAAATTTACGTATATAACATGACATACCAATATATATAATTTTTCCTTTCAAAACATGAATGCAAGGTTGTGAAATCAAAAATAGGTCTCATAAGAATCCTAAGGTTATTATAGCTAGCCTTATATTTATTACTATATTTATTGTCGTCGTTGATTTTTTATCTGATGTTTAATATTTTCATTATAGTTTCGAGTAATTTAAATTTACGTATATAACATGACATACCAATATATATAGTTGTCCTTTCAAAACATGAATGGAAGGTTGTGAAATCAAAAATAGGTCTCATAAGAATCCTAAGGTTATTATAGCTTGCCTTATATTTTTTACTATACTTATTGTCATCGTTGATTTTTATCTGATGTTTGATATTTTCATTATAGTTTGAGTAATTTAGATTTACGTATATAACATTTATTTTGGATAGCATTTTTATATCGAAGGCTCGCAATCGCGACGTCCAATTAAAAAACATCCTCATTGCTATAATATAATAAAATATTGCATTATTAGTAGTAACATAGGGTTTAGTCCTAAGAAAATATATATGCATCATTATTAGTCAATTTGTGTTTCACCATGCAAGAAATAATATATATATTCTGTCATAACTAATTACGCTCGTTCCTAAATTACAAACCAAACATCATATATATTTTACACATAAATAACATATCTCCTAATTAATTGCCAAAACTTTATATAACTTACATAAATTATAATATCGATACAACTCACCTTAAAATCAACCACGAATTACGATAAAAAAAGTGTTAATGCTAACCCTACATGAAACAAAGTAGCGTGGATATTTAGAGAACATAAGACATTCATAAGTTAGTTCAGTGTTGAGTGTTGGCATAGAAAGCAGAGAAATTCGAAATATAAATTTTTATTTAACTCAAAACACCTTACTATCTTAGATAAAAAAATTCGATATAAATTTAAATTAATAATGTCGCAAAGTAGGTGTCCCTACACCAAAGGAAAAAAAATAAAACTCCCTCCCTTTTTTTCATTTCAAAAAACATATCACCTTTATAATTAGAAAAATAATATAATTATAAAATTCTTATTTTATCGTTAATAATCTAAAAATGTTTTATACCAGATATTTTTAGTTTTTTTGCTTTTTATATTAAATTAAACGATATCACTTAAAATTCGACAGATGGTGTAATAATAATTGAAGAATCCGTACGGAAACGAGAGGATGTGTGAAGAGTTGGGCTTTGGCCCTCCCCACTACCCCGTGTTTCCCTCACCCCGCCCCCATCAATCTTTCTGTCTAACTTTTTTCGATTTTAATTTGATGAGTTCAATTTTATTTTAAAAATAAAAATAAAAAATTTATGATTTTAAATTGAAAATACATAGGTTTTTTGTCCTTGAACATATTAAGGTTTAAGTTTGAATTAAGATAAATAAATAAAAATAAAGTGAAATACTTAGTTTGTTACACTTACTTATTTTGATTATAAATTTTTGTTGTAATACATAAATGTACCATTTTACTTGGACTCATTATATATTTATGTTCTTTAATTTTGGATATATATAGTTACACACGTAAACTTGTATAAAATTGAACAAGTAGATAACGAGTTATATGTAACATAATACGCGTGGATGTTATATAAGACTCAAATTGTCAGGATGTCACGTAGGATTATTGTGTCTATTGATTCAACTTTATAAAAGTTTAAGAGTCTATTATGCACGTCTAGCGTTCGAAGACATAAATGTGAGTTAAAATTGAGTTTAAATATTTTCTAAATATTATCCTCTCACCCTTTTCGATATATTATTCAAATTTTAATTAATAATTTAATACGTTTCATAAAATGTTAGAGTAGATTAAAGTTTCACTACATTAATTAAAGAGTGAATTTATAATCTTCTTAGTCCTTTAGTCCATTAGTTCGATTTGAGATTCATTTCTTTTAACGCTATAAATATTTTTATAATAATTATATTAGATTTAAAATTTCATTTCTTTTAACAAGTATTTCTATGATCCACTAATGCACATTTAGTTGAGTAAAAATTTGAAGTTAGGTTGGAGCAATTGATTTTTTGATAAAGACATTAGACTGTATTTGACTAGACTTTTGTTGACCTTGTTATTAGTGGAATTACCTAGAATTTCATATTTTCTTGTTACAACGATATATTCAGTATAATTTCATAATAATCTATTTTAATACATTCAATATACTAACAACTATTGGATACAATTTCTAATAAGAAATTTTAATACAATAACAATATATTTTGAGTAGATTGTACAAAAGAAACTAAACATTTTTCCTAATAATATTTGTTGTCATGTCACCCAATAATCTTTTCACAATCGACCGTTATAGTCGAATCTTCATCACATGTTTTTATATATATTTTTTTCAACAATAAAATGATTTACATTTTATGTAGGTCCTTTCACCTTTTATTTTAACACAATATAAATAGTGTTAAGATTCAACAACAATATTTTTTTAAAAAAAAAATAGAGAAATTTTTTAAATTCGTCTGTATATTATATATATATATTATATTTCTAGACGATTCATATCACGAAAATTAAATTATTTAGTATTTTCTTTTGTTATTATCTCATGATACTTATTGCTAATGGGAGAAGATACAAACCTTATACACACTTCATAAAACTAATCAAATGAATATAAATTAATTTCGCACAACACAATTATTTTTAAAAAAAACACAAAGGAATAGTAACAATAAGCATTATGATGGAGGCGTATATTATATTTGACCTATCTATCAAAAATCATTATTTTTTTAAAAAATAAATTCTACACAAAATATCGTACTTATTACTAGGGTTCAAAGAAGAGTAAAAAGATCATCAAAAGTTATGATAAAATGATAAATATTTATCGATTAAATTCATATAATTTATTTTCAGAATAAACTTTTCGATGTGAATCTCAATTAATCGAGCCCTAAGACATGAAAACCTTAAACCCTATACAATAGTTGACGTGTAGTACTCTTCCTCCTTTAATACATACACTTCAACATCAATCAATTTGATAAAATTCTTTTGCAGGACGCAATTACTATATAGTAAATTATATTTATTTTCCATATTAAGCTGTAATTTAAACAGACTAAGTAAAAGTATAATATTAAATTTCTGAGTAATTTTTGGTACTTAAGATTGTGATGTGTAACTGTTACAGTGTACCACACACCAACCAATCCCTAATATCTCGTAATAATAATATTCACTTTTTTTTATCATCACATATTTTAGTATTTATAGATCCACTCTTTATCACTTTTTTTCTCATCACCACTCTAATATTATTATTATTTTTTCCATTTCTCCCTTCTAGGGTTAGGGTTTTGGTCAAGTACCCTTTTTATTTTTATTCGAGTTACATCAAATATGTTATTATTATTGTATCGATAAAGATCATGATGATATTCAAGTCAATTTTTTGTGGGTGGAGCATCATCAAGATTCACATAGCTATATTAGGGATTTTTTAATTTTTAAAAACCCTATAGGCGATGTGTGGGAATCTTGATGATGCTGCAGCGGCAAATAATGGCTATTTTTTTTTAATAGTAACATTTTTTGATGTTAATAAAATCAGATCGTGATGTATTGTAAGTATTTAATATCTTTTCTTATAATTTTTGGTAAAATATATATGTTGTGATTTTCCGTTGAAGAAGTTTGGATTAATCATCTTTTGTTCCTATGAAAAAAATAATATTCTAGATTCGCCTTTGAAACGAATAGTCCATAAAAAAATCAAAATTATTATAGCTGAGAAATGTTTGATTTTTTTTAATTTTTTTACTAAATAATATTTATTTATTTTCATATTAGTGAATTTCATCTATTTTTTGTGTCAGATAGAAAAAAGCAGCCTAGATATATTATGTGTTTGATTTCAAAAACATTGTATATAATTTTTTTTTACTTTTAATTTTCCATCATTCTTGTTGATAATAATTATTTTTTCTGAACCATTGGCAGTACTGTCTGATGTTTCAGTAATCATGTCTGTACTCCCAATATAACAGGTAGATTGAAAAAACATCCCGCGTTAGCAAGGTTAGCAAGGTTCGGAAGTATTTCGTTAACCTAATAAACTTGTTACAACTGTCTTACACTTTTATAATATCAATATTTTCCTTTGTATAATATTTAGTGACTAGTTTCATAGATCTTTTTATTTAATAAAAAAATTAGAATTTTTTTTTATATTTTTGTGAGAATTTATTTTTAGAAGTGATTCAGTGAAAAAATGGATGCAAAAGAACTTTTGTTTGTAATAGTGTGGTGTTTATACTTCATTGTGAATCATTTAAATATTTACAGAGGAATTTTATATTTTTTTTTGTGTGTGTTATTTGCATTTTATTGGTCTCTTGGATTCTGATTTTTTGTCATTACTAACTAGCTCTTTTGCTTGGTTTGTTACAGTTAATGGTTCTTTTGGGGCCTTCACATTTTTTTGCATATGGGGCAGTCCCATCTACAGTTCATTAGGTCAGTCAAACATCCCGATGTTCGGTATTTGATTCGATATTTTTAAATTTTGGTAATGTGATCGTTAGTTGATTAAAAATAGATATCAAATAATACTGAATTAGATTCAATGTTTGATATGATATAACAAATCCTGATTCAGCACAACCTAGACATATTTGTTTAGAAAATTATAGTCTTTTGTTTTAATTTATATGTCTGGTTTTGTTTTTGCACTATGATATATTGAATGTCCTCAAATATTTTTTAATCTCGTGGCTTTAGAGAAGTGATGGAGAAAGTTGAATTAAGGAGTTGTTCGAAAAATAAAGATAATTACTTTTTAATCTCGTGGCTTTAGAGAAGTGATGGAGAAAGTTGAATTAAGAAATTGTCAGAAAAATAAAGATATTACTTTTCTGGATGAACTTTAAATTTTGAATTCAGTTTTTCTTATGATCTTAAAGTATACCTTAATGTCACATTTTTCATGAATATAAGAGCATGTCTTCATGGTAAAATAAAGATATGAAGTTAAATAGTTTGAAATTTTCATTTTAATGTTCATATGATCTTATTTTTGGTTCATAAGTTATATTGTTTTTGTAACATTTTCTTTTGACTATTAGAGGATATTGAAGATTAAGAAATAGAATTTCATCCTAATAAATAACTCATAATTTAAAAAAATTGCGGAGTGCATTAGGAACTATAATGATCAGTTAACATAATATAGCTATGAAGTGTAATTAGAGACGACTTTATTGTGGTATCAATTGCAAGTAAGTAAGAGGTGTGAGGAAGCTAATTTTTAGGGTTTCCTTTGTAAAATATTTGTCCTTGAACATCAAACTTTGAAGTAGTGGCTCTCATTGCTATTATATTATGACTCTATAGTCTATAGAATCATTAATAAATTTGTATCCATTTTTTGATATTATGGAATTTGATAAGTAAGATTTTCAGTTCGAACAAATATTTACATAATCTATTTGTGTTTGTATAAACAGAGAAATTATTTATGTTTTTCTTGAGCAGAGAGTCTATTACAAACTAATCTTTTTAAAGGAATAAAAGTTGATCGAGATGTTGAACTCACAAAAATTTAATAATTGCTTTTAACTTATAAGCCAATTCTAACTTATGACATTTTAAATTTATTTCTTCAATTTTTTAAAAAAATCTTTTAGCTGAAAATTGCTTATAAGCATTTTTTTTTATTTACTCAAACTCTTCATAAGACATCTTAGCTTAAAAACACTTACAAGAAGCCAATCCAAATAAGGCGTTAATTCAAGCGATAAAAGAGGCGTTTATGATGTTACAAGTTCAAATCCTACACATGCACACTAATTTTGATATTTAAGTGGAGAAAAATAAAAATAATAAATTCTTTTATCTTCGAGTTTCGCAAATTGCAGTTGGTTTTAAGAATTATCAGAAAATAATATCTTGATATAAAAATATATGTATATACACATCAAAATCTTTTTTTATAAAGCTTGGACACGAATTTTGGATGTGATGTTGTAGTGTTACACATTGATGATGGACGAGAACTATGATTTTTTTCAACTCATCATTTGAACAGACGATAAAGTATTTTTGATCAGATAATTTTTTTTTGAATAAATATATCAAATAAGTTAATAACTTTAAATATATAGTGATTTTTAATCATATGCATTAGTTTTAGTAAGTCTTATTATTATTATTTTGAAACAATAATAAATAAAGCACTTCAAAAATTATTTGAGCAAAATGTAAACTTATTTAAATGGGCTTTATATATAGAACAAAGTCCAATTTAGGCCTAAGTAAAATCAATATTACAAATGAAGTGTTAGCCCATTGTTTCATTACTTCACATGGTTTTTCGTGTGGTCATTTTCGAGGTAAATCATTTATGTATTAATTTCTATTCCTTTTTAGGAGCTATTATCTTTTTGTTCTCTTGTTGACTCGAGTTCATAAACTTAAGGGATTGGAGGTAAAGATTATTTATCATCCGAACAACGCCTATACATTACGTAATCGTTTCATTTAAGCTTCTTATTTTTTCTGACTTTGATAGTTCTTAGGTAAAACCTTCACTGGTTTAAAATAAACACTTTTATCTTTCACATAAGCTTAACAAAACACACTATAGGTATAATAATAGACAATTAGACATAACAACCAATTTTACATTATACAAAATCTTGGATACCTCCAAAAAAAAAAAAATAGACGATATTTAAACACGAGTCTCCCTTCTTGAGACGATAGTGAATAAAATCTCAAGATCAGGAGGGTGAAAATAACCTTCCTTAGGTGGAGAACTCTGTTGTTTCACATAAATTCTTTTCTTCCTCGGCGTTGGCGGCGGGCACATAGAATTCCCATAATCCTATGTTTATCATGTCTTGGTGTCTTGCATCCTTCATCTATTCCATCGATTCATTATCTCTCTTCACCATTATCGCGTAATGCACCAATCTCTCTCCAAAAGATGAACTAACTATAATAGTCGTGATTATAAATAGACTCGTGAGAATCAAGAAAAAATTAAGATAACAAAAGTGTGTGTGTGAGATTTTATATTAGTAAAGACTTCTCCAAGAAGCTGTTATTTTGACTTATGTTTAATCGTGTGAGGGAAGCTATATATTATGATTGTTGGTTATCCTACGTGGCATAAAGTTTAGACACGTGGTTGTTTTTGATTTGTTGAATTGAAAGTTTTTAAATTCCCGCGAAAGTGCTGAGAAATTGTTTATAGTTTGAATAAAGACAACTTTTTTTTTTCAGAAAAGGGTCTAAAATACTCTTGAACTATTAAAAATGGTACAAAATTACCCTCCATCCACCTATTAGTCCTAAAATACCCTTGATGTCTACCTTTAGGTTCTATATTACCCTTTATTTTTAACGGTCACTTTTTAAATCCAATTAATAAATTATTAATGACGTGACAATTTTCTATTGGCCAAATTATAAATAACCTAAATTAATTTAAAAACCCACCCATTCCCAAATTAGACCCGCCCCAAATTCAATTAACCTATTTTTAATAGTTCAAGTGGCATCTGGGACTAAAAAAATCCCTTGATCAATGATGTGCAAGTTACAACATTTGGTGAATATCCACTCTCTACCATCTTCTTAAGTAAATGGCTCGCAGCATCCATGTTCCCAGCTTTACAGTGAACATCAATTAATATACTCCAAATTCTCTCACATATAGGAACACCCAAAAACTATCATCAGACACAATATCTGTATCGCCTCTGCTATGCAACATCCTTTACAATAACAATGCAAAATCACAAAAATGTTTCCTCATTAGGATTATACCTTTTCGTCAACATTACTGTAAGTACATCCTGAAGATTAACCAAATCATTGAGCTTACACAAGTTACACACAGCAATGCTATACGACAAAAAATTTGGAACCTCGGTTTCTTTCAAAACTCTAAGTGTCACTTCGAACACGCTCAATCTTGAACAATACATCCATTACAATTTTCCTAGAAAAAGTATTTGGTGTATAACCATATCTAAGTATTTCCTCAAATGCGTCGAAAACTCTATCATACATTCCACCAAACCAGTAAATTCTCAATAAAACAACAAAGTTTGTGGCTTTATTACACAACCAACCTCCTCTAATCCTTGGGTGGGTTTTTAAATTAATGGGTTAATTGATTTTGGGGCGGGTCTAATTTGGGAATGGGTGGGTTTTTAATTAATTTAGGTTATTGAAAATCTGGCCAATAGAAAATGTCACGTCATTAATTAATTTATTAATGGATTTAAAAAAGTGACCGTTAAAAATAAAGGGTAATATAGGACCTAAAGGTAGACATCAAGGGTATTTTAGGACTAATAGGTGGATGGAGGGTAATTTTATACCATTTTAATAGTTCAAAGGTATTTTAAGCCCTTTTTCCTTCTTTTTTTTTTAAATTTATGGTTTTTTTGTAATTATTATTTATAGGGAATGTGAATTTAGTCAAGTTGATGAGAATAATGGGCTTTATTCGATGCATATTCTTTCTTCGTGGGCCCATTTAAGTTATGGGCTATGGCCCATGATGATAATGTTGGATCCTTTTGGATTTTCTCCATAGATACGATACAAGTAAATCTTATAGAAAATAATTGATCGATAGAAACGGTAGTGAATTCATGAAAGTTTGAGGTGTATCAAAAACATCGCTCTTAAGAATATTTCATGTGACATAAATATATCTCTCAATTTTCAAATTCGACAAGTTTTTTTAATATAAAGTTAGAAGTCAAAAGTTGAATAGAGATTACCGAAAATACAAAAAAGGAGGAATTTGTCTTGATCTCCTCCTTCCTAAATGAAGAAGACTAACAAATATATATATATATAGAGAGAGAGAGAGATGAGTTTAGCTTTTGGCTCCAACTATTAATTGTCATGTAATAAATAGGTTTAATAACAATGAAGAATATTGGTCAACTATCAAAAGGTTAACTTATTGCAAAAAGAAATTTAATAGTCACTTAATGCTATTTAAAGAGCATATAACGTTTCCTCATATTGGACAAAAAGTTATGCCAATTGTGATTTTTCCCAAGAAACTTATATCTATATAATAAAGAGATGGACAATGATGTTTAATATTGGAGTGGGATGGATAAAATAGAGATTTTTTTTTTTGTATTTTGTATGATAAGAATGTGCAATCAAGATTGAAAGATAAGTTCTACGTAGCGATAATTAGGCCAAATATATTGTAAGGAACGAAATGTCAACTAATTAGGCACATTTATATCTAAAAATTTAACAGTAGTGGAATCGATAGTATTGAGATGAATATGTATGTGGGTGGACATATTAGGAAAGACAAGATTAAAAATGAATATATTCAACATAGGGTGAGAGTAACTTTCGAATACAGCAAGGAAAGAAAAGTTGAAACAATTTGAACCGTGGCAAAGCAGATACATGAATACCCTAGTGAACACGTATAATAGATTGTCCATATATAGCAAACCAAATATAAGGCAAAGATAGGCCAAAGAAGTATTGAGAAAAAATATTTAAATCGAAAATGATACAACTGTATCTCATCGTGGAGACCCTTATTTTTAAAATACAACATACTTTTTAATTAATTAAAAAATATTAATAAAGTTTCTAAAAGTATTAATGGGTGGGAATCTTTTTACACTCTTTGCTATGGTCCAACCTAACCTAACAAACATGGCCAGTTCAGCCATTAAAGCCTGTCATCTGAGCTGTTTCTTCAACGAATTCAGCTGTCATTTTGTTGCCTTTTACTATAAATACTTCCTTTTGTATACCCAATTTTCATCATCAATTTTGCACAAAATCTCTCTCTTCCTCCATCTCAATTCTCATCATATTCATCGATATTCTCCTTTCAGTTTCATCAATGGCTTCTGTTAGCATCATCAAAGCTTTTGTCCTCGCCGTCTTTCTCGCCGCCGTTGTCGTTTCAGCTCAGGAACCTACTCTTGCTCCGGCTCCGGCGCCTGATGCCGGTGCGGCTTTCTCTTTGCCGGTTTCCGGTGCTTTGATCGGAACTTCTTTGCTCGTGTCCCTGTTCGCTGCACTAAGGCAGTAAAAATGTATGTTTTTTTTATTGATTTGGTTGGATGATTGAGATTGGATCTGGTGGCTTTTTATTCTTGTAATTGATCGTATTATTCTATTGATTCTTTGTTTTTCCTTGTATATGAGATTATTATTGAAGTTATATTAATCATTTGATTCTTCCTAAATAGATTGCATAATTCTCTCTTAATTTTTCTATATTCTCTCTGTTTGATATAAACAACTATGTATTTTAAAATTTTAAAATCGACCAAATAAACAAATTGAAACAAAAGAAATTTGAGCTTAATTATGTTAATATTTGTGCATAAAGAAGAAAGAGGCGGAATCAAAATTTGGGAGTTCACTAAACCATCAATCATTTCTTGTTAGGGGTTTGAGCTTAATTATGTTAACAATTGGTCTAGTAAGATGAACAGAGGCGAAACTAGAGTTTGCGAGTTCACTGAATCATCAATCAATTTTTGTCAAGGGTTCATTGTTAGTATTCAGATAAATTCTAATTAAATTTACGAGATCTATAGAAAAACTACTGGTTCGATGGAACCCATGAACCCCATTTTGCTCCATTTATCTCCAGCTCCACCTCTGAAGACCAAGTTAAAGGAAATGTTAATCAATAATTCGTTTATAGGCCCCTAGGTTCTGATCTCTGATTCAAAATTCAGTGAATTGAAAAAAAAAAAATAAATTATATGATTCTTCCATCGAATCTTTCTTACCTAAAGTGGTTGATGAAACAAAAATTAAATTTGTTTTGATTTTGGTACAATATTCTCTGAGGATTGATATGAATGAGGCTTCACATAGATGAATTAAAATTTGTTGTAGTTTGCTCAGATACAAATTATTGATAGAATTGATAGATATTATTATACTAGTAAACAAATTCTAAACAATGATTGATTATCTTTCAAATCAACTAAGTCATTTCGAACAAGATGAACTTATCTATGTAATCACAAGTGTGAATCGATGAAGTCAACACATCAATTTCCATAATCTGAAAACTGAAGTTTTTATTATAATATCATCACATTCATAAACAGAGTACATTCACAAATCACATAGAAAGCAGTTAAACACAAGATACTGATACACAGAGAGTTAAATTAATCCGATCAGATCTAATCACTGTCGCTGCTGCTACTATCATGTCCGTCATGTTTCTTCTCCTTCTTCTCCTTTTTGTCTTTCTTCTTCTTCTTCTTGTCGTTTACATGATTCTCTCCACTTTCTTCTCCATGGATCTTATCTTTTATCTTCTCAACAAATCCTTCCTTATGCTCATCCTTCTTGTGTCCTTCTCCCTTGTGTTCCTCTTTTTTGTGTTCTTCTTCCTTATGGCCACCTCCGATGTGGAGTTTCTCTTCAATTTTGTGGATGATTCCTGCCATTGTTAGATCAGAGATGAGAAATTGAGTTTTTTGGGGGGTTTTGCAGAATGTGTGAGGAAAATGGTGAGTGTGAGAGAGGTATTTATTGGGGAAAATGGAGATTCGTCGGCACGATATTTCTCATTCAACTAATTTTACATTTTTAACCTTGTAACGTGTACACGGTTCCAACACGATTATTATTATAAAAAGAAAATGGATACTCTATCCGTTCCATTATAAATAGTTGGATCACAATCAGAGTGATTTGATCGTGTTAAAAAAAGACATATATCTTAGGTCTTCAAATTTAAGGGATCTCATTTTTATAAGTTATTATATTTTAATAAATATTGAATACTATTTGTAGAAAAAATAAAGATTTCATAAAAAATTAAGGAATTATTAGAAGAAATTTAACATGTTTAGATTACTATATCTCATAAAAAATAATTTCAAATAAGAATGATTGTATAATCAATTGAAACCAGAAGAAATCAGTTATATAAAAAGTTATTAACAATTCAAGTTTAAGGTTCCGTTTGATTTTTACTTTTACGCCACTAGTATGCTTGAGCCGCTCCTGATCATAATACTTGTTATTTTATAAAATTTACGCGTAAAATTATTATGTTTTACATATTATACCCTTGATAGATAGTTGATTAATTTTGAAAATTATTATAAAGTTGACTTAAGAAAATATTAAATAAGGAGAAGGATAAAGTTCATCATTTTTTAATGTAAATACAAAGTAAAAATGTGACACATAAAAAGGGATGATAAGAGTAATTACTTTCTCTAATTTGGATTATTTGTATAATTACATATTTAAATTGATTTTTTTTAAATATGTAATATTTTGACGATAATATACTTTATATAATTTCGTGAAAGTATAAATAGGCATCAAATTTGAAAAAAATAAAATATTTTATATTGATAGAGACTTTTTTACTTTCGATTGTTGTTTAGTGAAATAATTTATGACATTTGTAATGTTAGATTGGTTCACATTTGGAGTCGGCAAGTTATTGGCCACAAATTAGAGAGGAGATAAAAGGCTACGTGCAGAGACTTGTCTTATTTGCTAACAAGTCAAAAGTAGAGAATAACTCAATTATTAGAAAATAATAATAGAGTAATAATAGTATCATGTCTAGGGTCATATCCGAAAATGTGTTATGTCTTGTCTAATGATTTGATACTGTCTTACTTCCGTTAAAGAACTTAAATGTAGCTATGGAAATTAAGGGTCTAATCACGTACATACTTTTATATATAGGGTCATATCTTCGATAAGCTGAAGATGTGTCATGTCCTGTCTAATCACCTTATTGCATCCGTGGAGGCTTACTTCCATTAAAGAACTTGGATGAACCTTTGGAGATTAAGAAGATTGCAAGGACAAGATTGGTGAGCTTCAATGACAGATCAAGAAGATGTTTACCATAGACAAAGGAGAAAAGGGGCTCGGCGGGAAGTGGAGTGTACCATGAGAGAAGCAAGGTTAAAATACAACATGGATTCTAACAATGTAATTGGACTCTCGTGTCGATTCAAATGAATCATCAAACAAGATAGAGCAATGCTTAACTTTGTCATAGAAAACCTCGGTTTGAAGGTAGAGAGGCTGTTCCAATAAACCTCGGCTCAAATGTTAAACATCAATATCAAAATGCTACTCATGAGTGATAAGAAGATGCAAATGAAGAATAAGCATGTCGGAACTCGCCTTTATTAGAAGAGATACCAGCCTATAACACCTTCACAAATCATTACAAATGCTAACATATAACTAACATGTTTGATATAAAAATATAAACGAAGAGAAACCAATACACATATCGCCTATTTGTCATTCCTCTCTCCTGTTGTTGACGCCACAGTTCAACGCGTTAGGGGAGGAAGACAGCAAATGAAGTTCTGCTTCCACTCCCCCATAAGCAGAGCAGTGTTATGAACATAGCAATTCACATTTGTGCTTGTTAAAAGAAATGACCAAATTAATAACTAGAACTTGGTAAAGTGAGTACCGTTCATGAGCTCGTTGTTTAAAGGGGCAGAGGGGTATCATGGCTGCTGAATCTGCTTGAATGAGAACAAATTCAATATGCTGCCTTCCATGTTGAAAGTGCAGATGCAATACGACCCTTCCAGCCCTGCAGTAGCCATTTACTATCTACGTCAATAATGAAATTCTTGTCGTACACCTTGAATCGTTCTGTTATCATTCTCATAATCTCCTCATCCAAAGGAAGCTGCCGAAAACCAGCCTTCAGAATTCTAACTTGCCATTGCTTGTATGTTTCTGGTCTCTCAATTCTCTCAGCACCTTCACACGCGATGGCATTCATTGCCTCCTGACCAATTATATTCTTTTCAACCAGCATTCTCTCGTGCACTTCCCGGGGAATAATAGTTTCAAGCATATCAAACAAGGATGAGTAGTGAAAAAGAGCCTCACGGAATCGTGAGATAAAGAATGGGGCATTATAACCACCATTTACAGTTCCCAGTATGAAAACATCTGGATTCAACCTCCGGATAAGATTCAGAAAAACATCTCTTGGACTATTGACCACCACAGTCTCATCAAGCAGATTCCTAAAACGGTACAGACAGTTTACCACAAGAACCTCACCCTTATTGATCTTAAGATCCTCGAGTTTAACTGTTTCCCACTTTTGCGCTATAGCATTGAACTCAAAAGGAACTTTGAAGCTCTCCGCATAATTTGCTAACCGCCTACCAGTTTCCTCAACCCTTTCTGCTGGTCGGAAACCAGGATTTGGAAAATCAATCCCAGTTATACGAAGCTTGGGAGGTCCACCTGGTCTAGAAGCGAGACGTTGTATGAGGCCAGGCCATTGGAAACCCCACATAATGCCAATATCTATAATATGTACTGTTGAAGCCTTTTCAGCTAGATTCATAATTGTCTTATTTGAGAAAAAGCTAGACATAGTCCTGAACGGGCAGGCAGCAAGCAGTAGATGGTACGCTTTCAAGACATCAGCTGCTGATACAGGCCGTGTAATAAGGGCTTTATAGATATGAGTACCGGAACCAGCCATCCGTGCCTCAAGACCGTCAGCAAAATAATGTGCCAACCTCTGCATTCCATCCCCCATAGGAGAAGAACTTTCCCTTATCTGCTTCAGAAGCTCATTTGCGGTCCGTTGATTACCTACAGCAACAGCTTGTGCACAAAGTGTCAAAAGTGTTCTCAAGTCTACCACATCTCTTTTACCCCCTTTTTTCTTTCGCTGTAACTTCTTACCGTTACATCCCTTTGAAGGGCCATTCTTCGATGCATTTTGCCTTGATATAGCCTGCAAGGCTTCACGAAGAGCAGATTCATTTTTCCCTGCACTGCATAGCAGCACCCTATCAAACATTTCAGATCGGACAGTTGATTCAGAAAACACTGCAGACTGCTTGTTATTTCTCCCTTCCGTTAAATCTACTATATCTTCATGAAAGGTATTTTTCTTCCCTCTCGACCTTTCAGTATATCGCTTTTCCCCATACTTGTCAACCTTTACGACTGCATCTTTCCTCTCTTTATACCGTACCTCCTTTCCCACTACATGATACCTCACATCAGCAAGCAAGCTATTGCCTGTAGGAAGGAACTTACTTGCCTCCTCCACCCCTTTCTTAAACTGCATAACAGACTCTCCGTCACTAAATATGTCAGGAATCCTAAGTGTGCTCACAGGAGAATCCACAGGCACATCCGGGACAGTGCCTGACAAACTGTTGGATGACCGAGAAGTTGAATCCAAAGCAACATCATCGGGAACATGTGACACATCATCCTCACCAAGATCAAGAATCCAATTTGGGCATAGTAAACCATCACGACCATCATTTCCACTATACTGGTCCATAGCATAACGTTCAATCTGACCTAAAGTGGACGATTTCTCATGATTTGTGGAAGAAGGATACTTCTCTCCAATAACTTCGTAAAACGATCTTTCTGCAGCTTGAAGAGCTGCAGATTCTTGAAACATGCAAGTCTTTTCTTCAATATCCTCTTCCATAAGCATCTGATTTATATACTTTAGAACCCCATCACTGAAATCATAATCCTCATGAATGTCATCTGCAGTTGATGGGACTAAAGTATTTCGTTCGACATCAGATTGAAATGGACTAATATCAACATTCCTGTTGACAAAATTATCACTAACTCTAAGATTATTAATCAAATTCGGATCATAATCGTCATGAAAGTAATCATTAACTCTGAGATTATTAATCAGATTTGGATCATAATCGTCATGAAAGTAATCATTAACTCTGAGATTATTAATCAGATTCGGATCAGCGAAAAATGTGCAATCTTCATCCTCTAATTTAACTGCAGATCCTGCCTCATGATATTGCCCCATTATATCAATTTTCAACTAAATCTGCAACAATCAAGTATTCAAAACCCCAAAATGTCATATCCAAATAAAAACCTTTTCAACCATAAAATTATCAACAACAACATAAAAAAAAGAATTGATCACATCAACATGCTAATAATACATCAAAAATACAATACCCAGAGCTTAAACTCGGTAAACAGCTGTTAAGATGTTCCACATCGGTAGAGGGATAAAACTAGTTTTTGAGGTTGAGTTAGGCCAAAGATCCATCTTTACTACAACAACACATAACTAAAACTCTACGAGTGGGATCTGAGGAAGTTTGTGTGTACACAGATCTTACCCATACTTCTACGAATGCGATTTGAGAAAGTTAGTGTGATCTTACCCTACTTCCTTACGAACTAGAAGTTAGTGTGTACGCAGATTTTACCCTAGTTTTTTATACACTAAATAAAGGAATAGTAACTAAAACAAGACAAAATACTACTACACAACGCATTGCAAAGCATACTTAATAAAGGAATAGTAACTAAAACAAAATAATACAAAGCATACTAAATTAAGGAATAGTAACTAAAACAAAATAATATGATAAACGAATTATATGGATAATAGATAGTAACAAAAATCGAAAGAATCTATAAGAGTAATACTAACTAAAATCCAGAAAGAAATGAAAATTAATTAAAGTGTAATCTACATCACCTGAATTCAATTGATTATCAAAAGAGGTAACATTATGTTGAACACAAAAAAAAAATAGTGAAGAAATTAAGAACAGAGAAATTACCTGAAATTTTGATCAAAGAAGAGAAGAGAAAGAAGGATATTGAGTAATTGACTTTTCTTGGTTATAAAAAATACTATAAATATAAACTCACCACAAATGCAATTTTTCCACTGTTGGGGTCTTAACAAAAAAGAATAAAAAAGGAAAAATGTGTAGTCCATTTTGGTTAGTTCTATCCAGTGTTTAAAAGGCGGGACGTGAAGTGGAGCGTTTTATACAATATAGGGCGAGGCATAAGCTCTGAAATACGGGGCGTAAATTTTATGGATTTATAGGGCGGAGTCTCATATATATTCAATTTTATAGTTTTATTACTAACAAAATAAGTAAAAATAAATCTTGATTTTTATTTGAGATAAATATTAATAATCAATAATGAAGAAACAATATTATAATTACTAATTGAGAAATATTATTACACCAACAAATTAAAAAAGCCGATACATTTTTATGTCCCGAAGCATTTTTAATACGTCCCTCGAGACTCGTCCAAAAAATATCTTTTAAAACACTGGTTTTACCTATTAATATTTCAACATATGATTTTTATGAGATAAAAATTTTAAAATTTTCTTACTTAGATTTGAGAGTTTCATATATTATTAAATATAAAAATAATTTCATAAGTTTATATTTTATAGGGAAAATACCCAAGTACCCCCTCAACCTATGCCCGAAATCCCAGAGACACACTCATACTATAGTAAGGTCCTATTACCCCCCTGAACTTATTTTATATGTAATTTTCTACCCCTTTTTAGCCTATGTGGCACTAGTTCGAAAGAAAAAGTCAATCATCGTTGGGCCCACAAGATAGTGCCACGTAAGCTAAAAAGGGGTAAAAAATTATTAATAAAATAAGTTCAGGGGGTAATAGGACCTTAGTATAGTATAAGTGTGTCTCTGAGATTTCGGACATAGATTGAGGGGGTACTTGGGCATTATCCCTATTTTATATTGGAAAGATACTATACTTTATATCTAACAAATATTTATTCTATACATAAATTGTGTAGTTAATATTATTGTGTTTACAAACCTTAGAAACTATTTATATCAGATATAATCATTATTGACGAATTTATACTTCTTCGTTGTTTCTATAGACCCTTGGTTCAATATTAGAGAGATTGTTCCCTATAATTTCTCGACTTAAATATCAAACATCAATATCAAAATATTATTCATGAAATCTATACCTATAACATATTCACAAATCATTACAAATGCTATATATAACTAACATATTTGATATAGAATATAAATGAAGAGAAACCTATACACATATTGCCTATTTGTTCAACACTTCATTTTATGTCGTGTAAAAATAAAATTTAAATATATCATTAAATAGAAAAAAAGCTTATATATATTACCTATTAAAAATTTAGCTCATCTAAGTTATTTCAATTAATAAATAATGACATAGATTAACTTTTTCAAACAAAAAATAATATAAATCAGTTAATATTTTATAAATAACATAAATTAGTCTTTTTTAAAAATTCAAAAATATATTTAAGTCTTTTCCTTATGTATAAAAAATATAAACACACAACATAGTGACACTGTAAATATTCCACTCATCGGGTCTTTATTGAAAGGAATAAAAATGGAAAAAAGTGTCCTGAAATTTCTTTGTTCCAATCAATGTTAAGAAGTTAAGTCAATTTTGGTTAGTTTAACCAATTTGGAGTTGAATCATTTAAGTATGACTATTAGTTGAAGTGCATCGATTTATTCGTTTCGATTTTATATATTATTGATTTTTAATTTTTTAATTATTAATTTATAAAATTTTATACTTAACAATTTTATTTAATTAATAAGAAATATTTATAAAATAAATATATGATTTTTCTAACAATTTGATATGACAAAACGTTAATGTAACTTTATAAAATGCTTATAAAATAGAAATAGTAATAAGTAACCTGAATTTTTTTTTATACAAATGCAACACAAAGAAATATTAAGAGGAATAAAATTTTTACTTTACAATTTTTGGACGTTTTGTATAATATAAAGTTATGAAATCAAAATTACTATATAGTATGAACTGAATGTCAAAAAGCAAAACATACTAAGCAGTCTTGATATTGAGATAAATATTTATATTAATGTAGAGGTAAAGTAATAAATTACCACGATATGATAATTCGATAATTATTTTTTCATTAAATCATTAAATACCTGTTAACCCAATAGCAATAAATTAATAACATAATTCTCGCTCAATTTACTGTTCGGTTCGATTTTTGTATACCCTAAGCATTATACATAAATATGTCTTTAAACTCAATTTTAGTTGATATTTACTTCTTCAATTTTAGACATGTATAAGTAGGTGCTAGAATTTGTATACAAATTAAATACGTAAATATATGTATCCTATTTGGTACATACAAATCAATTCAAGTATAATTCACGCAAATTATTAAGTAGGGAGCGTGATAAAAAGTATTTCTTTCTTAAACTCCGTAATTCGTTAGACTACCTATAAATTACATGCCACGTCACCATTGTTATCCACTTGAGTTATCTCCCTCATTTTCCTCCATTTATCTCACTTTCAAAAATATCTATTTTTCTTCTCTTCCATGTTTTGAAACTATTTGAAAATGCATTTCTCATCTGTTTTATCTCCTTCAAATTGCTCATTAGTGAAGAGATCACACCAAAATCAACTCGAGAAATTGTCTTTTACGCCATTGAAGTATCTTCGGTTCTGTGGACTGAGAAATGAGATTTTAGCGTTTGAGTTTTTGAAGCTTAATCGATGTGAGACTCAGAGAGTGAGGAACTTTCGAAGGAGTGAAATAGTAGTATCAGCTTCAGTGGCTGAAAATGGCAGCGCTCCGACGTCGTTTGATTATGATTTAGTCATAATTGGTGCTGGTGTTGGTGGTCATGGTGCTGCATTACATGCTGTGGAGAAGGTACGAGTTTGTTCGATTTTGATTTGATACGGAATTTGATTGAATTAATTTTTTTTTTAATCTAATTAAAAATAAGTAGAATATATCAAAATTCACTTCTTCTTTTTTGTGTTCTTCAATATTTCACGTGAAAAGTTAGATGAAAGAGATCTTTTATAAATAAGTTGTAATTTTGATGGTCCATTTTCTTTTTATAAAAAAATAAATTTTACTCCGTCTCATTTTATGTGTGGCATTTCTCAAATTTTGAGATTTAAATAAGTTTATCTTTGATCATAAGTTTTTTATTGATTTTTAAACATTTTGAATTATCAGTAATTGTGACTTACATTTGCATAGTTTATAAATATATAAATTTCATTTAAAAAAAGATTAAAATTTCATGCGCAAATTTTCGGTCATACATTGATGCTAGAAAAACGAAAACTGTCACGTGAATTGGGAGTTTGGGACAGAGGGATTGGATACTAGGAGTATTGCAACTCTGCTTTGTGCAATTTTAATTTTTTTTTTTTTAATTTCAAAAGATGTTTTAATTTGGTTTTGACTCAACTCCAAAAGTTAGTTAATATGAAAATACAAAGTTGAGACAGAGGGAGTATGAATTTTGAACATTTTCGTAGGGCAAAAGCGATTCATGAGTGGAAATGAAGTCATAGGAAGTGGCGGCAATGTGGCCCCTAACATCGCGAATAAGAGGAAAGAGAAGTCATAACAAGGTTTCTGTAGGTGAACCTGCGGTATGGACATTGTTGAAGCATGCTAAGCATAACGACTAGCGAATTTGCTTAACCACTGAGGAGTGGCAGGGTTAGGGTGCTTTGGACCCTTTCATGCATCTCCCTCCTATCTTTGGTGCGTGATCACGTGCATGCTTGGTGATGAATGAACCACGCCAAGGAAAACTAACATTGATAAGCTGCCTCTCGCGTCCTGTTTAGACATTGAGTGTGCAAGTTCTTGCCATCTTATTTTGTGTTCTCTAGACTTTTCTCACATTTGTATAACTTTGTTCTTTGGGGATTACACCAATCTAACTGGCATTAGGATTTCTTTCGACTAGTACTATGCGTCTCTTATTCTCATTGAAACGTGTTTTTTGACAGGCTAAAGGACTGTTTTTAGGCCTTCTCAAACTGATTGCACCAACATAATCCTAGCAACAATGACTAAATGTTCACTTATTTGCATCAGGGGGTGGAGGGAATAGCAATGATACTAATCGGTAGAAGAAAGAGAAAAATTCTGTGGACTCTAATCCACACGGCACTTTTGTAGTTAGTTTCGACAGCCTCATGTCTTTGCCACTTCACTAGCAGAAATAACATTATTGACCATTGTGCATGTTGTATATACTTAGTTACTCGTTAGTTCTATCGTAGTTGTGATGACTGGAAATTTATACTATCCTTTCAGGGTCTTAAAACAGCTATCATTGAAGGAGATGTAATTGGCGGAACTTGTGTAAACAGAGGCTGTGTTCCTTCTAAAGCACTTCTTGCAGTTAGCGGTAGGATGCGGGAACTTAAGAATGAGCATCACTTGAAAGCTTTGGGTATACAGGTGATTCCATTTATTAATGTAAATGTCTCTGCATGAATAGGGATGTATCTGCAGCAACAAGCAGCTAAATATTCGACCTCGTTTATATTAGTACACTGGAACAAAAATTAATATTTCCGTTGCATTACATAATATGGTGTTTCAATACTCACATTGTTTAAGTTATTACTCCATTTGACTTATGTATTAAGTGGTAGCTGAAGAAAATATTCTAGTGCGCGAAAATATTGATAGAGAAACGTCATATCCAGTTTTAAATTTGAATATGTAAATGATATGACTTCTTGAAAGTTGTACGGAGTTCTATTACTAGTGGAATGATTTCAAACATATTGATATGTCCCAAAATGTGAAAAGTGTGGATTAAATAGGTATCGGGGGAACATACAGAGTTGGTTACTGATGGTTCTATGACATCCTAAAATGTCATTTGGCTATCGTCTTGGAGAACTTGGTGGTCGTTTAAAGAACTAATCTGAAAATTGGCAAATATTATCTGTTGTCCATACACTTTCCAATCCACTTTCTTCAGTTTGCTTCTTATTTCCCTTTTTATAAAGCAGATCAATTCTTGAATAATCCACATCACCTCTAGACGTCCTCATAAATGTGTCCGAGTCTGCTGATTGATCAATCTCTTCCATGTGAATGACAGGTTTCTGGTGCTGGCTATGACAGGCAAGCAGTTGCTGATCATGCTAATAATCTTGCCTTGAAAATTCGTAATAACTTGACAAACTCTCTAAAGGCACTTGGTGTGGACATTTTGACAGGAGTGGGTACTATAACGGTAAGTCAATCTGGGCTTGAAACGAATATCATTAAGAACTTATTCTACTTTCAATCTTAACCTACATGCTGATGGAATACTTCAGGGTCCTCAAAGAGTGAAGTATGGAAAAGTTGGTTTTTCTGGCAGTGAAGTTACCGCTAGGGATATAATTATCGCTACCGGTTCTGTCCCTTTTGTTCCTAGAGGCATTGAAGTTGATGGTAAATTTTCTTTATTCTTTCCAGTCCTGCTACATTATTGTCAAGATTCCTTGAAAATTACTGTGGTCTGGTATTGCAGGCTTTGTTCTGTGGCATAATACATAAACATACACTCAAAATTGGCCTCAGCTAGTAAGTTAGCACTCCAACTATTAGAGTGCACATCTAGGCAATCAACTGACAACTAAATGCTCCAAATTGTCCTCACTGTGTCTCGTGAAGACACGACGCTGACGTGACACATTAAATATTGGAGGTGCCTAGATGATCGTTTTGTAAGTTGGATTGCTCAACTGACATAGTAGAGATGAGTTGAGGTGTCTAGATGTGCATACTCAAAGTTCCAAAGTTGGAGTGTTTACTTAAGCTGAGACCAAGTTTGAGTGTGTGTTTATGGATTATGCCGCCTTCTTTTAAGATGTGGTACCTTTTGGAAGGTGAATCCTCACCATTAGTCATACAACTCATATTCTTTTTCAGGGAAGACTGTGATTACCAGCGATCATGCTCTCAAACTGGAGTTTGTACCTGAATGGATAGCTATAGTAGGAAGTGGTTATATTGGACTTGAATTTAGTGATGTGTATACCGCACTTGGTAGTGAGGTAGTTTTGCCTCTTTAAATCTCTAATTCATTTTCTTAAGACCGCTGTTCCTTCTTTCCGCCTTTGAAATGCTGTTTTTGGGCAAAATTGGCCAAATCAACCTCTAGCTAAAACTTGATGGCTCTTTTTGAAAAAGTTTGACCATTTTTGCAAGTAATTTTGTTTCAATTGTGAAAACTGAAATCTAATTTTTTTTATGTACTTAATATTCTGCTATTCAATTTGTTTCAGAATGTCATCAACCTTTGAAACCGAAACTTGCCATTCGAAAAGGAACCTGAACCAAAATGTGCCATTTCAAATATATAGGTCTTTTCTTTCCTTTATGTACACTGTTCTCTTTCTAGTTACCATGAAACTGCATCTCGTTTCCTTCTCTGTGAAACATTACATTTCAAAATTCTGACCGGTCTTATTTTCAGTCCTTTGAAGTTTATGTTACTTGTTGTCTACACTGCCATCCTAAAATTTTGCATTTTGAAGGTTTTGCTGATTGCAATCTTAGTATATCCTAGATTCAAAATGGCTTAGCTTTTGACCTTTACCTAAGTTATACTTTGTCTCTGCTTGATAAGAGAACAAGCCTTGCTTTCTTTTTTCAAGCACGAAAACGATTAAGTCTTCAGATCAAACTAGTTGAGGTCAGCTATATCAATCGTTACTATCCATTTTGCTCCATTTGGACCTGTTTCATATGTATAGATAGGATTCATCATCAATTAACTAGTTCAACGCTAGTTGTATCAACCTACAACAACATCTTTTATCCAGACTTGGGACAGGCAAAATGTGCAAAACGCACACAAGCGGTGGAGTTTTTCTTAAATTAAACTACAATAACAACATACCCAGTGTAATCCCACAAATGAGGTCTGGGGAGGGTGGGGTGTATGCAGCGCTTACTCCTAGAGAGATTGTTTTGGATAGACCCTTGGGCTCAAGTAAAGCATAATAAAGTCACGTATGAAGAGGGAGATACAACAATGAAGCAATTATGTTGAACATAATGGATAAGTGAACAGTAGCAACAGTAGCTGTTTAACCTTTCATTTTGGTTGTTTGAAATGTTCTTTGAGCTTAATCTTCTCCTAGAGTTACCTCAACGATTTTGAATTCTCTTTAAAAAATCAGATAACTAACAATCATTTTTTGTCACAGGTTACCTTTATTGAAGCTCTAGATCAACTTATGCCTGGATTCGATCCAGAGATTAGTAAGTTAGCTCAAAGGATTCTCGTAAATCCAAGGAAAATTGATTATCACACTGGAGTGTTTGCAACGAAGGTATTGATCACTCTTGTTTATGTTACTTCAACCACAAGTTCCCAAATATCTTAACTATCTTCTCTAATAATTCGTTCAGATCACCCCCGCAAAGGATGGGAGACCAGTTGTTATTGAGCTAACTGACGCCAAGACTAAAGAAGTAAAGGACACTTTGGAGGTAAAACAATATTATTACGCATCTTTCGTTTTTGGTTTTTATTAGAACTTGTACATGCATTTCACAAAATTTTGTCTGGAGCTCATTGCTTTAGAGTCATTCTCTTTAACAATCAAAATTAGGTTTTGTGTATTTGAATATTTAGTAGAATTAAAACAAGTTGTGTTCTATATATTCTTGTTGTTTTTTTGAATCTATAGACGTATTCTGCATGTTTTAATAACAATTATGTTTAATTTCTATTGCACTGCAACATATACTTCGGTGTACTTCGTTCCCTGAGTGTTTATGAAATCTCACAATGTGTATGAAAAAAAGCCAAATGGAGAAAAGTACACATATATATGTTTAGTCCAAGACTACTAATTATAAATGACAAATATATGGACAAAGAATTTTGATTTTTTTTTACGATAAAGTGAAATATCAATTATTTAGTGTCGTCGAATCACTAGGAAAAATATGTCTTAGAGCCTTGATGATGACATTGAAGCGTACATTATGCGAGGCAAAGCGTTCAACACGTTATGGCCTCGCTTCAAGGCTTAGCCGCGCTTTGACAACACCAGATGAGGAAAAGTTGAACTTCTATATGCACTTGGGCAATCATCCCCTCATCAGCTAGCCTTTGAGGTTGAGTCAGCTCAAATCTATTTCTTTACGATTATACTTCATAAATCCTAAAAAATGTGAAATGGAATTGTGATCATTTTATTAATTTGCATGTTTGTGAAAAAATATCAAGTGAGTGACCTCTCTTTGCTTTTTTTAGGTTGATGCAGCTCTGATTGCAACTGGTAGAGCTCCCTTTACGAATGGTCTAGGCCTGGAGAATGTATGTCTTCGCATAAAAACATATACAATAGTCTACATCGATACAAAGATTTTGTTCATTTTAATGGTCAACTTTTGCAGATCAATGTGTTGACACAACGAGGTTTTATTCCTGTTGATGAGCGTATGCGAGTTGTTGATGCTGATGGAAATTTGGTTAGCTGGAACTACTCTATTGTCGACATGGCTTTAAATGTTGTTCTAACAATGCTTTTACCACTAGGTACCTCACCTTTATTGCATTGGTGATGCAAATGGTAAAATGATGCTTGCTCATGCAGCCAGTGCTCAGGGAATATCTGGTCCGTATTGAATTATGTTACGAATATTTTCTATACAGTCAACCGTTTCCCTTTAAAATCGATATCATGTTACAACTCAGTATGACCTTTTCTTATGAAATAGTTGTCAAACAAGTCTCTGGACGAGACCACGTGCTTAACCATTTGAGCATTCCAGCTGCTTGTTTTACTCATCCTGAAATCAGCATGGTTGGGTTGACAGAGGTGAAACTTCTTTAAAACGTTACGAATATCTTCTATACAGTCAACCGTTTTCCTTTAAAATCGCTATCATATTACTCACAAATCATTCTTTCCATGTTTGATGGGATTAACTAGGTGGAAAACTGCTTTAACTTAGTTTTCTCTTAAACTGGCTTCTGCATTTTGCAGCCGCAAGCTCGAGAGAAAGCTGAAAAAGAGGGGTTTGAGATAAGCGTTGCAAAAACAAGCTTTAAGGCAAACACAAAGGCACTGGCGGAAAATGAAGGGGAAGGGCTTGCAAAGGTTCTACTCATCTATTACCTCTTGAATAGCGTTTTCATTTCATCGCAAACCATAATGGTTGAGATTCATGTGTTCTTCGAATGTTGAGTTCCTATAGCTAGATATTTGGTTATATGTTTCGTCACTTATCTGAAACATTCAAAATTGTGTCTTGGATTGATATATCCTAACCTTTTTACTGCTTCTTTGATATATATAGTTGATATACAGACCGGACAATGGGGAAATTCTTGGAGTTCATATCTTTGGTATGCATGCTGCTGACCTTATTCATGAAGCGTCCAACGCCATAGCATTGGGAACATCCGTGCAGGTTATCCATTATACGATACTATTTTATCTCAAGATTATCTTATTAGTTCTCCCTTTGGGACTTGGGAGCTTCAGTTTTGACCTCCTTCAATCTCTCCATGCAGGATATAAAGTTCGCAGTGCACGCACATCCAACATTGTCTGAAGTCCTTGATGAACTGTTCAAATCTGCTAAGGTAAGCCTTTTTGTGACGTTATAGGATAGACTAGGCGAAAAAGTATATCACTTTAATAGTAAACTTGTTAATTTTACAACATTTCCTCTGACTAGCTAAAGGAATTGGAAAAAATTCAACCAGGTAACTAGTCACGTCCATCGGCCACTTAGTGAATCAGTTGTTGTCTGAAATTCTGAAGTCTAATGAGTTTGAGGGAGCTACTGCACCACCGGTCTCGCTATAGGATCATCTTCAACAAAGCATTGAGATGTAACAAGGATAGATTTGGATGACTTGCTGCATATAACTTAAGTTGCAAATCAGGTTTTCATGAGAAATTGATATACTGATTCCAGGGTATTTTACCGAGGCCTTGGAGTGTCAGTGTGAAGTGAAAATCGACATTCTTAAGTAGTGCTCGCAGAGGCCTTATTCGAATGTTGTAAGAAGATGTATGTTCTGTTGTAATTGCAGAATAGAGGAGGCACATTGGCTCTGCCTCTATTTGGTTTATGCTTTGTATTGATAGTTCGTGTGTAATTTGCTAGTGCAGAGTGCGATGAAAAGTAGGAAAAACAAGTTTCACAATCCTAAGTCAAAGTGATAGAAAATTAATGAATTATAAAGATATGATGCAACTCCATCTACTTAGAGTATGTTAAAGATAGATGATACAATCCTGGGTTACACATATAAAAAACTAGAGATTATAGTCAGGTTCCAAGTTAGAGTCAGGGTCAAGTCCCAATTTAAAAGTCGGGGTCATGGATTAGGAGTGGGGATCGAGTCATGGGTCGGATATTAGAGCCTGTATCAGGGTCGAGGTCGGAGCCAGGTCCAAAGTTGGATGTCGAGATCAAATCCCAGTCAAGTGTTGGGGTCGGGGTTAGGGTATGTTTGAGATCGAATGTCAAATTTTGAGTCAAGTCGGGGTCAGGTCTCAGGTCAGTGTCATGTCTAGGTTTTGATGTCGAGGTTAGGTCCCAGTTCCGAGTTGGGAGTTGGGGTGAGGTCTTGGGTTAGGTGTCGGGGTGGAACACAGACTATTCGTCGAGGTCATTTCCTTATTTAGTTGTCGTGGTCAACATTGAATCTTGAGTCGAGAGTCGGGGTCCTTTTCTAGATCGAATGTTAGGGTTGGATCTCGAATTTGTCGTCGGGTTTGCTTCCCTATTCGGGTGTCGGGTTCAAATCTTGGATCAGTTATCAGAAGTGGTTTCCAGGTCAGAAACTATTTTCCGTAAAAGTATTTTCTACTCTATAGCGTGATAAATGAAAGATACTTTCTAGAAAATATTTTTATTTACTGACCAAACACTAGAAAATAATTTTACTCACCAACCAAACATGAGAATTTAGCTTATTTGGATTGTCTTTTCATTTGTACTTATAATCCAAAAGTCATGTGTTAGAATTTCTAACTTATGGCTTATTTTTAGCATTTTAACCTTAAAATTAAATACTTATAAATAAATACTCTTTAAACTTATCAAAAAACTCGTGTTCATAAAATATTTTAGCTCAGAAGCACTCAAAATAAGCTAATCCAAATTACAAGGATAAAACATACTTATAAATAAAATAAATACTCTTTAAACTTATCAAAAAACTCGTGTTCATAAAATATTTTAGCTCAGAAGCACTCAAAATAAGCTAATCCAAATTTACAAGGATAAAACATACTTATAAATAAATACTCTTTAGTTATTGGGTTGGTTTGGAGGATGGTGGAGTGATTGCTGGACTTGCTTCATGTGGTTTGATGATGAGCATACTAGACACAGCTTCTGACTTAATGGGAGATTTCAAGACTGCTTACTTAACCCTTACATCCCCGCGTTCCATGTTCTTTAGCCAACTCATTGGAACTGCCATGGATTGTATCATAACCCCTCTAGTCTTCTGGATTTTCAAATGTATAACAAGCAGAAGGCTAAAGAATTTGGACCTGCAGTGGCTTCTGGTCTAAAATGTGGTGACTCATTATGGGGAATTCCAGCATCTATTCTTGCTCTAGCTGGTGTCAAAACTCCATTTAGTAATGTTAAAACAAGTTCTGTTTCTATATACCCTTGTTCTTTTCAAATCTATAGACGTATTTTGCGTGTTCTAATAGCAATGTTGTTTCATTTCTATTGCACATCCAATGAAGTTGAACCTTCAATCTTCAACATATACTTGGTCTTACTATGTGAATGAAAATAAGGCGCAAATGGAGTCAAATACAAATACACCTCATCAGATAGCAGTACTAATAGAAGGCTCAGAGAACTTAAGATAGCTTCGAGTCTGCACATATTCACACTGTAAATAAGGGACTACCATTTCTCCTTCCTACAATGCCATCTGCCTCCAATGGTATATAAAGACTAATATATACGAGTTCTGTTGAATTCAATAACATTGGATGTTACTAAAAACTTCACTAAATTTAGATATTAAAGCATTTCAAAGATCATTCATTTATTAAGAACTAGTTTGAACTAACAACAGAGAATTCAAACAGGGTGGAAAGAAATATTGAAAGAGCATTAATTAAAAGACGCATAGAAAATTCTATCTAGTGATATGCGCGATAAAATAATCCAACTCCATTCGAGAAGCACCCCCTTTCTCAGTGGACTTCCTCACGGCTTCTCCCAACTCTTTTGCTCTTTTCCTAACCTCGTCGCCTTCTTCTGATGTCATTAACTTCCTCACGACATTATCAATGGTGGATGCAGTGACCATCTCATCGCGTTTCTTATCCCATTCCGTTATAACCAGGCCTATTTTCAGCATTTCTGTTAACAAAAAACCATTTTTTGGGTGGTCAGAGTGTGTAGGCCAAGCAATTATTGGGACTCCCATAGTGATGGTCTCTACACAAGAAGTCCAATCACATGCACTTAAGAACCCGCCAATGGATGAATGAGCCAAGATTTCGGTTTGTGGTGCCCAATCTCTAACTAGTAACCCGACCCCGTTTAGTCTTTCCTCAAACCCTGCATGAAACTCAAATTCTCTATTGAGGTTTGCCCCGAGATAGATATCAGTATTATCAGGATCGTTCAACAACCATATGAACTTTTGTTTGCTAAGCTCTAAACCCATCGCGAGCTCTTTAATTTGTTCATCAGAAAATGAAGTCAACATATCATAAGATACGTAAAGAACTGAGTTTGGAGGTTGTTTATCCAACCAATCCAAACAGGGGAATCCATTTTTTTCATTCTTAATAGGCCGGAGAACCGGTCCTATAGCCCATTGCTTCTTGTCTTGTCCGATTCCAAGCAAGTCGACAAAAGTATTACTACCTTCCATTACTTTGCTTGTATTATGAATATCACCCGCGGAGCTCCTCCCTATATATTGAACTTGAAAAGATCCTATTCGCATGATCTCTTCGCAATACCATTCTTCAGAGGATGGTAGCTTTTGAAGTAGTTGTTGTTCAATAGGGATAGGCAATCCAACATGAGGAAATAAGTGATCACAATACATACCAAAGGCCGAAATCACAGGGCTAAAGATGTATGACTCTGCATTATCAAAAGATGCAATATCCTGAACATTATAACACATTAGACAATCATGTATCATGATAATTCGTCTTGATTTAGACGAAATATCATGTAAGAAGGAAGTAATGGATTCGCGGAGATGCATGGTAACATTCCAGAATAAATGGAAATGTTTAGGTACTTCACTCGGGATTTCAGGGTCGAGTGGAGTAGGAATCATTTCGAGGTCATGAAAATGAATAGTGGCTAAATCGCAAGGATTTAACATCGTGGCACGAGCCTTAGTGTCGTGATTGTAACTAGGTAGGCTAAGATAGTGAACAGAGAGACCATAGGAAGAGATTAAGCAAGCAAATTGGAGAAAAGGATCAAGATGACTTTGTGTTTGAAATGGAACCATAACTACAACAACTTCATCACCTAATTGTTTCTTCAAATTTGGAATTTTTGAGTGTTTTCCATTGGATTTTCAGTGAGAGTGAACAAAGAAATAGGAGGCACTGGCTAGCGTTTATAGAGATGAGAAACTAGTGTGGGCGTAGCAAACATTCTTCGTCAAAAAATTATATTTTTATTTTTCGAGAGTGAAACGACTTAAAAATTCTAATAATTTTGTATTCCCCAACTTTTCTTTTACCTACTATGCGTCTACTCATTCATTGCACATGGGTCTTTTTCCACACTTCCCGAAGCAAGTATTTCCTTCGTTTTATAAAGAATAATATAATATAACTCAACACGAATTTTAAGAAAATAAAGAAGATTTTTGATCATGTGATCTTAAATAAATGTTAAATGTACAAAATTATCTTTTAGTATCGTGGCCTTAAACATGTCATGTTGAAAGTTATTACCAAAAATAGAAAGATGTCATTCTTTTTTTGAAAAAAAACTAAAAAGGAAAGGAGGTCGTTCTTTTTTAAACGGAGAGAGTAAATAAAGGGCAAAGGACAGAAATCACAACTTTTAAGGCAAAGTTACTTTTTGTCCCTTATAAATTTATAATTACAGAAATCTCTCAAACTGATATAATAATATAAGTGTTGATAAATTAATCTGATGTGCGAGATATATTAATCGTTAAGTAAGATACATTATATTTTATACATGATACACTAATCTGATATACTTTTTATACATGATACACTAGTATGATGTGCAAGATACATTAATTTAATTTGAAAAAAATAAAAAATTTAGAAATTTGTAAAATTAATAAGAGATAATGATAATAAAAGAATTTAAATTTGAGATTTCTCTAATTTTTTCTTAAATAAATGTTGTACAATTAGTTTCACTATCATGTTGTTGGTATTTTTTGTCTTCGTTTGGTCATTGTGATGAAATCGTAATTACATAGAAAAGAAAAGTAAATTTTTATTTAAATAAATGATTATATATTTAAATTATATTTTTAGTTATAAATATAAAATTTGCATAAATAATCTCAATTTTTTAATATAATTTTGTTTATATTAGACATTGAAATTAAATGTGATGAAAATTTGGACTATTCTCATAATAGGCCGACAATATTATGACACCATATTGACATTGGCAAATGCATTCAAAACTCCTAGGCGGCATCTTATTTTTAAAAGATGTAAAGGTTATCATAAATATCATAAAATCGAAAAACCGAATCGAATCAAATTTGATTAATTTTTAAGTTTTTTGGTTTGATATTAATATTATTTTTTTGGAAGTTTGATTTTTCGATTTAGGGTTAGGTGTAAGGGTCTTGAAATTTTGATACATCAAAAAACGAAAATTTTATTTTAAAAAAATTAATTTTTTCTTATATATATATACGACATAATCTTAACACAACAATTGAAAATTCAATCAACAACTAAATCATTAATGAATAAATTAAAGTAACACCAAATGTTTCAATAGTTAACTTGAAATATTAATTTTCAGGAAAAACTTAAACATATTTCTTTCAATGTACAGTATGTAAAGAAATCATCTTCATACTTGTTTTTCTCGATAAATTGTTGGAGACACACTGTTCTTGATAAAGACAAATATTCCACGGTAATACAAATTTTCCCTTAACATAGTTTTAAATTTTTAACTATCTTATATTTTATTTTTCATTTCATACTGAAAAATTGATTTAAAAATGTTGAACTAAATCGAACCGAAATAGAAAAATCGAATCGAAATAGAAAAAATCATACCAAATAACCAATATATGAATCGAATTAGTTTTTAAATATACGGTACATACTTTCCTAAAATTGAAAACCAAAATCGAAGTTTAATAAAATCAAACCGAATAACCAAACGCCCACCCAACCAACAAAATCATAATTAGTATTATTATTATAGATTGCAAATATATTATAGAGGTAAAATCAAGAAAATGGTTCTAAAGAATAAAAAAAATATCTATTATTTTGATATTTCTTATAATTTATGTTTTATTATCTTTTATAACATTAAGTATTTTTGTGATGTTTAAATTATCATAAGAAATAAAAATCTATGTAAGCTTAACATTTCAAAAAAATATCTTATTAGTACGTTGATTCCAAGAGAGGAGCTAAGCATCTTTTGTAATATTTTTTTGATATAATGCACAAGTATTTCTTAATTTATATCTGAAATTTCAGAGACACATTTATATTATATTAAGATTTTATTTATCCTTTTCAATTTATTTTATTAATAATTTTTTATTTTTTTCGGCCTACGTGACACTATCTTGTGGGTCAAACTCAAGCTAGTATCATGTAGGGCGAAAAAGGATAGAAAATTACTTATAAAATAAATTTAAGTGGGATAATAGAACCTTGGTATAGTATAAGTGTGTATCTGAGATTTCGGGCATAGGTTCCCTATTAAAGTAGGGTATACTAAAGTATCAATATTTTGAATCAAAAAACTTCTAATTGTTATTTATATTTAAAGTTTATAAACTTATTACTTATAAAATTATGTGATTAACTTATATTATATATATCTTAATAAAATGATATTTTTTCAAACTTAGAATTATTGAAATCTTACTTAAAAAATCAGAATGAATTAAAATTTGAAAAAATAAATTAAATAAGAGAGGCGCAGGGCATGGCTGCCTTGTAAGGTACATGATCCTGTCGCCTTCTCCCACAAGATTAAATTGAATTAAAAACGAGTAAAAGTATTTTTTAAGGAAAGTGCCTACTAATTATATATATATATATATATATATATATATATATATATATATATATATATATATATATGGCTGTCCGAAGTGCAAGGGGTAAACTCGGACTCGGATAGGATTATGCGCGCCGGGCCCTTCGGGTCTCATATTTTGGCCGAGTTTACCGTGTTTTTGTTCATTCCCATTGCAACAAGATGGACCTTTACCGAGGCTGAGAATGGACCAACTATTAAATCTTGGGTGGAAATTTATATATATATATATTATATATATATATATTTTTTTTTTTTCATTTCAATCTTTTGTCTTGTTTTTCCTTTCTAAAAAAAATCTCTTTTTCTAAAAAAACTTAAACTTTGAAGTTTTCGATTTAAATTAATTTAGACCAATAAAAATTTAAAATACTTTTATTTTATTGACACGTATATAGTGAAATAATCCTTAATATAGATAGGTATATTTGATCAATTTAGTCATTGGACACATGAAAATAGTTTGTAATAATATATAAAAGATAATTATTTTAATTTTTTGGATATCACATAACCTAAATAGTCTTTAATATATGTAAAAGTATGTATTTTATTTATAAATATTTGTAATAAATAATAGTAATGATGCAAAATCAATAAAAATTTACAATATTTTGATTTTATTGACACGTATATAGTGAAATAGTCGTTAATATAGATAGGTATATTTGATCAATTTAGTCATTGGACACATGAAAATAGTTTGTAATAATATATAAAAGATAATTATTTTAATTTTTTGGACACCACATAACCTATATAGTCTTTAATATATGTAAAAGTATGTATTTTATTTATAAATATTTGTAATAAATAATAGTAATGATGCAAAATCAATAAAAATTTAAAATACTTTTATTTTATTGACACGTATATAGTGAAATAGTCCTTAATATAGATAGGTATATTTGATCAATTTAGTCATTGAACACATGAAAATAGTTTGTAATAATATATAAAAGATAATTATTTTAATTTTTTGGATATCACATAACCTAAATAGTCTTTAATACATGTAAAAGTATTTATTTTATTTATAAATATCTGTAATAA
Organism: Solanum peruvianum; assembly: GCA_027705065.1. NCBI lineage: Eukaryota > Viridiplantae > Streptophyta > Magnoliopsida > Solanales > Solanaceae > Solanum > Solanum peruvianum. The sequence goes on from JAKWJD010001759.1 coordinate 61,627,098, forward strand.
ATAATAATAATGATGCAAAATCAATAAAAATAACTGTTAAATTTAAACTTTGATTTTTCTAGGTATTCCCTTTTTCTTCCTAACGAAACGAAAAGGGCATATCCGTCAAATAAATTATTGTCCGACGCCGGAAAATCAAAATCCAAGTTACAGTACTTCTTCTTCTTCCCATATTTCCATCGCCCTTCTTCCCGTTTTGCCCCTCTGCAAGATCTCGACATCGTCGGCGTCATCTTCCCGGGAAATTCATCAAAATTTGAAATATACAGTTGAATTACAGTTTTTTGTTCTGTATTAATCTAAGTTATCGGAGAAAAGTTGTTTGAATTCATTGAATTGACTGAAGAATTTGGGGGATGAGATTTTGTTAAGGGATAGTTATGAGATCATCTATGTCGCCGGACAATTTAAGCAGTGCTCCGTCGACGTCGAGGAGTTCTCCTCCTTCTGCGGCATCTCAAAATCTCAATTGTAAACACAGGTCTAAATATAAACCCTAGTTTTTTATCTGAATTTTGCAATTTAAGTAGCTTTTCGTATTTGTAGATCTGAAATTTTAGCTTTTTCTCTATCGTAATGCCTGGAATTCAACTGTGATTGGATGAATTGATCCGAGGCTGTAGATGATGGATTATTCTCCAAAATGTGTGTGCTTTTGGATGATCGTAATTACAATATTTCTTTTTTGTAGTTTCAACAACAATAATAACTACACTTCATTCCGAGCTTGCTGGGGTTGGCTATGTGAATCATGTCGCTCCATTTATATACCCCTACTAGTGCAATAGGAGTATCTAATAATGCAGATTTATTGTAGAATTTATCTACAGCTGACAAGATTTTAGAATTCCTAGTGTATATTAGAACCCAAGTAGCCTCCAGGATGCTATAAAGGGAACTTTTATGTATGTGAAGTGAAATGACAGTGGAGAAAGAGGTGATCGTAAAGTCATCTTAGCACATCAAGGGGGGAGGGAGGTGCAGCACTGTGACATTGGAGTTGCATATCATAAGGAATTCGAACAACTGCCTCAAATACAGTATCCGGAAGTACCGCTTGTGGAACCTCAATCTCCACGGGCTTATTAGCTAAATGGATATTAGGAGCAGAGACGGTCCATTTACAGTTAACAATATTCCAGCCTAAATCAGACCAATATGTATTGAAGATTCAATCTGCACTGCAGCAATATAGAAGAAGATATTGTCCCATTGATGGTGAAGAGCCCGTATGATGTATTATTGGCCAATGAATATGGAGAACTAAAGCACCCACAAAAGTGGCATATTTTAGTTAGCTGAGAATTTTAGGAACATGCTCAACACATGATAATTCGTGCAAAAGAGGTATTGCATTGTGCAATAGATGTTATTTTGCTTCTGCACTGTTTATTTGCGAGAGAATCTAGGACTCTTTCTGGTATATATTTTGGGATGCTTAGAAGACTAAAGGAAGAACTTGTAAGCTGGGGTAAATGGAGAGTTGGGAAAACCATCAAAACACTTGGAAGATGATCCCCGTTATGTATTATTTGGAGTATTTGAAATCAAACGTGTTTCGATGGAATTGCAACTCCAGTTCATGTTTTAAATTCCAGATGTCTACTCAAATCTTTTTGCTTGGTATAATCACTATAATGCAAACAATTCTGTTCTATTTGTTGATTTTGTAAGTTCATTGAATTTAGACAGGAGTCATAGGAAGCAGAGAAGCTAACAACTCTTTTTACACTGATTTGCATCCACTGGATATTTATTGAATGAAATTCCATTTACCTGATAAAAAAATATGGGAATCCAGCTATTTGTCTGTCCAAAATCTTGTTTTTGCACCATTACTAATTTCTATAGAGGGGAGGCTTGACATCTAGTGAGCTCTTAAGTTCTTCCGGACAGCACATGTGCTTGGTAGATGGGTGTTTGGTTATCTATGGAATTAGCATCTCACACTTAAAAATAATATTTCTTTAAGCCCCAGCCTCTTTATTGAACCTCCAAAGTCATTTTTGCTGCAAGCCAGTGGTTTGAACCATAAGTCCTTTAACGCTAATGTCACCTGCTCTTTCGTCTGTAGTCACCACTCCACAAATTAAATGTCTTATTTCCTCATCACCCTGCACTGAAAATCTTTACGTGGTTTATCCTTTTTTTGTGCTGCTGCTAAAGGTAAAGGGAATAAAGACATCGTGTAAGGGGATAAAAAGTTCAGTACATTGTTGATGAGCACCCTTTAGCTAGAAGGTTCTCTCTCACACTCTCTAGAATGCCATTCCAAATAGTTGTAGATTTAGATTTTGCTCCCAAAGGTGGGTCCAAATAAGTAGTAGGGAAAGAGCCTAGTATGTAGCCCAAAACACCAATAATTTCTAGTAGATTTTAGACATTGTTTACCATATAAAGAACATTCCTGGAATAATTGATAAAGAGGCCAGACACTCCTTCAAAGAACAACAGCATCACGTGCAACTAAAGAATCTATTCCTTCTCTGCCTCACCGAACCAGAGAATCATCGTGTTAGGTACATTTCACTCTGGTCTCCCTGACTTGGGTTAAAACCGTTGATTCATCGTTGCAATCATGCTGCTGGAAACATTATACGTTGGTCTTCCATAATCAAGGTAAGGGAAGGAGTGACAGGGTCTCCTTGTCTTTTTGAGCAGCAAAAGAACCCTTGGAAGATCCATTGATTATCTCCTTGTCTTAAATTTTTTTGAGCAGCAAAAGAACCCTTGGAAGATCCACTTATTATAAAGCACAACTTACTGTGAAACTATTAAAGTGGATCCAGTTGATCTATTTTTCCCCAGAACTCGTTGACCTTAATATGTTGACAAAAAATCCCTGTGAACATTGTTAAAGGCTTTCTCAATATCTAATATCCATAGAATACTTGCCTTTTTCTATCAAAGTCTTGAGTCAAGGCACTCGTTTGTGATAAGTGATGCATCAGAAATCTACCTCTCCCTCTAGGCCTGGAATCTACCTCTCCCTCAAGGACATCTGAACTGGGGACTAGCTTGCTTTTGATTGTTTTAGTTTGTTAGCAAGAAGTGGGACACACTCTGACCGAAAGGGGTATGAAAGTCGACTTTACAAGAATAGGAGGAGTGACTATCCTAAGCGGGGTAATTGTTGTGAGGCTTAGGGAAGCTAAGTTAGGGTAAGCATTTGGTGGAGAGTGTTGTGGCAGAGTTACCGTCAAGCTGAGGAGAGAAAAAGGGTGATTTGGGACTTGGGCCAAATTTAGGAATGTATTTGTTGGGGCTGGTGCTCTTGAGGTGGGTTCTGGGCCAGGTGGAATACAGGATTCTTCAGTGGGTTTTGGGTTTTATGAATTGGAAGTGTTCCATGTGGGTTTTGGATCATGAATCTCTGAAGGTCTTTAGAGGGTGGCATTGGAGCTTTTCCGTTGGAGGAATAGGTCAGTTGAGGTTCAGTAGATGAGGCTTATTATGAACTAGACCTAATGGTGATTGGGTAGGGGGGTAAATGTGAGTCCCGTCAGAGATAATTCAGATTTTGGAATTTTATAAACCCACTTGGACGAACTGCTGTATTACCCGGTCCAAAAGAGGGAACAATTAATCGGTTATGTGTTCTTGGGTCCTGCTAAGTGGCAGTTTTCAGTTTCCAAGCATATGTAGTTTCTGGCCACACCGGAATCTGATACTCCTTCCCTCCCAATTTATGCGGCGCTATTTGACTGGGTTCAAAATTTTAGAAAGAAATGAAGATTTTTGAAACTTGTGGCCTAAAACAAAGTCATATACATTTGTAGGGTTATAAATCATATCATTAAGTTTAATTTAACACAGATTTCTGTAGTAGGAATGTATAATAATAATTATGATATGGTTCCAATATTAGTATCTTAGAATAAATAACTAAATATTTAGCCAAGTAAATTTTGTGATCATATGGAATGAATTAGATGGCTTTTATCTGTTGCTGATGTGGTTTATTTTTCTACCTGCTACAGTAATGTCTTTCAGCTGTTAACAAGGAGGGAGGTAGCTCCTCGAACTAAACGCGCTTCCAGAAAGTTTTGGGGTGAGAATACAAAATGTACTCTTGACTCCTATGGGTTGAAACGCGGAGTGGGAAGTGATGCTAGACAAGGACTAATATCGTGGTAACTTCATTATCTCTTTTTTTTCCTGTAAAGTCTGATAGAATCTGCTCCATCCTTTTTTCTCCATCTGTCTCATTAAGTTATTGCAGGGTAGAGGCAGAGTCATTGCAACATTTATCAGCCAAGTATTGCTCACTGTTGCCTCCTCCAAGGTCTACCATTGCAGCAGCATTCAGTCCTGATGGGAGGACACTTGCTTCTACGCAGTCAGTCTCTCTTCAATTACATAGACATGTATAATCTGTGTTATATTATGCTAGTTTTGTATCTATCTGTTCAATTTGATCGTAGTTGTCTTAATTGTAATTGTCTAGCGCTCCCATCTTGCAAACTACCTATTCATTAACCATAGTCCACATGGATATATGCGCAAAATTGTGATGTAGTCATTTGTGAATTCTCTCTCCTTATTGATAAAGTAAGAATGTAAGATACTCTGGCAAGAATTTTACTTGTATTGGTTGGGACTAATCTCAGCAACTTCACTTTTTTAAGTTTACTGACATATTCCCGTGGCGGCAGTGGAGATCACACAGTGAAAATAATTGACTGTCAAACTGGGAAATGCTTAAAGGTTATGAGTGGACACCGCAGGACACCTTGGGTGGTGAGACCATCTTTTTTTTTTCCGCAGAATGTTTTGGAATATCACCTTTCTTCTGGATATCTTACATTTTGGTTAACATCTGTAGGTTCGTTTCCATCCGTTGTACCCTGAAATACTTGCAAGTGGAAGTTTGGACCACGAAGTTCGGCTGTGGGATGCAAAAACTGCAGAGTGTATAGGGTCGCGTGATTTTTGTAATGACCTGTAGCATCTCAGTAGTTTAAAGAAAAAACTGTGCACACTTTACTCTTTTTCTTTTGACTGTAACTGGTGAAACATTCATTTCCTACAGATCGTCCCATTGCATCCATTGCATTCCATGCCCAGGGGGAAGTTCTGGCTGTTGCTTCAGGCCACAAGGTAAAAATTTAAACTCAAAACACTCTCTTGGGTGATTTATATTTCATGTTCTGGTAGTGGATGCTGATTTTGCAATCTATGACAGCTTTACATATGGCACTATAACAGAAGAGGAGAGGCTTCTTCACCAGCAATTATACTGAAGACACGGCGGTCTCTTCGTGCTGTCCATTTCCACCCACATGGTGCCCCGTTTCTTTTAACAGCTGAGGTATCACTGTGTTTTTTGGTGACTTGGGTGTGAATTGTGATTGTTTTAGATGCCGTCAACCCTTTATTTTGTAGGTCAACGATCTGGACTCATCAGATTCCTCAATGACTCGTGCGACCTCTCCGGGTAACTTGCAGTATCCTCCTCCTACTGTGTATTTGACTGATGCTTATTCCACTTATCAATCTGCTTCAGCAAATGAACTGCCTATCATGTCTCTACCATTCCTGATCTGGCCGTCAATTGCAAGAGGTGATCCTAGAATACCCATGCAGCAGAGTGATATAGATGTGGGATCTGATAGTATACAGCAGAGATCAGACACATCGTCATCTGTCCGTCTTCTTACATATTCAACTCCGTCCGGCCAGTATGAACTTTTATTGTCGCCTATTGAGCAAAGTGCATCTCCTACACAAGAAGCTCATACTAGTTCTTCTGTCAGGGAAAACGAAACTGGTACTCAACTTTTAGTTGATCCCATGGAGACTGATGGGCAGCCAGAAGAGAGAAACAATCAGTTTTTCCCTTTTAGTGACCCGGCATACTGGGAATTGCCTTTTCTGCAAGGATGGTTGATTGGTCGAAGCCAAGCTGTTCAACAAACAACTCGTTCAGATCTTGGTGGTGCTACCATCAATCCATCAACTTATGGTGAACTGGAAAATCCTTCTGCTGTTCCCTTGGTAATATCAAGCAATAGTCATCCAAGGTCCGGAAGATCTGGTTCTCGGCACCGTTCTTCTCGCTCTCGGATGATCCCTGTTGCTGGAGCTGGTGATGGCGCTGCTCCTGTTAATGTTATGCATGATGAGAGTGATTCACAAATTTCTATTGGTCGCATCCAGTCAGAGATAGCTACTTCACTTGCAGCTGCAGCAGCTGCTGAATTACCTTGCACTGTGAAACTCAGGATCTGGCCTTATGATATTAAGGTTCCATGTGCAGCCCTTGATGCTGAAAGATGTCGCTTAATAATACCTCATGCCGTACTTTGCAGGTGGGAAAGATATGTACTCTTTCGAATCCGTGGCTTGATATTGTTGACAACCTATATGGATACGCTTTTAAAAGACACTGGGATATTAAACTGTCATGAAGAATCATCTTGAACCTAATATTTCTATTTGAGTAGTTGATTACTAGCCTCTTAGCCCTATACTCCGGAAATTTTTCATGTATTAATTTGACAGTTCCTAATTTGTGTGTCAGAATGAAAATAGATATGTTGTTAGATGAACTTTTCTGAATGCTTACATTGAGGTAACATTTTCAGTGAAATGGGAGCCCATTTTTCACCATGTGGGCGATTTTTAGCAGCTTGTGTTGCATGTATTCTGCCGAACTTAGACTCTGATCCTGGTTTTCATGGTCATCTTCATCATGATACTATGACAGCTTCAACTTCTCCAACCAGACATCCAGTTGCTGCCCACCAGGTTATGTATGAGCTACGGATATATTCCCTGGAGGAGGAAACGTAATTACCGAATCACAATAGCTTATATTGTGCTTTCTTTTCTGTCTAATTTCTCCCCCATTCTTTATTTTTATTCCTGTTATGATTGTTGGTTACTTGATACTCTTTGTCATGTGTAGGTTTGGTTCCGTACTTGCAGCTCGAGCAATTAGAGCTGCTCATTGTTTAACTTCAATTCAGGTAAATACTCATTTAGGTTCATGGATTTGTTTTATCAAACTTGTTTTCTAATAGAAAAAGAGCAGTTCTACATGGAATTAAACTCTGCATCTTTTTCTTTCTTTTTGCCTTTCCTTTTACTAAGGAAATAAAACTCTAGATCTAATAGTTTTTGTTTTAAAACTCACAGAAATGAAAAATAATTAGATCTATATGAAAGAGAGAACTACAGGAAAGGGTTTGGGAAGGGTAGGATGCATGCAAACCTTATTCCTACATTTGTGGGGCTAGGGATGTTGTTTTCGATAGACCCTCGTCTCAAAAGAGAAGTTGTCAAAGCAGGGAAGCAAGCAAATAAGACATCACATTATCTTAGCAAGATACAAGGCAAATGAAATAAAAAATAGCAAGACGCATTGGAGAACAAGAAACTACGCGACTACAAATACTACTACCAATAAGAAAGAGAGGAGATGAGGCTAGCCCCTTCTGTCCCACATAAAGTGCAACAACACTCAGCTACCTACTAACCTTTTACCCTAACCTCGACCTCCATGCCTTTCTATATAAGATCATGTCCTCAGTAAGCTAAAGTAGTGTCTTGTCCTGTCTAATCACTTTCTTAGTTCATCTTTGACCTACCTCTACCTCCCAACTCCTCCTATTGCCAACCTTTCACACCTCCTTACTGGCACATCCACGTACCTTCTCTTCACATGTCTGAACCATCTCGATCTCACTTCCCTCATGTTATCTGCCACGGAAGTCGCTCCCACCTTTCCCATCATAACTTCGTTCCTAATCTTATCTCTCCTAGTATGTCTGCACATTTATAGCATCCTCATCCCCGCTACATTCATCTTTTGAACGTGGGCGTTCTTGACTAGCCAGCAAACTGCCCCATACATCATTGTTGGTCTAACCACTATTCTGTAGAAATAATATCATTAAATGAGAGGGCAAAAACATGCCCGTATACAAGAAGTATACCAGAACATTAGAAAGCCTTATAAAAAGACAGCTTTTTATGAACAATACCCAATGATTTATATAAGTAGGGACCTCATGGTACACCAAAAAGAAATGAGGAAAAAGAGGATATTCCTCAAATGTACAAAATCTTTCTTCACTCCGTCGAAAGCTCTCCTATTTCTCTCTTTCCATATGATCCACATAATTTCTAAGGGTGCAATGTCCCATGCTCTGCGTCTCCTCCTAAATTCCCAGCTATACCATGTATGTTTCACAGCACACCATTGCCTACCCAATACGAAACTGTCTCAGAATATTCCACCATAAGCAACACATATCCGACAATATAAAGTAAATATTCAGATCTCCCAATTCTTTACACATAAAGAACCAACTAACACAATTGATTGTCCTCTTTCTCAACTTTTTATGCTGTTAGGATCACCCCCTCGTAGTGAAGAAACATACCTTTCTCGGAGCTAATAAGCTTCTCGTAATAAGACTTTACGGAAAAGACGCATCCCCCCCCCTCGCCAAATCTGCCTAATCATTACAATATACCTTTGTAAAACTAGTCAATCATAGACAACATTACTTATCCAGAAGGAAAAAGAGATTCAAATATTGATACATAATAGCCAAACTTGTTTTCTTGGACTATGCTTTGTTGCTTACTGATCTGAGACATTGATTGGGGCTCCTCATCTTTTGTAATTGCAGTTTTCTCCAACTTCAGAGCATCTGTTACTCGCTTATGGGCGTCGCCATAGTTCACTACTGAAAAGTGTTGTGATTGATGGAGACACAACTATACCCATTTACACGATTCTTGAGGTGAGAAACATCTTATGTCGGGCTTAAGCAATTATTTAAGTGTATTGCTACTTTTATAGGTATTTATAGTTGCGTTATGTAAACACTTACTAATGCTTGTTTCTGTTTATGATGCATAATTTTTGCTTTGGTCTAAAAAGTTAATGTATTAATTGTCATATTTTCAGTAGCCTATTGACATTTCAAGAAATTAACTTAAAACCATGACCTGGTGTTTCTCAGATAGTGAGATCAGAGAGATATAGTGATATTATTTCTGTCTACTGATCAACTAAAAACATGAGAGTAGCTTTACAGATCTTCATACATTTATGAAAGATAGAAACCTTAACTAGATCTACTTCAAGTGAAGAATGTTGTGATGAATATTATGGTTAGAGAAGCAGGTCTCCGGTATACTCCATCAAAGTGTCCCCTCCCCCCCAAAAGTTTACTTACGTTAGTCCTAAGATCTAGTTACATCCAGTCAATAGCATTAGATACATCTTCAGAATTTCCTATCACCACTTGCTTACACCAAATATAGTTAAAACCTAGGCAGTTTATATTTATCTTCTGAATATTGTTCTTCTTTCCTTGAAAACATCTCTATTCCTTTCCTTCCAAATTGTCAGCCAAATGCATGTTGGGACAATCCTCCATCTCTCCTCCTTTTTTCCTGCATTTCCATCACTATTTCAGCATTTTAGAAATTATGCGATTCTCCCTGGTTCCATCCAGTTGATCTTCCTCTTGTGGATGAACATCTGCCATAATTGATCCGTCCATTTGCAGTGTAAATGACATGGGTGGACTTCAAAGTCTATTAATTCCATGTCTTCAATGATCTCTGGAAATGACCTGCTGATTCTCCCACATAAGACCCAAGAACCTGGGAATAGACCTCTAGCTGCTTCCCTTTCAACTGTCATTTGGGGTGTAGACTTCCGTTAGGTGCCATTTGAAATCCTGATTTTTGCCAGGGAAACAACATGAAATTGAGTACGCTCCCACACTACTTACTTCCCCTTCCCATATTCTTTATCCCCCATAATTAGTATGCCTTCCCTAGTCCCATTAGCTTCTAGTTGCACATAATCTGCCCATCTACTACCCTTAATTTCTTTAATTATGTTTGTAATTTACCCCTCCCTTTGTCTCTTGAAAACACACAACATCTGCTTTCCAGATTCTTAACATGTTCCTGATCATACACCTTTTCTTCCCATAATTCAGTCCCCTCTCATCCAGGATACAATGTTTACATTCATTGATACATGATGGCCAAATAGACTCCCCTTTACATCTAGAGCCATTGCTGGAAACTAAGAATGTAGTTGTAGGTTTTAGTTCCAATTGCTCTTTCTTCTTGCATGTCGACTGTTCACTCTGTTTCCCCTTTGCTTTCTTGCTTATTACTGTCAATCTTCATCAATAATTCCTTCGCCCTATTGTCACATCCTTTGAGGTTAACCCCAAATTCCGAGCTCAGTTTGATTATATTTTGTTGTATCCATTTTGAGGTGCTCAGTGTGTTGCTGCCTTCCTCTGGGAATTGGATACCCAGTGGGATAACATCCTCTGCTCCTCCATTTGTATTCTCCTCTGCCAATGGTTGTACCATTATTGCTGTACTTTTCTCCCCCAATTCTTCCTTATTTTTTCCAGGCATGTCTACCATATGTCTCACAACTTCCTGTTCCCCCTTGTCCCTATTCCCAGGCGTAATCTGACTTCGAGCTTTATTTTCCTTCGTTTAATTCATTGATATCTCGATGTTAATTATGTCTTCTGAAGGGATTCGTAAAGCTGGCCCAAATTCCTTTTACCTTTTGTCTGCTATACACGCTATATTCTCCCCTTCTAAATCTCGAGCCCATTTGCATAAGAGACCCATCACTCGAAGACCCCACGTGCCCATACACCTTTTCCGCTGGTAGTACTTCCTTTACATCTGCAAAAGCTGATCTTGGGTATTAACCCCTGGTATTTTCCCTTTTGCTCTCTCATCTCCTCTGAAAATTTCATGTGACCGGAGCTTCACACCATACCGGGATGGTGTAAGTGAAACTATCGCAGGTTATTTCTACTTCTCTGGGAATCTGTTTGCTGTCGCCTTGTACTTTTATTCTAGCCCAATGAAGATGATTTTTGAGAAAGGTCTCCTCCGTCTAGATATAACCTCCACATAGGTTACCGACCTCTTTAAAAACCTTCTGCGACCATATATTCATAGGTAAACCTAGCAGCTGATCCATACCCTATCTCTCCTTATCTCTGTTGGCCAGTAGCCAGTTGTTGGTTTCCACCATTCAAGCTCCGATTTCATCTTCTTCCAGATCCTTTGGCCTGTTAAGACATGCTCTACTGCTAGTCTTGATAGTAGTTCAAACATAAAATGCCCGTCGTTCATGGCATACACTTTGACTTCTATCGCCGATTTCCAGGAGTTACAGGCCCATCTTCTTACATCATTCAAGTTAGGATTTTCGTTTGTATGGAACTAGAATCTCCCTACTATGCATCTTTTCAAGAGGTCCTTATCTGATTGTGATTTGCCTCCTGTGATCCCTACTCTGTTTGCTGTGCCCTGTGTCTCTGCCCTCTCCGTTGCCTCACCCAGCAATCTTGTGAGTTATATTCCCCCAACCTCCTTTGAATGTAGATTCCAGAGCAAGTATGACTGATTTATGCTAACCTTGTAATGTTATAAAACTGATGTATCTCTCACTCTCATTGTATTTGAGAGTGCAATAGATTTCTGCAAAGTGGTCCTTCATGTTCCACCTCTTAACGGTCCTCCTCTGCACTTTGGAGGCTTCAATAAATACTGCAACTAACCATTTCAGGACTTAAATGCTAATTTTCGCTCTACTCATCTGATGTTGGCCGTGTTCCGCCATTCAAACCACCTCCCAACTTTGTCTTTACATCTCATAATGTCGTAGGACTTGAAATCTGTGTTATAAAAGATGCTATCCTCCCCTATTGGATGTGTTCCGGCGAGCTTGCCGGATCCACCCATCTGAAACTTAAATTTAAAACACTTAAAACTAAAAATTGACAGACCACAATATCTTTGCCTGAGTGTTATTTTTTTTTAAATAAATTTTAGATAAAGACAGCATCCAAATATTCTAAATTTTATTTTGAGTAGAAGGAGACCAAATGAGTGGATAAAGAGCGAAATGAAAGAAAGAGGAAGGTGTTCAAAGTTGATACACACTGTCCTGGTATTCAGTTTCTGGACTATCGATAAAAAAATTTGTAAGGTGCATAGAATTAGGGACACATTAATTCTCTATGTCCTAAGTTGTACGTTTCTGAATCAGGTCTATAGAGTCTCTGATATGGAACTTGTGAGAGTTCTTCCCAGCACGGAGGATGAGGTCAATGTCGCTTGTTTCCATCCTTCGGTTGGTGGTGGCCTCGTCTATGGAACCAAGGTAACCAATATAAACTTTCAATGAGCTCTTATGTTTCTTCTTCCTAAAGATAAATATATTCTTATCATAAAAAGCTCAACGTGATTTATTTTCCTATAATTGCAGGAAGGGAAGTTAAGGATTCTCCAATATGACAATTCGAACAGCCTGGGTCGCACAATACCCTGTTCTCCTGTCGAGAACATGCTCGAGGTATAATAATGACTGAATTGAATTTGTAACTACTTCTTCTGAATTAGCTGTTATTAGTCATGATTTTAGGAGTTGTGGCTTTCTTTACCAGCAATTGCCTTTTTAGGCAGAGATGGTCATTTGATATATCAAGCTTTGTTTTAGATTGTCTAGAATAAGATATAATTGCCAATTTACTACTTCCTCTATCCAATATGTCACACACTTTCCTTTTTTAGTGTGCCCCCAAAACAATGACACTTTTCTATATTTAGCAACAATTTAATTTAAACTTTCTAATTTTCATTGACCATGATTTTTATAGCCTCAAAAAAAATTATGGCATGTTTTAGACAAGGTTCAAGAGTCTTTTTTTCCCCTTAAACTCCTTGGCTCGGTCACATAAATTGGGGCAGAGGGAGTAATAAAAGGCAAAGTCCCTCATCAGTGGTCCTCAAGCAATAGAAGTTGGCTCCACCATCACCTTCCCCTATGAGCCTTGATAAAATAAGCCAAAGCCATTGATGTTGTCATATGTAAACAACTTTAACTAAGTTGACAATGAATTTGAAGTGAGTTTTTTGGTTTTAGTCTGAGATAACTTACATCTGTTACTCACATCAGTATCTTGTAAATTGAATGCAGGTCCCAACGTATGCTTTAGAAGGCTAGTAACTTGTGATGATAAGAAAAGGTGATAGGTACATTCCATTTGGCAACTAATTTTTCTGTCGTATTTTCGTGCATCCGTACTTCGATAATTTCTCTTTTGAGCTGAGGTTCTATCGGAAACAACCTCCCTGCCCAACAAAGGTAGGGGTATGGCCCGCGTACATCCTACCCTCCTTAAACCCTACTTGTGGGATTACACTCGCTTCTTTCCTGCAAGACCTATTTCTTTTGTGAATGAAAAAATTCAATTGGCATTTTAAGCCAACTTTGGTTACCAGTTGCTGGTTTGAAGTGGGAAATGTTTGCAGTCTGCATCATTTCTATCCTTTAGAGTACTGCTGGATGGTGTTTTTGCCATGTTCTTTCGTACTGCCATTGGGTGGGGATTGAGGTTAATAAGTATGCATGAAGATGAGTTTCTATTGCTGATAATGCAGATAAAAAGGGATGATGTCACTATGAACTAGAAGAAAAACCATTTCAATAATAAATGCAGTTAATATTTGAAGGTCATGCTAATGATATGAATCACTTTTAACAATGTTGAAGTTTCACCTATTATTCTGCCAAAATTTGAAGCACTCAATGGCTTTTTGATTGAGTTGGTTAAAGTGCATTCAAAGGAATCACCACTTCGCGTGGCTAAGTTAATTGAAATGCCATGAAGATTCGTCTTATTCTGCATTTATTCACTTTATTCCGGACTGCTGTTGTGGATTTGATGAATTGCATCATTGAGAATAGTGTCTTGTGCCTCATTGTCAGTGAAGGATTGTGCCTTTGTTTTTGTTTTTGTGTTTTCAATCTTAAAAGTACTTTAGAGTTCCTCGACTTATTGTTGGTATTTTGAGATTCTAATGAGTATTACTCTATCCAGGGTCTCGTATCAATATACTAGTCCGCTATGGCCAGCGCCTGCAAAGATGAGTGCTTTTGCTGAGGACATTGAAACCTTGAACCTTAATGCAGTACAGCTACAGCAGTATATTGAAGAGGTTTATACTTGAGCTTGTCTAACTTATAGTCACTACAGATTTAAGACTTATGGAACTTTCAGGGACCGAAAGATTCACAGAACGTCTCGCTTGGACTTCTACTACCCATGTGACTGCACGAGTGCTCTAGAGTTCTGTTTGATGGAAGGTAAGTGCTGGCGGAATCGAGGGATTGTTTCTACAAATTTTCCTGCAGATGACTTCAAATGTACTATAGGAGTTTGATTTTTATTTATTGGATTTCTTTCGGAAGGGAAAACAAAAAGGAAGAGAAAGATCCCAAACACATATTTGAGTCTTGAAATGCAATAGTAATTTCTATGATTTTCTAATATGTATGGTTAGTTTCAGTCACCCTAGCTGAATTGACAACACTAGGGGTGTTTGAATGACCACTTTCTTGTATGCTTTGGTTCTCTTTACATGAAGATTTTCCAACAATAACAATACGAGGAAGTGGTCACCAAAATCTGTCAATGTGAATTCATTGTATTAGGTTAAATACGGATGGTCCTACAAAATTTTGGGTCAAAAAGTTTCAGTCTATCATATTTTATAAAAAAAATTCATAGGTTAATACACATGATAAATTGAAATAAATTTATAAAATATATTTTATGAGGACCTCTGTAATGAGTTGGAGGGGGGGGGGGGGGATTACGTATGATCCCACCATATTAAGGCATATTTTTACATTTACCAGCTAACTCTTAGAAATTATGCGATTTTCTTATTTATTTTCATATGTATTAGCTCTTAGATTTGGATACCTTGGAGCACCCCATTTTTTTTTTTTTTAAAAAACTTTATGAGAACTGGGAGAATTACGTATATTTCAATCATTTTAAAGCATATTTTCACATTTAAAAGCTAACATTTAGAAATCATGCGAATCTCTTAATTTTTGATGTGTATGTCCATGGATTTGGCGCCTTTTTTCTGGAAAAAAATTTATGGGGACATCCGTAAATAAGTTGCGAGAGCATTATGTATAGTTCCACAATACTTGAGGTATCTTTTTCAATTTATGAGTCAACTTTTAGAAATTACGCAACTTTTATTTTTCATGTGTATTAGCCCATTGATTTGACATCTTGGGACACCCTAAAATTTTTTCTGAAAAACCTTGATCCTCCATAATGAGTTGGGGAGCATTACATATTGTACCACTATTTTTAAGGCATCTTTTTGCATTTACAAGCAAATTTTTGGAAATTACACGATCTTCGTGGTTTCTCATGTGTATTAGCTCACGAATTTGGTGTCTTGGGCACCCCAAAGTTTTTTTTAGAAATTTTTTTATGAGAACCTCCGTTATGAGTTCGGGGAGCATTACATATAGTTCAATCATTTTACACGACATATTTTTGCATTTACGGACCAATTTTTTGGAATTACACAATTTTCTTTGTTTTCTGTGTAGCCCATGGATTTGACACCTTTAAACACAACCCCGAATTGTTTCTAGAAATTTTTTTATGAGGGTCTCCGTAATAGTTGAAGAGCATACCGTATAGTCCTACTATTTTTGTAAGATATAGTTTTTGAATTTACGAGCCAACTTTTAGGAATTACTTAACTTTCTTGATTTCTCAGTTGTATTAGCCCATGTATTTGACACCTTTGATCACCACGAAATATTTTTTAAAAATACTTTATGAGAACCTTCATAATAAGTCAGGGAAACATTACTTATAGTCCGCCATTTTAAAGGCAAATTTTAACATTTACGAGTCAATTTTTAGGAATTAATCGACTTCCTTGATTTTTTTTGTGTATTAGTTCATGAATTTGGCTTCTGGGGCACCCCGATTTCTTTTAGTGAGGAGCTACATGATGAGTTTGGGGGAAGACTACATATAGTTCCACCACTTTTAAGACATATTTTTGAATATACGATTTAACTTTTAGAAATTACGCGACTTTTTCGATTTTCGTGTGTACAAGCCTATAGATTTGACACCTTGTGGAACCCCAAAATCTTTTCTGAAAAAACTTAATGAGAACCTCTATAACGAGTTGGGGATATACGACTTTTTGATTTTTGTGTGTTTTATCCCATCGATTTGATGCCTTGGGGCACCTAAACTTTTTTTCTGAAATTATTTATGAAGACCTGCGTAATGAGTTGGAGAGCAATACATTCGATTTCTCAATTTTGAGGCATATTTTCACATTTACGAGCCAACTGTTAGATGTTACGCGGCTTTCTTTGTTTTTTCGTGTGTATTAGCTTATGAATTTGACACCTTGGGGTTGATAAAAACTTTATGAGGACGTCCGTTATGAGTTGGGGGAGCATTACATGCATATATACCCCTCATTTCGACGATTTTCGTGTGCTATAGAACACCATTTTTTGGGTGATCCGGATTCCGACGATTTTCGTGTGCTATAGCACACCATTTTTTGGGTGATCTGGATTCCTACATCAAAAATGCAAAATTTTTCGTGGACGTCCGTCAAGACCTTGTCTATGCATACGGTTGGCCATCACGGCTTGTCCGACCTATTTGGAAGGTCAAGCGAGCCCCGAAGCGAGCACACCCCTCATTTCGACGATTTTCGTGTGCTATAACACACCATATTTTGGGTGATCCGGATTCCAACGTCAAAAATGCCAAATTTTTTCGTGGACGTCCGTCAAGACCTTGTCTATGCATACGGTTGGCCATCACGGCTTGTCCGACCCATTTGGAAGGTCAAACGAGCCCCGAAGCGAGCATACCCCTCATTTCGACGATTTTCGTGTGCTATAGCAAATCATTTTTTGGGTGATCCGGATTCCGACGTCAAAAATGCCAAATTTTTTCGTGGACGTCCTTCAAGACCTTATCTATGCATACGGTTGGCCATCACGGCTTGTCCGACCAATTTGGAAGGTCAAACGGGCCCCGAAGTGAGCATACCCCTCATTTCGACGATTTTCTTGTGCTATAGCACACCATTTTTTGGGTGATCCAGATTCCGACGTCAAAAATGCCAAATTTTTTTGTGGACGTCCGTCAAGACCTTGTCTATACATACGGTTGGCCATCACGGCTTGTCCGACCCATTTGGAAGGTCAAACAAGCCCCGAAGCGAGCATACCCCTCATTTCGACGATTTTCGTGTGCTATAGCACACCATTTTTTGGGTGATCCGGATTCCGACGTCAAAAATGCCAAATTTTTTCGTGGACGTCCGTCAAGACCTTGTCTATGCATACGGTTGGCCATCACGGCTTGTACGACCCATTTGGAAGGTCAAACGATCCCCAAAGCGAGCATACCCTTCATTTCGACGATTTTCGTGTGCTATAGCACACCATTTTTTGGGTGATCCGGATTCCGAAGTCAAAAATGCCAAATTTTTTCGTGGACGTCCGTCAAGACCTTGTTTATGCACACGGTTGGCCATCACGGCTTGTCCGACCCATTTGGAAGGTCAAACGAGCCCCGAAGCGAGCATACCCCTCATTTCGACGATCTTCGTGTGCTATAGCACATCATTTTTTGGGTGATCTGGATTCCGACGTCAAAAATGCCAACTTTTTTCATGGACGTCCGTCAAGACCTTGTATATGCATACGGTTGGCCATCACGTCTTGTCCGACCCATTTGGAAGGTCAAACGAGCCCCGAAGCGAGCATACCCCTCATTTCGACGATTTTCGTGTGCTTATATCA
Source organism: Solanum peruvianum (assembly GCA_027705065.1). NCBI lineage: Eukaryota > Viridiplantae > Streptophyta > Magnoliopsida > Solanales > Solanaceae > Solanum > Solanum peruvianum. Next base: position 61,644,784 of record JAKWJD010001759.1, read on the forward strand.
CACCATTTTTTGGGTGATCCAGATTCCGACGTCAAAAATGCCAAATTCTTTCGTGGACGTCCGTCAAGACCTTGTCTATGCATACGATTGGCCATCATGGCTCGTCCGACCCATTTGGAAGGTCAAACGAGCCCCGAAGCGAGCATACCCCTCATTTTGACGATTTTCATGTGCTATAGCACACCATTTTTTGGGTGATCCGGATTCCGACGTCAAAGATGCCAAATTCTTCCGTGTACGTCCGTCAAGACCTTGTCTATGCATACGGTTGGCCATCACGGCTTGTCCGACCCATTTGGAAGGTCAAACGAGCCTCGAAGCGAGCATACTTATTTCGACGATTTTCGTGTGCTATATAGCACACCATTTTTTGGGTGATCCGGATTCCGACGTCAAAAATGCCAAATTTATTCGTGGACGTCCGTCAAGACCTTGTCTATGCATACAGTTGGCCTTCACGGCTCGTCCGGCCCATTTGGAAGGTGAAACGAGCCCCGAAGCGAGCATACCCCTCATTTCGACGATTTTCGTGTGCCATAGCACACCATTTTTTGGGTGATCCGGATTCCGACGTCAAAAATGCCAAATTTTTTCGTGGACGTCCTTTAAGACCTTGTCTATGCATACGGTTGGCCATCACGGCTTGTCCGACCCATTTGGAAGGTCAAACGAGCCCCGAAGCGAGCATACCCCTCATTTCGACGATTTTCGTGTGCTATAGCACACCATTTTTTGGGTGATCCGGATTCTGACGTCAAAAATGCCAAATTTTTTCGTGGACGTCGTCAAGACCTTGTTTATGCATACGGTTGTCCATCACAGCTTGTCCGACCCATTTAGAAGGTCAAACGAGCCCCGAAGCGAGCATACCCCTCATTTTGACGATTTTCGTGTGCTATAGCACACCATTTTTTGGGTGATCCGGATTCCGACGTCAAAAATGCCAAATTTTTTCGTGGACGTCCGTCAAGACCTTGTCTATGCATACGGTTGGCCATCACGGCTTGTCCGACCCATTTGGAAGGTCAAACGAGCCCCGAAGCGAGCATACCCCTCATTTCGACGATTTTCGTGTGCTATATAGCACACCATTTTTTGGGTGATCCAGATTTCGACGTCAAAAATGCCAAATTTTTTCGTGGGTGTCCGTCAAGACGTTGTCTATGCATACGGTTGGCCATCACGGCTTGTCCGACCCATTTGGAAGGTCAAACGAGCCCCGAAGCGAGCATACCCCTCATTTCGACGATTTTCATGTGCTATAGCACACCATTTTTTGGGTGATCCGAATTCCGACGTCAAAAATGCCAAATTTTTTTGTGGACGTCCGTCAAAACCTTGTCTATGCATACGGTTGGCCATCACGGCTTGTCCGACCCATTTGGAAGGTCAAACGAGCCCCGAAGCGAGCATACCCCTCATTTCGACGATTTTCGTGTGCTATAGCAAACCATTTTTTGGGTGATCCGGATTCCGACGTCAAAAATGCCAAATTTTTTCGTGGACGTCCTTCAAGACCTTGTCTATGCATACGGTTGGCCATCACGGCTTGTCCGACCAATTTGGAAGGTCAAACGAGCCCCGAAGCGAGCATACCCCTCATTTCGACGATTTTCTTGTGCTATAGCACACCATTTTTTGGGTGATCCAGATTCCGACGTCAAAAATGCCAAATTTTTTTGTGGACGTCCGTCAAGACCTTGTCTATGCATACGGTTGGCCATCACGGCTTGTTCGACCCATTTGGAAGGTCAAACGAGCCCCGAAGCGAGCATACCCCTCATTTCGACGATTTTCGTGTGCTATAGCACACCATTTTTTGGGTGATCCGGATTCCGACGTCAAAAATGCCAAATTTTTTCGTGGACGTCCGTCAAGACCTTGTCTATGCATACGGTTGGCCATCACGGCTTGTCCGACCCATTTGGAAGGTCAAACGAGCCCCAAGCGAGCATACCCCTCATTTCGACGATTTTCGTGTGCTATAGCACACCATTTTTTGGGTGATCCGGATTCCGACGTCAAAAATGCCAAATTTTTTCGTGGACGTCCGTCAAGACCTTGTCTATGCATACGGTTGGCCATCACGGCTTGTCCGACCCATTTGGAAGGTCAAACGAGCCCCGAAGCGAGCATACCCCTCATTTCGACGATTTTCGTGTGCTATAGCACATCATTTTTTGGGTGATCCGGATTCCGACGTAAAAATGCCAAATTTTTTCGTGGACGTCCGTCAAGACCTTGTCTATGCATACGGTTGGCCATCACGTCTTGTCCGACCCATTTGGAAGGTCAAACGAGCCCCGAAGCGAGCATACCCCTCATTTCGACGATTTTCGTGTGCTATAGCACACCATTTTTTGGGTGATCCGGATTCCGACGTCAAAAATGCCAAATTTTTCGTGGACGTCCGTCAAGACCTTGTCTATGCATACGGTTGGCCATCACGGCTTGTCCGACCCATTTGGAAGGTCAAACGAGCCCCGAAGCGAGCATACCCCTCATTTTGACGATTTTCGTTGTGCTATAGCACACCATTTTTTGGGTGATCCGGATTCCGACGTCAAAAATGCCAAATTTTTCGTGGACGTCCGTCAAGACCTTGTCTATGCATACGGTTGGACATCACGGCTTGTCCGACCCATTTGGAAGGTCAAACGAGCCTCGAAGCGAGCATACCCCTTATTTCGACGATTTTCGTGTGCTATAGCACCCCATTTTTTGGGTGATACAGATTCCGACGTCAAAAATGCCAATTTATTCGTGGACGTCCGTCAAGACCTTGTCTATGCATACACTTGGCCTTCACGGCTCGTCCGGCCCATTTGGAGGTGAAACAAGCCCCGAAGCGAGCATACCCCTCATTTCGACGATTTTCGTGTGCCATAGCACACCATTTTTTGGGTGATCCGGATTCCGACGTCAAAAATGCCAAATTTTTTCGTGGACGTCCTTAAGACCTTGTCTATGCATACGGTTGGCCATCACGGCTTGTCCGACCCATTTGGAAGGTCAAACGAGCCCCGAAGCGAGCATACCCCTCATTTCGACGATTTTCGTGTGCTATAGCACACCATTTTTTGGGTGATCCGGATTCCGACGTCAAAAATGCCAAATTTTTTCGTGGACGTTCGTCAAGACCTTGTCTATGCATACAGTTGGCCATCACAGCTTGTCCGACCCATTTGAGAGGTGAAACGAGCCCCGAAGCGAGCATACCCCTCATTTCGACGATTTTCGTGTGCTATAGCACACCATTTTTTGGGTGATCCGGATTCCGACGTCAAAAATGCCAAATTTTTTTGTGGACGTCCGTCCAGACCTTGTCTATGCATACGGTTGGCCATCACGGATTGTCCCACCCATTTGGAAGGTCAAACAAGCCTTGAAGCGAGCATATCCCTCATTTCGATGATTTTCGTGTGCTATACCTTGTCTATGCATACGGTTGGCCATCACGGCTTGTCCGACCCATTTGGAAGGTCAAACGAGCCCCGAAGCGAGCATACCCCTCATTTCGACGATTTTCGTGTGCTATAGCACACCATTTTTTGGATGATCCGGATTCCGACGTCAAAAGTGCCAAATGTTTTCGTGGACGTCCGTCAAGACCTTGTCTATGCATACAGTTGGCCATCACGGCTTGTTCGACCCATTTGGAAGGTCAAACGAGCCCCGAAGCGAGCATACCCCTCATTTCGACAATTTTCATGTGCTATAGCACACCATTTTTTGGGTGATCCGGATTCTGACGTCAAAAATGCCAAATGTTTTCGTGGAAGTCCGTCAAGACCTTGTCTATGCATACTGTTGGCCATCACGGCTTGTCCGACCCATTTGGAAGGTCAAACGAGCCCCAAAGCGAGCATACCCCTCATTTCGACGATTTTCTTGTGCTATAGCACACCATTTTTTGGGTGATCCAGATTCCGACGTCAAAAATACCAAATTTTTTCGTGGACGTCCGTCAAGACCTTGTCTATGCATACGGTTGGCCATCACAGCTTGTTCGACCCATTTGGAAGGTCAAACGATCCCCGAAGCGAGCATACCCTCATTTCGACGATTTTCGTGTGCTATAGCACACCATTTTTTGGGTGATCCGGATTCCGATGTCAAAAATGCCAAATTTTTTCATGGACGTCCGTCAAGACCTTGTCTATGCATACAGTTGGCCATCACGGCTTGTCCGACCCATTTGGAAGGTCAAACGAGCCCCGAAGCGAGCATACCCCTCATTTCGACGATTTTCTTGTGCTATAGCACACCATTTTTTGGGTGATCCGGATTCTGACGTCAAAAATGCCAAATGTTTTCGTGGACGTCCGTAAAGACCTTGTCTATGCATACGGTTGGCCATCACAGCTTGTCCGACCCATTTGGAAGGTCAAACGATCCCCGAAGCGAGCATACCCCTCATTTCGACGATTTTCGTGTGCTATAGCACACCATTTTTTGGGTGATCCGGATTCCGATGTCAAAAATGCCAAATTTTTTCGTGGACGTCGTCAAGACCTTGTCTATGCATACGGTTGCCATCACGGATTGTCCCACCCATTTGGAAGGTCAAACGAGCCCCGAAGCGAGCATACCCCTCATTTCGACGATTTTCGTGTGCTATAGCACCCCTTTTTTGGGTGATCCGGATTGTGACGTCAAAAATGCCAAATTTTTTCGTGGACGTCCGTCAAGAACCTTGTCTATGCATACTGTTGGCCATCACGGCTTGTCCGACCCATTTGGAAGGTCAAACGGCCCCGAAGTGAGCAACCCCTCATTTCGACGATTTTCGTGTGCTATAGCACACCATTTTTTGGGTGATCCGGATTCCGACGTCAAAAATACCAAATTTTTTCGTGGACGTCCGTCAAGACCTTGTCTATGCATACGGTTGGCCATCACAGCTTGTCCGACCCATTTGGAAGGTGAAACGATCCCCGAAGCGAGCATACCCTCATTTCGACGATTTTCGTGTGCTATAGCACACCATTTTTTGGGTGATCCAGATTCCGACGTCAAAAATGCCAAATTTATTCGTGGACGTCCGTCAAGACCTTGTCTATGCATACGGGTTGGCCATCA